>VZSZ01000920.1:96330-200105 GCA_013398815.1 Ibidorhyncha struthersii | reverse complement strand
CCCTTTCCGCCTGGGAAGGATGCGGCATCACAGACCTTGTCACCCGGAGCTTAGAGGACAGCAACCATATGCCTTCCGACCTCCCCTTGCTTTTCTAGGAAAGATTCAGCCTGCTGGGCATGTTCTATCAGAATCGCTAAGAGACGACGGCTGGGATGTGGCCCGGGCTGGCGTTCCTCTGGTGCTGGGCATGCATGGAGGGAAGGGGGGGAGGGCGAGAAGGGGAGCGGGGCAGGGGGAGGAGGGTGAGGAGACTGGGCTGCCGAAGAGGAGGAGGAGGGATGGGAGAGAGGCGAGATTGGCATCTTCATGTGCATGAGGCTGGCCGGCGTCGGGACAGCTTGATGAGCCTGCAGGCTACTATCTCTCGCAGTTGTTCTGATTGCAGTGATGGGCTCGTCTGGTGGCTTGGACACCAGCTTTCATTATCATGCTCTGCAACATTTGCAGTGGCGGGGAAAGAAGGGAATGGAGGAGGTAAAGGAGCCCTGGAGTTACACACACACACACACGCATGCACGCACACACACAAATCAGAGACAGGAAAGGGAGAGAAACAGCTTTGGCTCCAGGCTATTGATTTTGTTTCATGACACTTGCTCATTTCCCACTTAGTGAGCTTCTCTGCTGTTGTACCTTCCCGGTAGGGCTACAGCAGCTCTTCATAAACGAATAGTGAACCCAGAGTGTTAGGGGCTTAGCAACCGGTGGGTTGACCCACTGATTCGGAGCCATTCTGGCAACAATCCCCTATGCTGGCAGCAGCACACAAACACTCCAGCATGTCTCCAGCGCTCACCAAGGAGTCACGCTTCCACAGGCTTTTCTCACAGATATGCACACGCATCCTCTTCATGTGTCTGTATTAGGCTCCATACATGGTCTTCCAAATGCTCAGCCTCACCAACAGCCTCCCCAACAATCTTGTCTTACTATCAAGGTAAAGCTCTCAGAAATATCTTCCTAGAAAAGCGATGTGTTTTTGGAGACATGGCCCCCAATGGTGCACTATTACTATTGAGGCAACGGCTTTAACCTCAGTTGCACTATAGGCAAAAATTCTGGGATAATAATATTATACATATTATACAGGCAGCGTCAGACTGTTCTTGTTTGTTTTTACCCCTCAGTTGTAACTATTCCCTGTGAACTGGGCATTGCTGCCCCAGTCACGTGTGGCGGTTGTGGCAACAGCAGTTTTGATCTNGTAATATAACCAAGTGCCTGTCCCCAGGGAAGGGAAAGGAACTGCTGGCAGTCCGGGGGGTTGGGTGAACCAGGACTGTCACTGAATAGCACAAGACTTTGTGATAAAACTGTATGATGCTCTGTTGTGGCTGCCCATATTTTATATCTTCCGAGGATCTTGGGGGTTATCAGACAGTTGCCTTTACACCAGCACCAGAAAGTTTGGGGCATGGAGGAGATCTGCTGTTTGCATCATTTTCCTTTATTTACTGCTTCTGCTAGAGCTTCTCTCCTCAGCTTGGAAGTTTAGTTCAGCTGTGAGAGTAGAAAGGGACTTTAGAGTTAGTGTAATCTCTTGGTTACTGTCTCCCTTTCTATCCTGAACACACACACATGCACACATGTACACAAACATACACACATTATCACACACACACGTACATATTCAGTTTTCCCCAGCTTTGTATCAGGGGGTGTTGGAATGCCACGGCTGGCGGGAGCTACTAACTGGATTAGCTGGTAAATCCATCTGGAGCTCCCAGTGGGAGGGATGGGCAGGTTCAAGATGAATAACGGCTTGTCTGAAGCAGCAAAATGGAGTATTTTATAAAAAACGAGGGGAAAATACCCTTTTTCTCCTTGCGGGCCTTTGCCTGAGGTGGGGGAGTGGTTTCAAGAAGGTAAGGAAAGAAGGAGATGGTTTTTGAAGAAGAAATGATTCTTACTGTGTTGCTAAATACAGTTGTCCATCCTTTTTCGGTGTATTTAACTGCATCTTGTCTTTCTGTTAAACTTTATTTCCTAAATCTTCACTATAAATTTGAGACTGCAAGGGGCAAGGCAGCTCCCATCAGGTTTCTTAGTGACGTGATGAGGGGAAATTTTTTTGTTCCTCCTTGTCCTTCTTTTGTTGTGCAAGATGGAAACCGCTTCCAGAAACATGCCTTGGTACTGACCCCCAGGACTTGGCCGGTGCACTGGGGCTGAAGCCATGGGGTTTCGTGGTGTACTTTCCTGTCCAGCTCTCGGGCTGAGATTTGACATTGACTGATGGAGTGAAAATAGTGGCTTGTTTAACAGGAGCTATGCTGAGATCAGACAGCTTCATCTGGGATTCAACAACACTGTACTTCAGATTTACCTGTGCAAAGTAAGCAAACGAGCACAAACTGAAATGCTGGCGAGAGGGAGGAGCCTCCCTATGACTATTGATAGACTTGAACAAAGTTGCGTTTGCTGATGTATTGCTTAGATAAGTAGCTGAGGAAATAAAAATAGCTTTTTACCCCCCCTGCCCTCATCCTGTTGCATAATGTTTCCTACACAAAGCCAAATACACTGGAACGAGAAGGGAAGAGCCTTTCCTTTTTCTGTCTGGTTGTCTTACCCATCCACAGCGTTGCTGGTTGTATTGCAGGCTTACAAAATGTGTAGTGTGTAAGTGTGCGCTCTGCGGTCAAGTGCCAGCTTCTGGAAACACTTCGTAATGAAAGAGGCTCATTCCTTTTCGGGGGTCTTTAGCTTGGTTTTTTAATGTTTGCTTGTTTGGTTGGTTGGGTTTTTTTTAATTGAACTTTTTAAAAGTAAAGTCATGTTTACAGGGAAAAAGCTTTTGAAAGAATGACCGTCCTCAAGCCAAAATTTCATCGGGTATTCCAGATACAATGATTTTTGAAGGTAGGTTAGTGAGCTCAAAGGGTCTGCTTTGGGCTTAGTGCTGTTAGGATGAGCACACACAGCATCAGGGTTTGAGTCCTGATTCTGCCTCAGATTTCTGTAGTCTTGGATAAAGCACTTAGCTGGCCTTATACCTCAATTCTGCCATCTCTAAAATGCAGAAAATATCTAGTTTATGTAACGTGCTTAAAAATAACACAAGACTAATGTCATCTTATTAAGTTTACTTCAATCTGTAGTGAAGTAACATGAGCTGCTGTAACTTCACTTTATTGTTCTTTACTGTGAGCTTCTTGTCTCATTCTTCTGTTACCTCTTTGAGAGGATTCTCTCCTGCAATCTGTGCTTCTCCGTGTAAGCTGCTAAGTAAATACCTAGGGAGGGAAAATAAAAAGCATAGTGTCTTTGGAGAATATTCAGGCGTAATTTCAGTAACCAGAACTACCTAGCTAAGGATCCCAGCTGATGGTACTAGGCTGGGATGGAAAAAAAGAACCCATCTCCAAAACAGGAGCGGACACAAAGACAGGTTCTTTGCTGAGTGTGTTTGTTATCCCTGTGGTGCAAGTGCTAATAGCTTTTAAGATGTTAAAATGTGAGACTGGTCGTAGTACTGAGTGATCCCATCAGCGCCCTTACTCCCTGCAGCCTCCAGCCACTGCTGCTGGAGCCCGAGTGATAGCACGACCCTTTCTTATTCCCAACTGCATAACTGATCCTTGCAACTGTAGTGGACTGGGGCAGTGGTGGCATTTCCCACTTCAGCCTGTGTCCTGAAAGCTTACAAGTAGCATAGGAAAAGACAGTCGTGTATATGCTCTGTATGTAGGCAGTGAGGTTTGAGGCTGCAGTAAGAGAAATGCTGTGGGATAAGGGGTTGCAGGCCAGTCTGGGAAACATGACCAAATTATCAGGAGCTGATTGAGGGAGTCTTCAGCATCATCTGAAAACCACTGTACTTAAGATTCCTCTCCCAGCTCATTTTATGACTGCATCCTGCCTTGACATTCAGTCTTAGGCACAGCCTCCCGTCCTGTTGTACACAACGCTGTCACCCCTGGACCTTAAGGTAGGAGCTTGTTTTTCATCTCGTTGCATTAATGACCCAGTATTGTGTCCAGAAAGACACAATTTCTTTAAAAGAAAGTGGTGCAATATCCATCAGTTCGGGGCCAAGATTCCTCCAGTGGCAGCGGTGTTGTAAGAGGGGTTGAGGAGTGCGGGGGTGAGGTCCTGAGGGACCCCTTCCTTTGATGCTGGGCTGGGAGCGTGTTGTGCTTGGCACAAAGCACAGCCTGCAGAGCCCAGAGGGAGCTGCAGAGGAGACCTCTGGCCAAAAGTGTGCATGCTCACGTGCAGTATCTAGCATAAAAAGGCCTATGTTCTTTATAGATTCTTAGGACCAAGGATAAGAGCTATAATTAATAACAATAATAATAACAGCAGCAACAATAAAAATAATTCTGGTGCCATTCAGCTGTGACCTGAAAAACAGAATAGCCGATGAGAAGTCGTGGGTCTGATCTCTCCCCTCCCCTCCTCCTTCTCCTCCACCCACGTCTCTATGCTTATTTTTCTCTTTCTTATTTTTCTTTTCTTTCTAATATTTTTTTTTCCTACTCTGGACATATCCTTGAATCCTGGCCATTCCCCCAGCTTATGGGATTCCCATTATACACGCTTGATATTTAACAGCTTTGGCGTCTTTCATAGCTGGGAGTGAAAAGAGAAAAAACAGCTGAAAAACATAATGGAGCAAAATCTGCATACTGAGCCCTGGCTCCATGTCCCTTTACACTGTTTACTTAGATCTTAAAAGCTACGAGCTGTGGCATCTACTCAGACTTCATCAGCCCATCCTGCCCTGATGCTGGCCTTGGAGACACTGCCAGCTCCAAGTTCCCTCTGCAGTCACCTCGTTAGACCAGGAGGAAGCTGTGGTTCCTGCGGCTGCCCCATTCCTTTTCGAGTCTCCTCTTTCACAGCCGGTTTTCCTGCACACCACTCCCTTCTGCCGCACCGGAGCGGGAGGGGGCCAGGGGAGCCGCTTGTGCATTTGTGGGGGCAGAATATATTCCATTTTCTTCAATCAGAAATCTATGGTTACGCCCAAGAGCTAAATTTACCCCTACGTGAATATCTGTCATATTTGCTCGGTAGGCTGTCGTGCATCTTTATCACATGGCAAGATGTTGGTGTGCTCCGTGCTGTGCAAATGGAACGAGGATGTGATCCTTCTCTCAGGAGATCTGAACCGCTCTGTTTATAACTGTACGTACGGGGATGTTTTAAAATTATTGTCATCATCTTCAAATAAAAGAGATAAGTATTATGCCACAAATGAGTGGAATAGTTCAGTACGAACTAAGCCCTTTAGAAACATAGGTGAAATACCTTATCTGAAATCCTGACTCCTTACGTGCCAGCCGAGCTCTGCGGCCTTAAGGAACCCCTAGAAACCCCCACACGTCTGAGCTTTTCTTAGTGAAAAGGAAAGGAGTTGGGGTCAGGTGGATCTCAGTGTCATGAGCAAAGCAGTAGCCATCCCCAGCCTTCACTCACACTAGCTTTCTGGTTTTACTTTTTTCCTCTCTTTTTTTTTTTCTTTTTTCTTTTTCTCTCTTTCCTTCTTTCTTTCTTTCTGTTTTTCTTCTTTTTCCCAGTGGATGTGAGTTTTATGGACCTCAAAGGAGCACTACTGTGTTCACAGTGACCTGGCATGATAGAACTGCAAAAGTGCCTTCAGAGTATTTAGGCAGTCCATTTGATCTCCTTCCTTTACCTGTCTAAAATTTGGAAGTCAAAGTCTGAGCATTGTAGTGTCTGTCACTTCCCGCAAGTCAGTGGGGACAATCAGACACTTCCAGAGGGCTCTTCATGTGCCTGGTCTTAGAGGTTTATTTCACAATAAGGTAAATTGCTCATTTACCGAGGCTATAAAGAAAATACCGGGGAATTAGCTCTAAATTAGACACCTGGGGTTTAGACGGCTAAGTTAGATTTGGTTCATCCCATGCTTCAATTTCCAGTTTCCTTAGCAGCTTTGAAAGTCCAACCAGAAACTTCTCCTGATGAAGCACCCTCTTTTCTGTCTTTCAACCTCTTTCTTTTCTGTTCCCGTCTTTTACACCTGAGATGTCAGGGGTTTCTTCTTCAGCGCCAGAGCCAAAATTTTTTCACTAAAGTGACAAATTTAAAGCTCATGAAAGCAAATATGATTATGACCCAGTGGTTTGTTACTGCATGGGAACCATTGCTACGAGTTATCAGTGAGACTTTAGTTTTTGTAGTATGAAAGATTTTATATGGTTTGTGACAGCATCCACAGTTTTATTAAACAGATTAAAAGTGCGTAAGCATAAAGATGTGAGAGAGCTGCTAACTGATGGGCATTAACAAGAAAATGCCCTTAGAATCATGCACGCTTGAGCATGGGGAGGTGCTCTCGATTCTTTACGAGTATCCTTTGTGGTCCTTGCTGTACATCCACTTGGCTTTTTTTCATTATCTCTGACCTAGCTGCGCAGAAGGAAATGATCCTCTCTCATACAATTTTCTCATCTGACAGACTCTATAGAAATGTCTCAAAGGTGAAAATTTTGGTCTGTTTTCCCAAAGGACTTTCTCCCATGGCATTAAGGGAGAAGCTCTGGCTGAAGCCCTGTTCACCTGGGAAGAAACTTCTCCGCAGTGCTGTTGTCTTTGGGTCCTGCTGAGCTGCAGACTTGGCTTTTTGGGTTTGTTTCATGCCTTGACCAAGAGCTGTGGCCCCAGGAAAGGCTTGCTTCCCTCATTTTGGGACTCATCTATTCAAAACGCTGTCGTGGCCCGTAGCTATCGAGGCTGGAAGATCAGGATCTCTGAAGTTAACTCTCTCCTCTCACAGGATGGCTCTGAGAGTCAGCCCGTTAGATGACTGAGGACAGCCTCCTGCACTGCACTGATCCAATCTCCTGTTTAATGATGCCATGAAAAAAGCAGCAGCAAATACATACGTAAGTTCTTTCACACAAGCTGCCGCTGGACACTGTTGTCCGCTGGGACTGGAGAACCCCTACGAACTCAGGTAAAATTACCGATTTCTGTACTGGAAGTAGGGTGAGAATTGGGCTCGCTGGGCTAACCCCCATTCCTTAGTTGCACCTTTCCATTTGGTAGATGTCCACGTATTTATAACTCTGTGTACAAGCAGGTCAGCATATTCTTCAAGGGCCATTATCCTGCTGCTCCCTACAGCGTTAGGTACACAGCGGGGAGTTGCATCAAGGAAATGCATTAAGACGAATCAGCAAGAGAGAAGGGTACCTCTGGGCCAACTCCCTGCTTCTCAATTATTTATACTTCATAATTTCCAGCAAATCACTGGCTGTTTATTGGTGCTCATCTATAATTGAAGAGTTTCCTAGATCACTGGCCAGCTTTGCTTAAGATGTAGCTGGCCGTGCTTTTGAAAGCTGTTACGAAAGCCCCACAGGGAAAGGCAGGGTCTCAGGAGTGGCTGGTCATCCATTGAGGATACACCCTTTTAATTTTTGGCTTTTGTGGGCACCTGGGACTGGTAGGTTTCCAGCATGTGGTTTACCATCTCCATTTGACCGCACCACATCATGTAGGGACTGCGTGCTCCAGTACCAGGATGACCCTGACCAGGAAGTATTTCAAGGCTTCTGCCTTTCCAAGCCCTTGCTCATACACTGTGCTGCTTGTTCTGCCGAAAAAAACCCAACCAAAATAGTAGAAGGTTTTGATGTTCCTGAAATGCTTGAAGAGGCCGTGAAAAAGGGAGCTACTGTTCTGAACAGAGATGAAAAGCCAAAGCCTTGCAAACTTTCAAGAGCTTAAAATCTAAAGGGAAAAAAAATCAGGCACACGCTTAGGCAGGGGACAGAGTTGGCTTTGCGTACTTTGGATGGCTCCTTCGTCAGGCCTGGCTGGTCTTTCTCCAATAACATTTTGACTTAGTTTTTCTCTTTTAATTTCAAACTGAAATTATTTTGGCTGAAGCAATCGAACTTTTCTGTTAAGAAACTCTACAATGTGGGCTATTTTGATTTTTTTTTTTCTGGTGGTATTTTCAAATAAAAAAATTATCTGGAACCAGCCATTTCAGTGTGAACAACTTCACATTTGAGCAACTAGGAAATTCTAATGAAAAAATGTTTTGTTGAAATGTTCCCAACCAGCTCTATCCATCACTTCCTTTCACTACTACCCAATAAAAATAGCTCCCACATACCACTGCAGTCAGGAGTGCCATGTTACAGAAGAAGAAATAACTAAGCCAACAAAATGACTCACATTCCAAAGATAATATATAAGGTAGGGCCTGGCCAACTGGTTAGATTCAAATTGGAACCAGCCTCAGCCTTCCTGCCTGAAACAAAATGATCACAAAATATGATCTGTTGTTATTTTTTGATGTTTGCTCATTTTATTTTCGCACACTTCTATTCATGATCCCACTTCTGACTTATTGGAAGTTGACATGCTTTTAATGCTATAGAGACTGCTATTTCTCCTCATTTTTAGCCTGACTCAAAGCAGGAAGCACGAGGACTGTGCCAAGGGGATTTGTTCTTGTAAAGAGGTTTTTTAGCTCTGTTTTGCCAGCTTGGAGTTTGGATACTCTAGTTGAAGTAGGCATGAAGATCTAGAGCCCTGCACAACTGAAATTTTACACTACTGGGTTTCTCTTTTTGCAGCGGTATATTTTGAAGAAGCCGTAATTGTGGACCTCACAGAAACCAGCTAATATAATTCTGTGAGATGTGTTATGCATGAGCATAAAGAAGTGGACCGATGTGGTCCCATGTGTCCTTAGAACCTAAAATAGCCTTCTTAGTTTTAAACGTATAAATCAAAGACATAAAACTTTTGATTTTATTGTTGTTGTGAGGTACTGAACTAATACCCATAAGTTTTTAGCTCGTTAATTCTGTTGATCTTCACTAAAACACTCGTTCCAGCAGAATGAGTCCTTCATATATATACAACTTCTCAGCCAGGTTGGTAGTGCTTTTAGGAGCAGCTCGTGGTTTAGGGTGAATGCATTTTAAAGCAATCTATAAATCTTTATGATCTTTGTTTTTCTTTCTCTTGCATGCATGCTTGGCAAGGATTTTCAGTTTGCATCACTGAAAATTTGATTCACCTATGTACAATGGTTGAGATTTGTCCACATCTGAAAAGCCAACGTCAAGCCCTTTGCACCTTTTAAATCTTCAAAATAGGACTGAAGCAGGACATTATGGTTTGCCAGACTGTTGCGCTGCCTTCCCCTGAAGCTGAACTGAGTTTCAGCCAGAGTGAACAAAGGGGCTGATGGTGGAGAATGAATTACTGTGACCTTGCAATGTGCTATGGAAGAAAAAGGTAATTTGGGAGCTGCAGTACTGATTTTTGCTTTTTTTTCTCTGTGGCTTTGGTGCTTTAGATGGCTGCTTGACTATTGCATCCCATTTTGGGCAGCCTCTTATCAAAATTTGGAAGCTTAGAAGTAAATTAATGCTAAAGGTCTACAGAGACCAACTTATGGGGAAAGGTTTTAAGTTCAGCAGATTTAGTTTAGCTGAGCAATATGCAGCGTGGATAGAGTAAGAGGCCAGCGCTTGACGGGCATACACACAAAACAGACAAAAGAGTAATGAGGAGTGGGCTGCAAGAATAGCTGGGAACAGGGACTAGATGTTTAAAGGGACGATGTTTCTGGGCGTAGATTTGTCTGTTGGAGGAGTCAGTGTACTAACTGGGAATTTTCAAAGGGAGACTGAACAGAATCCTGGGTGGGGTGGTGGGCATGGCCACAGGGTCACACTATAGGGGAGAAATAAGTATTCTCTGTCTCTGGCTTAGTTGTGTGAAATCTCATAAAAGTATAAGAATTGGGATAACTGAAGCTTTGGCTGTTTGGTTAAGATCTGAGCTGCTCTTCAGTGACGGTCAGTGTGTGTATCAGGGCAGTGCTGCCCCAGAAGGGTCCCTGCTGCAGGCACTGCCATGGCAGCGTGGTGAGGTCCCTGCCCCGACGAGCGCACAGACCAGGCCGGCGTGATCCAGCTGGCTGCTCTCTGTCCGAGTTCCCCCTTGATGTCTGTCCATTTGGCCTCTCTCCTTTTTCTCGGAAAAGAAAGGAAACGGCTGTTTTACACAGCCAGCAATGGAGCAGATGCCTTCTCCTGACCACAGCCAGCTCCCAGCCTGGAGCCACTGCCACGACTGCACCCCCGTCACACAGGGCAGGCACGTGTCCAAGGTGTGCGTGGGCCTGAAGAGCCCCAGGCTGCTGCCACCGCCTTTCTGAAGGAAGGAATGGGAAGAGAAAACAGCCCCGTAAACCCTTGAGGGTTATCGTGTTTGAGAGAGCGTTTGAAATGGCTGGAGTCCTGGGGTGCTGCCACGTACGGGAGAGGGACGGAGGAGTGGTGCGGATGAGGAAGGAACAGCCTGAAAGGGGGACTGGACGCTTTGCCTTGGATCTGAATAAGTAAATCCAGACAGGATGAGGGCATGGGGCATTTCACAGGAGAGGTGTCAAAAAGGCTTTTGTGCTGTATACCTTTGACTCCCGCTGGCTTTGAATCAAGCCGGGAGCTGCCAGTGTTTACAACTGAGCACGAGGGGCACTGGGTGGTGTTTAATGCTCGGCCATTATTAAACATCTTTGCTGCATGTGAACTTAGTGGTTCCTGGGGACGCTTGGGAAAGTTAAGATAAGCAAGCTGGAAGTTAGAAGTTAAAGTGGATGCTGGGAGTGCTGCAAAGTGGCCTTAGTTTGTTATAGTTGAGTCCTTCTTCCGAGCTCTGTAGTTACACCAGTGACTGTCCAAGGCTTGCGAAAGTACCCTGAGGAGCGGGACGCTTTGGGGACGCACTAGCTATCCCCAAAGTGTCGGGGAGCATTTTCCTTTGCCCAGGTTTAGGGGGGCATTTTAACACTGTTGTCAAATGTTCCTGGCAAATGTACTGATTATTGAAATGATCTGCACTAGGAAATAAATAAATAAAAAACATAAGAACAGAAAATGCACCCTCCCAAGATAGCTTTTATGTAGCTAGAAAAGTGAGGTGGTTTCCTGTTCTAAATATTTAACATGATGTTTATGATATGTCCTCTGGGGGAAGGGATGCTTGAAAGCTAATGTTTATGAAGTAAGTCTGGAGGGATGGAAAGGGGAGGGAAGGGCACACTAACTAGGAAAAAAGGGGGGGGGGAAGAACCTCAGGAGATGTCCTGATTTATGGCTTTACTTGCTGGAGAAAAATATCTCTGTTTTGTTAAAAAGGTTGCAAGGGATGGAAAGCAACTTCAGCTCAGCTCCTTTTGAAACCAGAAACCTGTTCCCTCAGTCCAGACAGGGTCTGAGTCTGGGCCAGCAGGAATCTTTCACTAGCTGCTGCCTTCGTGCTTTCGAGCCCTGCAGAAGGTATATGTGTCTCCGCGTCACGTGAGGGTCGGAATGATGGTCTGATGTTTAAGAAGCTGAGCTACATTTCAGAAAGGAGGGGTGGGTTCAGTTTCGTACTCTGCCAAAGGCTTCTAGTGTGATATTTGGGTGTTTAATCTTCCTTTGTCTCTGCTCCCTGTCTGGGAATAGCAGCGATTTCCTGATTCACTGGGACATTGAAAATAAATCACTTTATTGTTACATACTTAAAAAATAAAGGCCTGGATTGCCATTATTTCAGGAGTGATGACTGAACTCCTTGTGAAGCCCACTCTGAATAGATGGTATTTTTCAACCCGGTTTATTAAAAGTAAACCCATGCTTGGTTTGTTTTACCTTAGTAATTCTGTATGTAAACTGCAGCAGTTCAGGACCAGCTTCATGTATGGCTTTGCCATTCCCACCCCAGGGTGTAAATCTTTTGGGGGAAAGCTGTAGGTCAGAGAGGTGGAAACATCAAGTGTTCCCACTACTCTGATTTTCAGTAGGCCAAATTATTGCAATTTTATACTAACTATGTCCGATGTAGGGTGTGTAATGGAAGAGGCTGCATTTGAAGGAGGTTAGTGCAACTCCTGCGCATTTTACTGTAATGTCTCTGGGTCCTCAGCAGAGCCCTTGGCGGTTCTTTCGGCACGTGCTGCAAAGTGTGGCAGGCCTTAGATCTTGGGACTGGGAGACTGGAAGGTAAACATAAGACATTTCAAACATAATCTTGTCTAAGATGGAACTCCCTGTGGCTTTAGCACTGGACTTTGAAGGTTTCAAAGAAGTCAGAGGCCAGGTAGAAAAATCCCATGTCTTAATCAATACTTTAGGTTTCTTCAATGCATTGCGCTCAGCCTGGCTGAAAGTCAGGCCGTTTGTTTCAATTATTAAATACAGATTTATGACCTGTTGTTTTTCTTGGAAATAGAACCAGGCTTGGGACCAGTTTTCTCCTTGCAAATAACCGTGTTTGGCTGTAGTCAGTCCATGTAGGTAAAACTGTGTCAGTCGCATTTATAAACATCCAGTTTCCTACTCCTTTTCTCTCTGTCCTCATGACTCTGACCTTTCTCATCAAAGTGTAACAGTTACACATCCCCTTTTCTGGGATTACTGTGTTTTGCACAGGACTAATCTGCATTTGAGGGCTTTTCTTTGGCAAGCTCTCAGCAAGCTCTTAAATAATTTTCCAGCAGAGAAGATCACTGTGCTGTGACGGTGCACCACTGGGCAATCCTGTTCTGATGACAGGCAGGTCTGATGGGTCCAGCATGGGAAGATTTCAACTAGCGTCGATAATATTAGTGTACTTCTCACTTGATTAGCTGGTCTGCTACAATAACTGTATTCTTCCAGTAACACGTACGGATATTTTCCTTTTATTCAGGTATTCGCATGTGACTGTTACTGAATAAAATAATTCTGGTAATAGTTGAAACAGTGATGGTTGAAAACTTGGGTAGACTTCAGGTGTTTTGGGTAAAATTTATCTGACAGTGCAAGTTGATAACCTGTGCTCTGTGTGCATCGTGTTTTACTGTAGTAACACATTTAAAAGTGGGGCAGGGAGGCAGCAGTCCTCTACTTCTTCCAACTAATCAGTGGAGCTGATCAGGAGGAGGTGTGAAGAAGGTCCCTTCTTTAAACCTTGCTGGTAATATACAGAAGAGGCATATACGTGTATATCTGCAGCAATTATTTTTTTTAATACTCCCCTTTACCCTAAAGTTGTGAATCTCTTAAATTCCAACATGAGAAATTAGTAAACATAACAAAACCAGCAAACCCTTCCCCTCCCCACAACCCTACCATGCACACACCTCCAAAACTTCACACATTACCTGCGCATCTGGAGCGCTGGGCTGAGGGGAACGTGGTTTTTAAAGGGTTTTTTTAAACAAAAAATCCCTGACTCTAATCTACAACCCCCTTCAGACCTGCCCCTAGGGAGAAACCCACCAATTACTATTTACTTTACCAACCTAGAGTGATTTGTGGACGTATGTAAGAATTATTTACGGTTTCATGCAGGAAAAACTTTCAGCTCCCTATTTGCCCTTGTAAGTAATGAGTTGCCTCAGGGGATCAAAGGTCAGATTTTGGTTTTAATGCCCACCTCCTTTTAAAAAATAAATAAAGCAATCTATGTGAAAAGAAGAAGAAAAAAACTAACAGTCTGAAAAGGCTCTGACTCCTGCTCTGCTTTGATGTTTTAGGTCTGGAAGGGATCATAAATTTGCTGGTGTGAGATAGAGTGATAATAAATGTAGCTTTTAACTGCTGGGGTTTTAGCTCACACAGCATCCATTATCACTGGCAACTGCAAAGGGAATGTACTTTTTTTTCCTTGTTGCTCTTTAGAAAGATAAATATTCACCCCACTATCCACTGATGTCCCAAAAGCTCAAATGCAGCCTCTCCTTGTGATTATTCCCCAACAACTTTCATTCTCGGTCAAAATGATTCAGTGGTGTTGGTAAGAGTCCAGAGGGGCTAGCTTGCCACGTAGTTCAGCATTCACCATTCCAGCTCTTTATTGGGTGAATATTTTTCCAGTAGTTTGAAGTGTGGCAAGCAGAGGATATCCAAGGAACACTTTGAAACAGAAAACATGTTTGGGCATCAAAGTTTGAGAACTGTTGAGGTTCCCAATAGAGCTAGAAGCAGAACTACCATTTGGTTTTTGAAGGACATGTGCATCTATGTTGTCTGGCTTCCTGTGAAACTTGTACCCTGGAGCACTTCCTTCTTATTTCTTACTGACAAATGGGCCAAAGTCAATGCCCAGGCGCAGTGACGTCTGCGTGCCATGTCAGCACACTTTCATACCATCCCTAGGACTGTATTAAGCTCAGACAAGATGCACTGTTGGAAACTACTTTGAAAGTCTGACAGATATTTTGTGCCAGTATGGAGCAGTACTTCCAATGCAGCTGTCTTAGTCACGTCATAATATTTTAAAACTACGTTGTTAATAAATGATTTTAACCACTTAGATCTCTATTAATGTCTTTTTACCGAATGCCAGCAACCTCATATTCCAACAATTTCCACAAGGGCTTATTGATCATGTATAGATTTGGAATGAATTTTGCCAAATCAGTTTATCATCCCTATGTATCTTTCTATCTGCTTTGCTTTGTGGAGCAAACGCTTCAGCTATTGTTTTTATTTTCCCTAGATCAGCAATTAAGTCATCTTTACTCAACTTGCATCCATTATGGATCACTTCTGTTAGTAGCATCATTTATTCTTATTTTTTTAAGTTCAGCCATAGATTTGTTTCTTTGGTCTGCTGCAAAACTTAATGGTTTTCCATATGTTCTTTCAGGCCTACAATCTAAATGAGAACATCATCTACTCTAAATTCATCACTTTGAGAGCTTTTAGAAACTGTTAGAAAATTGTGGGAGTAGAACAAACACTAGACAGCACTTTTTAAAATAAATAACATTCAAAGAGTGTAATAAGAGACACTGACTTGGTCTTTACTCACAACTTGTTAAGACAATATTTTTATTTATGATATCTCTTGTTCTTATTGAAGTGTTGTATAAAGTTTTTTATGTCTTTGTTTAAATTGCATATGTCAGAGGATACCTTTTCTTACTTGGCTCTTCTATTCCCGTGATGGAAATAAGCCTCTTTATAGATTCAAAAAATGTAAGGTCAAAGGAAGCACGTCCATTTGAATCCATTTAGTTATAAGTGGCCTGACATGTCTTCCAGAAGTGTCCAAACTTTCAAAAGTAGAGAGTGCACGACATTTCCTAGCAGTTTGTTGTAAATTAATTACCATGACTTCTGAGCATTTCACTGTGAATTTGGATATGGAATCATACAATCATAGAATGGTTTTGGTTGGAAAGGACCTTAAAGATCATCCAGTTCCAACCCTGCTACCATGGGCAGGGACATCTCCCACCCAACCAGGTTGCTCCAAGCCCCGTCCAACCTGGCCTGGAACACCTCCAGGGATGGGGCAGCCACAGCTTCTCTGGGCAACCTGGGCCAGTTCCTCACCACCCTCATTGTGAATTTTTTTTCCCTAATATCTATTCTAAATCTCCCCTCTTCCAGTTTGAAGCCATTACCCCTCGTCTGATCACTATGTACCCTTGTAAAAAGTCCCTCTCCAGCCGTATTGTAGGCCTGCTGAAGAATACTGGAAGGCCACTATAAGGTCTCCCCAGAGTCTTCTCTTCTCCAGGCTGAACACCCCCAACTCTCTCAGCCTGTCCTCCCAGCAGAGGGGCTTCAGCCCTCTGATCATCTTTGTGGGCTCCTCTGTAACAGCTCCATCAGATCCATGTCCTTCCTATGATGGGTGCTCCAGAGCTGGACACAATATTCCAGGTGGGGTCTCATGACAGGACAGAATCCCCTCCCTCGTCCTGCTGGCCACACTGCTGGGGATGCAGCCGAGGATGCCAGTGGCTTTCTGGGCTGCCGGCGCACATTCCTGGCTTGTGTTGAGTTTCTCATCAACCAACACCCCCAAGTCCTTCTCCTCTGGCTGTATCTTCTGATCAGTCTAATCCACTCATGGTTTTACTTTAAGCTACATTAATCTGTCTTCTCATGTTATCAGCTTTACTTCCAACTTTATCTTTGGGGCAGACCAAAGTTTTACTGCGTACCTAATTTTGTTTTTTTTTGTTGAACCTGTGTCTTTGAAGACATCTGAGAATGACTTTGAATTACCCTGAGGCGGTATGAGCGTATGCTGGTTAGAAGGTGAGCCGTTTCATCCCCCAGAAGGTCTAGAACGGATGGGTTGTATTACCTCAGGGAGACGCCTGTGCCATTGGCTCAGCAAAGAGCCTGGAGGATTATTTTGGCTAGACCTCATTTTCTGACTACTAAAATTAGCTGAGATGAATCCTGCTCATTTGCACACAGTTACCCCATTTCTATAGCCCTAGAAATGTTTTTATGAAAAAATCTATCTTAGCCACCCGATTTTATTGAAGGAATCTTACTTCTTCAAGTTGGCCATTTTTATCAGTTCATTCTCACTTCTCTTTTTCGATTACCTGTCCACTCAGACGAGCCCAACTGTCTGGGACACCGTATAAGAAAGTCTGTATGATTCTCAAACAAGAGAAAACAGATCGCTCGTTCTGTGAGTAATGTCACAGTAAAAAGGACACCTAGATTTCAGTGACCACCTGGAACTGAGTCTGGGAAAATAGCCTAGCATAATGTAAACTTGAGCTGGACTCCAGTGGCTGTGAAGGCTGGGCTCTTGATAAGGTCCGTTCTGTGATTGAAAACATCTGCTTCCCTGGACTGGATCTTTGCCATACACCTTGGAATAGGACAGCTACTTCTGGGGCGATGTTAGCCAAATTCTGGATGCAGCTCTTGTTGTAAAATCTCACAGGAAGCTCCTGCCGTTCTTCCTCTGCGTGCGCTGGAACTAAAATACATTGGGAAGATACATACACAAATCTTTACAGCTGCTATTTCAACTTCAGTACCATGAAATGGCAATGCTGAATGTTCGGGTAGGATGAACTGATGATGACTGTGTTGAAATGACATTTCAATGATTGTGATTAGTCAGTAAAAGGAATGAGGAACTGGAAATGGGTATCCTCAGCTAACCTGCAATTGCCTGTCGAAAGGCTGTTGTAGACGCATTTGTACATTCCGGCTAGAAGCTGGAAAACACTGTGCTCAATAGAAGACTGCACATCTAAATGCAGTGAGGTCATTATTGCTGTTGTAGCCCTGATGGTCTAAGGATTTGAGAGAGGCAAGCTTTATGGGCAGAAGATATGTTTTTTCTTTTATTAAACCAAGCAAAATATTTAGAAAAGAAGTCAAAGTTTTGGGAACATCTCTCTTCAGTCCTTTCCTGTTTCGGGCAGGTTAGCCAAAGCTGGGTACCTGAATGTATACCTGTGCTGGCCCAAAAGGGTTTGAAAAAGCATTCCAAGGGTAAAAAACAAAGAATTCCTGGTTGGCCTTAGGAATGAATGTCATATTAACATACTGTTTCCTTTTTGTTATCAGGGGCTAATACCTATTCTCTCCTTGAACAAAATAATCACTGGGGTGTGTTGGATTGTTTTAAACTGGGGAACGGGGATAAGAAATCTGAACATCAAAGCAGTTGTGGATGAGGGCTTATCTGTGGAGCAAAGGTAGAATGAACATAGACGAATGCATTTTAGAGAGTTAACCTGGATGTCTGATAATCTGTATGACACTAAGATGCTGTCAGATTTCAGCAGTCGAATAGAGACAGATAGCAAAAAACTTAAACATTTAGCTAATCAGGATTACGCCCAGCTAATGGAGAGAGGTTGTTTTTCCCCCCTTCCCTATCATCCTGGTCGATTCCAATTGATCCTAGTTCTGCTGAGCGAGAGCAGTCCTTCAAAGTTTATTCTGGTGTCAATTTTTATAGTTTCCCCCACTGATCAATAGAATGCATAATCATTAAGGCAAACTTTGTGAAAGCTAATCCTTCAATACGAGTTTTATGAATGGCTCAGTCATGGCTCTAACCATTTGGATGTAAGTGGAACCTTTAATCAGGTGAGTGACAGGAGACAGTCAATAGGATTTGCTGAGATTGGATTCTGATTTTCTATACAGCTATGCAGAGTGAGCAGGAGAAGGGGGAACGGGGATGGCCAGAGGAACAGACACAGGCTAAAATGGAAGTTTCTCCTCTTTTATTATTTATAAAATGTATTTCCAGTATTTTTAAAAAACTCTTTGCACTTGCATATCGTTTTTCACCTAGAGAGCTCAAATGACTTTGGGGACATTAAACACTACATCATCTTCTTGTGAAGGTGAATAACAATTAGTCCTGCTTACACTGGTGAGAGCTTACCATCCTAAGTTTTCCAAGTGCAGCACGTTTGTAGCTTCTCAGAAAGGTGAGAGAAAGTAGAGTCAGATGAAGTGAATTCCATTCGATGTCATAGAGTAGGCAGAGGAAAAAGGAACCTTGGAATCTGAATTGCTTTGGTTTTGCCCACTAGACATGGGGGTGTTATTGTGGATTTCTTTTTTTCTTTTTTGACAGATCCTTATCTCCTGAATTTGCATAGGAGGGATGATTTGAATTGTATATACGAAGAAGAAGAGTAAGGAATTATCTAAAACCGGGAACTGGAAAATCAGAAGGGTGTGTGAGAAGAATAGCTGTTGTGCTGAACTTGTCACTGCTGTAGTCGACCAAAAAACCCTTGGTGACAGCATCAATATGTCTTCTTCTCTCCTTTTCTGCCATTTCAAATGCAGTGAAATGAGAAGAGCAAACATGCTAGCAAGACGCTTTTTCTAGCTCCAAGAAGTATTTTTGCTTGGGTATTTAACTTCTTTCTGCTGAAGGATCTGCCGTAGAGTACCAGGATGAGAAGAAAACAGCTAAGGGAGAATTTGATTCCATTTGGTATGTTGAAGAGTAAAGGGCTAGGTTTTAATGTGAGTAGAAAGACCTGTATGGCAATGAGAGGCTCTGAGCATTCAGCCCCTACACCCAGCTGTCGGACTGGACAGTGGGGCGGGAAAGCGAAGCTGGTGTTTTCATTTGCACTTTCCAGGAAGAATAGAATAGCAAATGTGAATAATGTAAATAGTGGCCAGTGAATTCCTTTGCAGCTGGCAGACTGGGAGTTTGCTAAGGAATTTTGAAAGTAAGTTCAAAGTTTCAGTGAGTCGCCTGCTCTAAACTGGTACAGCTTTATTGGCTTCTCTTGCTTTGCATTAGCTGAAGAGTTGTCCTAAAGCTCATAATCTGCTTATTCCCTTTAATGTTTTAACAAATGTTTATAAAGAAGATTCTCATTTAGGCGATAAAGCAAAGTTGCCTTGAGGTTCATCAGCTGAGGACCTGGCACTACAGCTACAAGTGGGCTAACGCAGTAGATTTGGGAGGGGGCTATGCCATGGTAGTCTGTACATTGTTTGGTGCATGTCATGCTCCTCACCTTCTGACATAGCTGTATTGGAAAGTTGGTAGAAATAGGATTGGTTTTTAGCTGAACGTATTTTCTTTATTTATTGCTGTTTCTTAGTCCCCAGAGCATTTTGTCGTTATGAGTGAAGAGCAGTGTGAGTAGATGGATGACAAGAAATAGAGAAACTCTGCTTACGCCAGCGTCTTCAGAAACTCAGAAAAGACAGACCGATGCGGGAAATGTACCACTACTCGCTAAGAGGTGATCTCGGAATAGGTCATGCCACTCTAAACTCGAGGACTGTGGGGATATTGGCTCCTCATGCTGGCACTGACCTGGAAATACAGATTCAAATGTTGCCAAATGTACAGGTGCAGATGCAGCCCCAGTACAGGCAGGGTTATGGAGGCTGTGGTGGGGCAGCACTTCCACTTCCCCATGATAAGGTCTCGAGGAGAAGTGTGTGATGGGTGAAAGCCCCCTTGCACAGCTGTCCCTTGCCTCATAGAAAAGTTACTAGCCAGTGACTAATGGTAGTTTCATACCTAGGTCTAGATCTGAACTTTGTTTCTTGACCCCATTGCTAAAAGATTGGTTTTCGGCATTTTCTGTGAAATGCTTGCAAGCCTCTAGCCTTAATTTCTTTTGAGTGACAAAGAAAGATACGGGGGCAGCTCCGAACTTGGAAATTATTAGTTGCTGAAATGTATTTCAAAGCTTTTGGTCTGACAAGAGCTAACCTTTGATCTGGTAAGTGAGAACTTGACCCTATAGAGGCAGGGGAAGGGGAGGAGAAGGGAGGGTTGATAAACAGGGGAAGGGTAGGATGACTTGGGAAAGATCAGTGGGAGCTGAGAACTGAGTTTGTTGGTTCAAGCTCAGGTGGATGGAGAGACTGGGGAAAAGGGTAATACATCCTCCTGGGGGCTCAGGAAAATATAAGCAAGGGAGCTTGTAGACTGTGAGAGTGCTTCAATTTTCATTACTCTCCCATTCCCTTCTCCACCTTCTCCTGAACGTGCTGGTCTTCCTTGGCGGGGTGATTGGGGAGCGGACACCGGCACTCGGGGATTAGGTAGTGGGAAGTGTTGTCTCACTCAGTGGCTGCCGCTGGGTTGTCCTGACCATTGAACTGTGGAGTGCAAACATCTGTCTTACGGGAAGCTGTCTGGAGAGGTTTCGCTTTCAGAGCAAATAGTCGTCATTGTTAGGCATTTGGGAAGCTCTCCGGACCTTATTTTCACATCAACCTTGAGTATAGCCTTGCTGTCGTGGAGCTCACGGAGCCTGTCAGAATCAGAGGGCAAAGGCTGTTGGAGTTCAAACTGGCCTCGGCAGGACACAGTATCAAAGGTGCTTTCCCAGGTTTATTTCTCCAAGAAGACAAGGGAGTCATAAAAATCTTAGTTCACCCCAAAGCTGGAAGGCTGCGTTTATGGCACATGAGTTTTTCCTTCTTTTTTGTCACTGCTTTCCTTCTTCTTGCAACTTAATGCTGACCAGGTAGTTTTCCTGTTACACTGAGCACTTCATTTCCTGATGGGCCCTTCCACAGGCTGACGGTGCTGTTTGCAAGCACTGCTGAGATGCCTCTCTGTGAATGATGACCCTGTTCCCAGGCCTGCACCACACACCCTCCCCCTGCCCTTCACTATGGTAAATATTTTAGTACTCGTTGAAATCAATTGAGCCTCATCAATTGGAAATAGAGTGTAAATCACTGGGACTTTTGCATTCACCCCAGAAATCAATTTTCACACATTAGGGCTATTAGCTTATTGAGAACTGTGTGATAAATGGCTGCGGGCCATCACGGAGCCACACCTGCCAACTCCACATTTCGCATCTCAAATAGGCTCCAAAGTAGAGGGATGCCAAGGGAAGGAAGATGTCAGGTGGGTGGAGCAGCGCAAGGCAGGAGACACAAGGACCGTGCAGCCAGACAATCTGTGCCTGGAGATCAATAACATCTACAAAGCACTAACTCATCCTCCCAGGGGCTGGAGACAGAAGGCGGCTCTGAGCCAAAGTTGTGGTTAGGTGTCGATTTTTTTTGTTTCTCTCACAAAGGTGAACGTAATTTGGGGAGGGAAGGTGAAATGTAGATTACAAACATTTAATAAAACTAATGCAGTAGTTTAAAAAAGAAGCTTTTCCATGAGTAAAATATCTATCTTTCACACAGTGGCTGCAGACAGGGTGTAGAAATGCCACCTCCTTCTGCCATCCCAGAGCTCTGGGTAAAGAGGATATACAGTTTATCACCAGTTGTGATATGGAGATAGCTGGGGTTTCTACTCTCGCGCCGTAATTTCTTCCCATTCCCTTGAATTCTAATAGTGGCAGCTAATTAGCTGTTTGCTGAACAAGTCTGGGGGAGGTGAGGGGGCTGGTGGCCTAGCTGGATGAAGTGCACAGTGTCCAGCAAGTTCTTCTGTGGCCATCTGAAAGACCTTGGTCTCTGTTTCCAAGTCAGGACATCATTCATTCTTCACAGTTACTACTGCCAGTCAAAAATGTGGGTGACTCCAGGGACTCGGAGGCTCTCCAGTGGTGTAGTCTGTGTTTATGTGCTTTGTAGTTTGGCGTTTTACATGTATAAGCCACCGCTGGAACTGAGGCTGTCATACATAAGTAGGGCAGTTTCTAGGCTAGAGATCTTGTCACATCCCTCTACTTCTCCTAAAAACTTCTGTAAAGTGTATGTTTCCTGTTATTGGCTATTTGTCTGTACAATAGGAAAAAAAAAAAGGGAACCTGGAACAATGGGTCACCAGATAGATTGTGCAATGTAAATAGCAATTGATTTTCTTGCTGTGAAGTGAATACTGTGCACGTATACCCCTGTCGTTCTAGGAATAAAAAACAGAGCTACTTTAATAGACATAGAAGATCTGTGTCATCAAAGGTTCTTTCTCAAGATGAGCAATGTGGGCTTAAAGAGGCAAAGTTCCTTCCTGTGGGGATCTGGTTGAACTTGATGATCTTCAAGGTCTTTTCCAACCTAAATGATTCTGTGATTCTCTGATTCTGTAACTCAGCTGCTTCTTGGTCTGTACGTTTTGACGAGGAAGGCCAGGACAGCGGCGTAGTAGGAGCTGTTTCCTTGTTCAGACACTACAGACGCTTGCTGTGGCTCGGTCGATTTTAGCAGCGGTGCTGTTGGATGGACTCAAATGGCATCAGGAGAGCATCCCAAGAGCAACAGGCAGCCGGGAGAGCCAGCACGGAGTGCAAAGACGTCCAGCACTAAGGGGCTTGGCTGACACTGGCAGGTACCTTTACCCTGACCCCTGGGATCCACTATTTTCATGTTGATGTTTCATCACCCCATGTGCCTGTTTCCTTCTTGTTGACATGCTTTTAAAGACCGAACTGAGGGACTGAGAGTCCTGACTCACTTTCGGATGATCTTTCCAGGCCAGCTGGAAGCAGGAAGCAATGACCTGCTCCCCGAAGAGTGCCAGCGTGGTTTGGCAGCTCTCACAGCAGCAGACAGCTGGCTTTAAAATCTTCGCACCTAAAAGCTCCTGTGCTTCATTCGGCCAAATTTCTGGAACGTTTTCCAGTCGCTCCATCCAAAATTTTGTCTTTCTTTTTCCTGACAAGTTTCATATCTAGCAACACACCCCGTGCTGTGCAGAGCTGTTGGTTAACTTATTCCCGGTATCTGGAGTTTCAGTCCGGCCGGCTGCGATCAGGACTCCCGGGCAGGGGCTGCATTACTTCTCTGACAGTCTTGGGCTCTCACCCTCAGCTAATTACTTTGATCCTTTACACTTTGTAAAAATTCTTACAACACAAAGTAAGTCCCCCCTGGCTTTAACCTTGTGACCTAACTGGCCCTTGTAAAAGGGAGGGAGAAAACACAGAGTCAGGCGCGCCCAAACACACGCACACGCGCTGACGCATATGCCTATATACACATCCCCACAAACTGCCTAAAGCCTGTTCCTTTAATAGTTTCCTCCCAGGACTCCCACAAAAAGGCAAATAAAACTCCTTTTACAAGATAGCAGGGCAGCATGAAGGATCACTTCACCAACAACAAGTTCTTTCTTCAGTTCATTTGTTTTTAACATACTTTTCCTCCAGATTTTGATCCTCTAAGTGCCTCTCCCTCCTCTTCCCTTCCCTTCCGAGGCTTCCATCGTTGTTCCTCTTGCCTGCCCTGCTGCCAACAGCTTAATGGCTAAAACAAGCAATGTATTTTTTGAGGATCTGCTTGTTCACAGGGAATAGCATGTGTGTGGACACATAGTTTTAAGTTTCCTTTCCATGAATAGGGAATGCTTCTTCGTCACAGGAGCAGCTAAGAAAAGAAATCCAGAGGAAAGCAAAACCATCGTATTTATGAAAAGCAATTAAATAGACATGGGATCATGGGTCTGCAAGGTAGCCAAGGAGAGATGCAACAGAGGTCTATAAAATTGTAAGTGGCCCGGAAAAATGCCTAGGTTGTTACTCTTTTACCTCAGTTACTACAAAAAGCAGATTCATTTCTTCACACAACGTGTATGTCCCTTTGCCCGGTAACCAGAGCTGAGGGAAGCATTTTAGAGAATGGTGATGTGGTGAACAGCATAAACAAATTTAAGTTACTGTATGGTTTAGATTAAGCATGGGGAAACAAATTTGTATCTTACTCCTTTACTGGCTGACCTGTATTTATGAAACTTACAGACACTTAATAATCTTGAGACTTCTTTCTGTCTGACATATTTGGTTAAGAATGCTCAACGTTTTCTGAAGTTACTGTAAACCAAAAGTAGTGCAAGATGCATAGACATAATGATTCACAAGCCTCAACTCTTTAGGAAAATAGAGAAAAAAATAAAAACCTTAATTTGCCAATAAAACCCACATTTGGATGCCTTTACCATCAGTTAAGCCAAAATCAAATTGTTTGAAAGCTTTTAGGCTTCCATTTATTCCTCCCTACTTTCTAGTATTTTCTGTTTCCCATGCTTGAATTAGAACTGGTAAAGGAGGGAATTTGGGAATAAAATCTGCATAGTCTGTCGTCCTAATAGATCACCTGGATATGGTAATCAAAGATATATGTAGACTCAGTTGAAACTGAGGGCATCATCTTGTATTTTCTGGGAGCCAGAAATGGATTCTGGAAATGTTTGAGGGGAAAAGCGCCCTACCCTTTTGTTGAAAGCTCTGCAGTAGACACTGCTGTTTGATTTTGCTAGACATCGAGGTCTTGGATCCAAAGCTCAAGGCGGTGAAAGAAGCTTCCATAGCGTTGCTGCAGGATGACTGTGCGCAGGCAATACCTGCACAGAATCATGCTGTCTACGTTCTGTAATGAGAAAAAATATCTATCGTCAATGTGGCCGGTTTCCGCAAGTGCATTTGACAATTCTAATCCTGAGAAAAAAACAAGGGATCCTGTTAGCTCCCCACGTAAAGTCCTCATGCATCTCTTTTGCTCTTCGCATGACTCAGGGTGAGACATAGGACAGCCAGAGCCTCTAGATAAGAACTGTGGAAGCCAGTTCAACAGGTAGTGACATAATTAGGAAATGCATATGTTCGAAGCAAAAGTGGATTTTGCTGATTGCTTGGGCGTCAAGGCTTTGGGATCAAAATTGTGACCAAGAGACTATGAAGGACCAAAGGGGAATCTTGGTAGGATTTTCGTACTCACCCCTCTTTGCCCTTCTTCGAAGAGGATCATCGTTTAGACAGGGAGCTCCCTGGGCCAGGATCTCACTTTTTTGTCCTTGGTTGTACAGCACCTGGCACAAGAGTGCCCATGCTACTTGCTTAGGAATCTTTGGGATTCTTGTACTACGCTTTGGCAATGCTCGGAGAAGAAACTATTCATGTAACAAATACCGAGAGGAACCTTCCCCAGCGCCCCATCCCCTAGGAGAGATTATTTGTGGGTTTTCTCATACCCTAAAGGCTTGTGAGCATGATTTTATCCCATGTCAAAGGACACTTGAATTTCCCAGTGCTGAGGTTTTTCTCTGTTTTTGTCTAGGTCAACTTCCCACATGAGTCTGAGTAGAGCCATTTCAAGGCTCCGTCTCCATAGGGTGCTAACCATGCCAAAGCTCTGACCACAACCAAATTCTCGTAGAGGGCTCTGAGATGGCCTCTCTTTCCCCAAGTTGCCTGCTTGTACTAAATACTGGGGCAGCTCTTTAAAATACTGAAGGAACAAAGCATGCGAGGCAGTAAAATGAGGCAATTAAACCTATAAAACCGGGGTTTACAAGGGAATTTATAGTGTCAGAGGCTTTTTATAGCTTTTTCAGATTAGTTTAAATAAAAAAGGGGGAGAGAGAAAAAGAGAAAGAGGGAGAAAAAGAGGACCTGAAACTTGAGGAGACTTAAAAGTTTGGAGAGAGGCTTTTAGGAAGCACAGAGGGGTAATAATTAGAGGCACATTTTCCATTTCACTGTCTTTGCAAATTGAAATTAAAGAAGGAGAAAAAAAAGCATGCACAGAACAACAGGCAGTTTACATTCCTCCCGCTTCTTCCTAGTAGCGTTTGATTTTTCTATTGCTATTCTTTTGCTTTCTGTCCAGGTGAAAGCATCTTGTCACCTGGGCAAGGGAACTATAGTGAATGAGGGATCTCAGGTAAGGTGAAATTTAGGTTTGGTATTTTTCCCTTTCTGTTGTGCTTGCTTACTGGTAAAGTTCACTGTGTGCCTTGCAAAGCTGGGAGCTCGTGTTCAAGAGGTGAAGTGGAGCCAGCACCTGATTAAGGCAAATTTGGCCAGGTGAGGCAATAGAACCTATGTTTTAGAAAGTATGTCGTTATTTCACTAGTTCCTCCAGCTTCCTTTTGCACTGCACATACACAGTGTACGCACGCTAGGCAAGTCAGCTTGAGATTGCCTTTGGTGTGCCTAATTAGTCCCATTCTTGGCTTTTGTCTGCTTCTATGTGGAACTAAGGAAAAGGTGATTCAGATCTCCCAAATCCTGCATCTTTCTTTGTGGAAGCATCTCCTTTTTTCAGGTCTGATTTCCTCACCATCAGTAGAAAACACAGGGGTTTTAAAGTGGTGTTTTTCCTTTGCTCCATTCATACAATCACAGAACAGCTGAGGTCAGAAGGGACTGCTGGAGGTCTTTTAGTCCAGTGTGCTGCTCAAAGCAGAGTCAGCTAGATCGGGTTAAGAGGACTTACCAGTAGAGACTGAGGTGAAGGCATGGAGTAACTTGGCCTTTTCCATGTCCTTTTTCACCATGTCCCCTGCATTTCCCAGATCTTCCTCTTGCTGCTGATGTACCTGTACAAACCTTTCTCGATGCCCTTCACTTCCCACACCACATTAAACTCTAGATAGGCTTTGACTTCACTAATTCAATCCAGCATGTTCAGATAGTGTCTTTATAGCCCTCCTGGGTCACCTGACTCTGCTTCTCCCTCTTGTATTCTTCCTTTGTACCTTTGAGTTTTGTCAGGAGCTCCATGTTCATCCATGCTGCCTTTGCTTGATTTCCTACTTGTCAGCATGGACCATCCCTGAGCTTGGAGGAGGTGATCCTTGCAAACCAACCAGCTCTTCTAGACCCCTCTTTTCTCCAGGACTGTATCCCATGCGATTCTTCCAAGGAGATCCTTGAAAAGGCCAAAATCTGCTCTCCTGAACTCCAAGGTTGTGATTCTGCTTTTTGCCTTGCTGTCTTATAAGAATTTTGATCCCTTTAGAACTGGCCCCAAGGGCTGTGCTCTGTGGTGGCGTGGGCAATAGTCTCACCTTGTACACGTGGCCCCTTCTTCCTTACATGAAGGCCCCCTTCCTTACATGTCTGCTGGCAATCTTGTCACTATCTTACCTGCACTTATGCCATTAGTAAAATTCCCCTTTCCATGGTGTTTCTCCGATCTTGCCTGCCGCAGTGCTGCTAGGGAGCTTTGAGTGCTGCTACCTTTGTGAAATACTTTGCTTCGTTCCTTCTCTTTATACTGCTCTCTTTTCCAGATAGCGTATGCCGTGTTCAGTATGGTAGAGTGTAGAACCCAGATGGTTGCTAGAATATGCAATTAGTAAATTACTAATTAACCATACCAATTCATCATCCTTCCACTGCATAGCTTTTTACATACACATACCTGTCCTCTAAGGCAATATAAATAAAGGGCCCATCCTTTGGAAAATAAACTTGCAGCAAAATAGAAAAGAGCAGCCTGCCCTTCAGTTGAATTTTAACTGCTTATGTGTGGACATTTTTGCTGATGGAGAGGGTGCCGTAAGAGATGTGTTCCACCATCCTTGGGCTCTTCAGCAGAAGGGAAGGTTGCTCCTGATAATCTTTGGCTCCTCTGAGCTGATGCGTTCCTTTTGTGACAAATGCCAAATACAGGGTGAAGGGCAAGCAGGGGAGACAAAACCTAAAATGAGTGTCTATGTGTGTGAGCGAGAGACAAGGGGAAGGTAGATGAAGAGGAGTAAATTCAGATCTGAGCACATGCAGCTCCAAAGAATTACGCCAGCCAACTTGCAAAAGCTCTGAACAGTTCTGAATCGTGTCTCCACACAGCTTCCCGTCTGAAAGAAAGTGAAAAGAGGAGCACAATGAGACAAAATTACCTGTTTCTGATGACATTTACATAGGGATAATTATCTTCATTGGAGACATTACTGTTTCACAATAAGAATAGAGCTCAGCGTTTTTGAAGCTGAGCATTAGTTTTTAAAGTCTGCAAATGTGTGCTGTTGCAGTCACATGATAAATAGTTCCAAAATCAATATAGAAAGCTATTAAAAATGTGGTTTTGTCTCTGTCTGGTATGGTACATTAAGATACATGTATCATTGTACACTCTCTTTCCCTCTCTCTCTGTATACGTATGTATGGGCGGAAATTTTACAAGTACTCAACATTGGTCAAACTGTCCCCAATGGAAAATATAACATTGACCTCAAATAGCATCACATTTTAGGTCAATGATGAGTGATTTTTAAAATGCTATCCTTAAGTATATATTTAAAGAGGCATCGCTAGAGCAAAAGTGAGTCTAACTTCCCTGATCCTAAAGTTCTGTTTGGGAAACAGTGGGAGGGAGAAGATGGCTAGGCAGAGCTCACCTTTTCATTCGTCCCAGTCCAGTACTGCTTTGGCATTTCTATTGTGATTTCCAGTCAGGGATTTATTTTTTTTTTTTCAATCTGAAGAGCTTTCAAGAACAAAAGTGAGCCCGCAATGACTGGTTTACGTTTTCCATGTTATCGAATGCACCAAGAAACAAAAAGCTGGCTGCGTCAAGCTCTCAGAATAGGAAAAAAAAATGCTTCACATTTGCTAATTGCTAAATACAACTTTTGGTAAGCACTGAAGTCAAACAAACAACTTTTACGAGTGAGAAGATCCATCTGCTATCACTAATCTTATAGATCGTTCTGTTCTCTGATACTTCAGTATTTTAAATAACATCTAATGGGCCAGAACGTACAAAGCAATCAATGTTTGTCAAACTCCACAGTCATCAGCTGCAGGTATATGCTATCCCAGCACAGTAGGCTTGGAGCCAGAGCCTCGGCTCGTTTAAATCAATGTCAGCAGTTTACAACTTGCTCAGAACCTGCCCCTTATCCTTCTAAGAGAAAAGAAAATTCTTGGCCAGCAAGTAGTTTTGGTCTGTTCTAAAAAAAGATCTTTCATTGATACCATAGGGATGCAGAGCCACGAGGCAAACATCATTAGGCTACTTCAGTGCTCAGACGCAAGATTGCTCTAACTCTTTAAAACCTGAGCCCACTCTCTGGGCTTCATCAGACCGTAGGAGAGAGGTGACCCCACTCTGTCTAATAGAACAAAAAGGAACTAGCAAAGAAAATGAAGCCCGTACTTCATGTGTGTTTATTCTTCTCTTTATAGTTTGCAACACCAGTGCTCCCAGAGACCTTTGTTGGGAATCCAGATTCTCCTGGCAGACTGCAAGGTTCAGAACCCCGCTTGCGTGCTGAGCGATGCAGTCTCACAGGCAGCATTGATCTTGAGTAGCACTCCCCAAAAAAAGACGTATACCTGGCTGTGCTGAATGCCTGGCAGTCTGTCTCGCCCGTGCGCGGTGGCAGCTGTTACCAATCTTGGCTGCAGACTCGTGGTGGCCAGGAGAGTACGTGGTTGGCCTGAGAGCCTGACGGTCTGTCTCTGCCTCTCCCTCGTTCATTTTGTTGGCTCCATATATTATATCAAATATCTTTAAAGAGCACAATTTGAATGATGGAGCTTATAATTCCATCTCGGGGGTTCTGATGACTCGAGCTTGGTTCTTGTGGTTTATGATGTCACCGGGACCCATCGATGGAGTCGAAGCCCCATAATTCACCATTGCCCTGTTATTTATTCTGTGCAATAAATGGCTGCAGTTTAATCACCAGAGTAAATTGCTGAAGCATCTTTGTGGAAACTCTAATGTTACTGTAGCAGTATCTATGACAACAGTGATTCAGTAGTGGTGGCTAATGCAGAGGGAACCAGTAACACTTAGCCCTCTGCACCCAGTGAGGCAGGACTATGCACCAACCTCGGAAAGATGAGAACCTGAGGGCCAAATCCAGACACGCTCTAAGTGGAGCAAAATCCATTAACTGCTGTGCAGGTACCTGCACTGGGTATCATATGTAGTCTCTGTGAAATTGGGATGTGGATCAAGACTTTACCAACGTTTACAGACTTGTGGCATTGATTTTATGCAAGAAGATTTTTAGGAAAAACTTATGACTCTTCTGTAGACACGTAAAGCAAAAACATCTTTTCTGCATAGTTGCGGGGGAGGCGGGGGTTGCCTTTTCTAGTTCAGGTAGAAAAAAGAACTGAGGATACTTGAAACAAATGGTTCTGAATTTAATACAATTAAGGTTTGTGTTTGGTTTTAGTATGAGCAAGAGAAACGGGAGATTTCTTATTTTATAGGAACTCTCTCAGTTCTTCTTGCCTGTTGTGCCTTTGTATCTCTCTCCTTAAAATGCTGTATAAGATTTTGTATTTTAGTGTTGGCGGGGCATAATGTTCCTTAAATGAAAAATGAACACTTCTTTCTGGTAAAATAAATTTGCTGATGTATTTAATGTAATCCGAAGATACCTAGTGGTTGTGGATATGCAGTTGGCATTTGAATAAGCATAGGGCTGTGATGTAGTTATCAGAATGGAACATTATTATAACATTATTATTATTTATTGTTTCTTACTAAAGTGATATTTATGAGAAGGTTTTGCTTTCCAAATCGTACTTCCATTCAAGCCTCAGATTTGCTGGGTTCTTCTTCCCCCCAAAACCAAAATCTTCTACGCTATAACTAAAACCTCTGTGTTTTCTGAATTTAAGAAAAAAGTAAGACACTTTTCAAATGTATCTCTCTCTCCCCTCCCTTCTCCTTTACTCCTCCCCACTTTCTATATTCATTAATTTTCTCTTTTGGAAAGAAATTAGGAGGAAAAGCGTTCTCTGTTCATCCTCTTTCAATACCCTGTGAATGCTTGAAATGCTCAACTCTTCCCCCCCCCCCTCATTTCCTCTGCTGAACAGCCCTAGAGAAGTATTGCGGCGCATGGTATCAGTGCCCTGACATTCTGCTGCTTATGGTAAATGTCATTTTACAATGTTACTTTTTTTTTTTAACTAAAGGTTTATGATTTTCTACAAGGATCCATTGTTTTAAGCCACGCAACCGACATGTGTTTCTTGAGCTATCACTTACCTTTTAAGCAAGTAGCAGTTGAGTTTTGGTCATCAGACTTGGCTGTCTCTGGATTCATATGGTTATTCTCTTCTGGTAACCTGATACAGCACAACGAGGTAAGAACAGAAAGAAAAGTCTTTTAATTTATGGTGGGTCTCGGTTCTAATCATGTAGTCGCTTTGACTTTGGCTTTATCATGAATCATTTTTAATAACAGTTGAAGAGAAAAGAGTTGAAAAGCAAGTCTACCTTTCTCATCACTGACAGCTTTTCGTAACTTAAATCAGACCTTTTGATGGCATGGCCTTGCAGTATGGGTGTTATGCAAATGAGGGCTAAACTGCAGGACTGTCCAGCAGGAGAACAGAGAGCTTTTTCCTGCCTAGCACAAGGTGTATCTTTGCAACAGCAATTTCACAGATATCTTTAAACAGAGAGCAGTTTTTCAGTTTGTGTATTCCTAAACATTGTCCGTGGAGTCCCTCGTAGGTAACTTGCGTTTTCTCATTGGAAACTTGACTTTCTTGGTCACCTTTCAGAAGGCCCTTAGAAGTTCTCCAGGAACGTCCCTTGTCTGTGTGGGCCAAAGGGTGGAAAATTTACAAGTTGATGGCAAAAGCCCTCACAAACTTTAACGTAGCCAGAATGTCACTCCTTCCCTCCAGTGTGCCTGGTGACACCTGCACGTAAAGACAGCTAGATTGGTGGGTTTGTGGGTCTCCAGTTAATAATTTTCTCTGGGGTACACGCTATTGGTGGCAGTCAGGAAAGAAAATTCTCTGAGAAAATTGCTTATTTGACATCAGCTTGCCAAGAGACCTGGTTTAAGGGGTCATCCTTCTTCAGCTGAGCCCGTGGCTGTGCGTTAGTAATCAAAAAGTAGAAGTTCAGTGCTAATCCATTGAGTGAAGGCAGGAGAAGACACTTGTCAGGGATGCTGATGTGATGCCCAATGGAGTTAATAGAAACGATGCTCTCATTGCAACCAGAACTTAATTGGATACTGGCAGTATCCTGCAATGCATCTACGTGGCCAGTTCCCATCAGCACTAATGTGGCTTTCAAAAAGCTAATCTCTTTTCCTGGCATGGCCATTCTTCCCCTTGGTGCTTTTGTTAACTCCCCCATCTTTTGTGTGCTTGGCCTATCAAGTCTTTGAGTGCTCATATTCTTAGTGTGTTTGTGTTGGCTGTGGCAAGACTCTGTGCCAGGTTGAAGCTTTTTGGTGCAACTGTGAAACCAAAACCATACATTTCTTGTGCCCTAAGGAACCAGTGAGATGCCCTGCATAGTATACCTCCCACATCACCATGGACTTCGCTTGGCTTCTGTCATTCTTGTATTTCCTCCATTACTTTTTCCTGGTTGGAGACATGTTTCCAACTTAGGTTGGCTACATACTGCGTTCTTTCTGACACATTTTGACAAATTCAGTTTGATTTTACCCTGGAGGTCTTTCTAGACTTAATTTTATTATTGTGGAAGGTCATCAAAAGGGTAGTGCTATTTAAAGGCCAAACTGTGTCACATTTACTCATGGGGCTAGTACTCTTCTTGAAGATGTCCATTCATTTAAATGGAATTATACATGGAGTAAATGGCATCCATTGTAAGCGAAGGCACTGGAGCCTGCCTCACTCATCTCAGTGGACTACTTGAAGAGTAAAAGTCAAGTCCTTGTCCTTAACATTGATTTTCCAGCCCCTGTTGTTACAAGGTGGCTTTCTGGCCCCCTCTAGTGACTGGCCACATAGGGTTTTATGAGTGAGGTACAACCTTTTTGCAGTCAGAAGCAGCCATTTTCACTCCAGCAGTAAATGGCTTAAAATTTCGAAGTGGCATTTAAAATCCCGACGTACAGAATTTGTTCTCCTTTGCTCACAACCCTCTCAGGAGCATCATGTTTCTGACTTGGTAGGACTTCTTGTGGAACTGGAAACTGTTCACAGTGGTTAAGGGTGAAACAATCCGTACTGATATTAATGTGGTGGCATGGCCCCAGTTACGCTCCCATTAGCTCAGAGGTTCATGTTCATCAAGGGAACCTGGATGGTTTTGGTATTACAGCATTACCGAAGAAACAGCCATAAGTTGACGGCGGTATCAAAAACGACCCAAGTGTGAATCAAGATGTATAACCTTGAATTACAGTGAAACCCAGAGTGAGAACTTGAGTTTATATTGAAAAGGCATTTTCCAAAGCTTTTCTTTTTCTTATTCTTTTCATACTGCTGGAATGGCAAAAGGGCATCTCCTTTAAAATATGAATTAGCAATTGTATACTTTTTATGGCTCTGTATTCTTGAGAAGCAGACATTTATCACATGCCTGTTTCCTTGGGGGAGCATGCAAGGAACTTTTGGAACAGGTTTTCTACTTTTTGGCTAATGAGGAGCAGGACAATTATTTATTCCAAGAGCAAGGCTGACAGCCTGGGAGTAGACCTAAAAGCGCCATAACACTTTAGGCTTTAGATGCTCTGAGATCCTTTAGAAACAACTGCCTTGATCTTTTAGTGCCCTGATGAATCATTTATTTTGATCACCTACTTACAAATTCCCCCTCGCCCATCCTATCAGATGAAATGAGCTCGGTGTACAGCTCCCTGGCTTGTGTACGTAGCTCACTGATCATAACCCAGCAGATGAACTGCAACAATGCAGGACTTCAGCAGGGCTCCCAGAGCAGCCTGGTAAACCTCCTCGGTCAGGAGCAGCCTTAGTCAAGTCAGAGGTGAAATTCAAATTCCTCTGACAAGCAGGGTGTCTGGAGCTGGAGGTTTTGGATGGGATTTTTCCCCTCTCATGTTACTGCGGACTGCAATCAGGATGCATGCTGTCGAACACGCTGCAATCCCCTCTGCTTCTCCCTCCTCCCACAGTGTGCCTTTCTGCTCTTTGGCAATCTGTTTCAATTCTCCTTCACTTCAGCATGACCAGGGTCCCCCAGGTTACCCAGTGATTCATCTCTGTGGAATCTGGGAGTGCTGTTTCTCTGCTCCTACCCAGGTTGGCAAGAGCGTTATTAGAGCATCGGAGATTAACCAGAACTTCCTTTGGTGAATATTTAGGCTAAGAGCATGTGATGCCAAACATGTTGTTTTACATGTGTATTCTGACACGACACTTCAATACTGCACCTCACATTTCTCTGTATGCATGGCTTTGAACACCTTTCCCAACTATGAGCATATTAGAGGATCCCTGATGCTTTGGGAACGTACATGGGGATTGACTTCAAGTGGAAGCGTGTTTGGATTGTCCTGTTTCTATTTCTGAAGCCCTCTCAAGGGAGCTCGCTCTCTCTTCTCACCCCATCGCTTCCGATGGGACCGAGTCATTGCATGCAGTGTGCGCACAACGACACCTCAGAGAGACTTGGACTGTTCTCTTGTCTCACTTCCACTCTCTTCCAGGCTGGATGCACACCCTGGAGGTATGTGGTTTGTCTCAAGATATAAGACTTCCCCCCTCAAAAACTACATTACTTCAACAAGCCACAAAGGCAAGAGGGAGAAGGATGCTCTTTTTAGTGCAGCTTTCCTCCGAGATCTTTTCTGTGAACTCCATGCAGCTGGAAACATACTCTCCCTCTCCTGAGCTCACGTGTGTGTACATACACACGTTCCCTCATGCAGCAGTTTTACTCATGTAAGTACACGGACACATACACTTTCCTACATACACACAAATACTTTTCCTTTGTTGTACTCATGCATATGTATAGAGGAGAAATTCTCTTATTTGAGTACATGCAGTCACACCCATGCAAACCCCACCTGGAGTACTGTGTCCAGCTCTGGGGCCCCCAACATAGGAAGGACATGGACCTGTTGCCGTGGGTCCAGAGGAGGGCCCCAGAGATGCTGCGAGGGCTGGAGCCCCTCTGCTGGGAGGACAGGCTGGGAGAGTTGGGGGTGTTCAGCCTGGAGAAGAGAAGGCTCCGGGGAGACCTTAGAACACCTTCCAGTGCCTAAAGGGGCTCCAGGAAAGCTGGGGAGGGGCTCTTGATCAGGGAGGGGAGCCATAGGGCGAGGGGTGATGGATTCAAGCTGAAAGAGGGGAGATTTAGATGAGATATTAGGAAGAAATTCTTGCCTGTGAGGGTGGTGAGCCCCTGGCGCAGGTTGCCCCGAGAAGCTGTGGCTGCCCCATCCCTGGAAGTGTTCAAGGCCAGGTTGGACGGGGCTTGGAGCAACCTGGGCTGGTGGGAGGTGTCCCTGCCCAGGGCAGGGGGCATGGAACGAGTTGATCTTTAAGGTCTCTTCCAACTCCAACCATTCTGTGATTCTGTGAAACTCCAGCCTGCTCTTCTATACGTGAATGTTAGCGCCCCTGTACAGATATGCCCTCTCTCTTGCAAACATGCATGAATAAATTGGGCGTGAAGGGACCTCTTGAGGTTTAGTTCAGCCACCTGGTCCAAGCAGGCTCAACACTGAATTAAAAAATGTTGCTCAGGGCTTTCCCCAGTCAGATGTTTCAAACCTTCTGGGTCAGAGATGCGATAGCCCAATTTTTTTTCCTTATATCTAGGCAGAACCTTCACTCCCTCAATTTTTGACCTTTCTTTTAACCTTTAATTTATGTCTTTTGCTCCCCTGCCACACACCTGAGCAAAAGCCTGAGTCTATTTTCCTATACCGACAATGTTATCAAAGAAGGCTGCTATCAGGTGCCCCCTAAACCTTGGACAGGGTGGACAAACTCACTCCTCTCAGCTTATCTTCATAGGTCCTGTGCTTCAGCCCCCTGACCGTCTTGGTGGCTCTCTGTTGGATTTGTTCCAAGTTTATCAGCATCTTCCGTGCGCGTTGTAGGCTCACAACTGGGCATAGACGAGATGGGGTCTAACAACATACAGAGGAATAATCGTTTCCCTTGATCTGCTGGCTGTGCTCATGTTGGTACAGCAGAGTATGCTGTTAGCTTTCATTGCTGCCCGGTACCTGGCAGCTGGGTGTCCATATTCTCTTGGCTGGAATTTGACTGATAACAAAGTAGTAAATAAGAAAACCAAACTCCAGGCTTACCTTCTTACCAGTCTGGGCTAAAATTTAGTGGATCTGAGATCTCAAGCAGTTCCATGACCCTGTTCAGAAGATCACAATAGTTGATCCAGCTTTGAGAAAACAGGGTGGATAAGATGACCTACCAGATCTCTTGCATGACTTTAATAATTCTATGATCATGACCGTTTTTGCTCTTCCTTTTGGCATTGAAGATCCACTGAACATTTTGCCTTCCCTGTATTTAGAGGGATTCAGCCATTTGAAATTTCCTCCTTTTCCAGTGTCCAGTATCCATATTAGTCACAACCAGAACTGCCTTGTCCAAGTCCCATCTTTCAGAAGAAATACGAGATAGACATCTGCAGTTACTGACTCCGATGATCTGCCCAAGGACAAACGGTGCTCTCAGTGCTTTTACAGTGCTCCTGCAGTGACATGGTCCCCAGTGGAGGTAAGGGCTGTGCACTTGGAGGTTGTTCTGTGGGTTTCATCCACATCATCTACAAAATGCAGCTTTAAAACCTTGCAGTACTTAATGTGCAGAACTTCAGAGTCTGTAGAAACTCCTACCTACCTATTATCCTGCGAGGCATACACTGAAGGGAAAGGGTATTTTTTTTCAGCTCATTTTCAGACCCCAGTTGGGAAAATCCCTGTCTAAAGATTTTTCAACTTCAAGCAGAAAGGAATCCTGGGCAGAGTCACTCATGCAAATGGGAAAATGGAAGAAACAACTACAAGGTTTCATTTTAAGAAAAAAACTAAAGGGGACTTTGACTTTTTCAGCCTTTTCACATTTTTTGCAGTCAAAAGCATTTGCCAAATTCTGCAAATGCTGTGGGATAGCCCAAATCTGGATAATACAATATTCTGGTGACCAAAACGTTAGGCTAAAAAATTCGCCCAGCATCAGGTTGTGTTCTGTTTCTGATGACGATTTCACATAACACTAACTGTGGTGAATGCAGAACACCTGCAAGGTGGGGATTAAGTGATGTGACTTTGTGGCTGTCACAGTTGGTTCAGTTTCAAACCAGGAGAGAATCTAGAGCAGAGTGTAGGTTTTGGTGTGTCTTTTCTTAGAGGGATTCTTTCTCATTTAGGTCTTACTTTTCAGATGGGTATCGTGATAGTGGCCAAAGACCTGGCCACTCCTCTCAGTCAACTATTTGTAATTTGGTTTTCCTTGCCCGTAAGTCAGCCTGCTTGGGAGATGACTTCTCCAGGAGCTCTCCACTGCTGCTGAAGGAGCTAGAGGTTTAAGACTCCCAACTGTCCCCAAAAAGCATGAATCACAGGAAGGCGGTTGCCATGTATGAGGTAAGCACTGCAGCCTCAAATGGCTTTGATTTTTTCACTCCGCACAGTGCAAGGGCCACCGGTAGGAGTACACATGGTACTGACAGTTCAGACGTAAATATGTGTGGATATGTATTTACATACGTATTTTTTTTAGCTACCTGTGGGTCAGTGTCAGGGAGGCTGGGCTCTGGTACTAATTATAGATTTGCTCAAGAGTAGAATTTGATGGAATGGCTTAAGATTGATAATATCTTAACTATAAATAATAGTTGACCTCTATTACATGTTTCCATTTATGTTTACTTTTAAGACTTTAGTAGCCATTATTTGTGAGCTATCTTCAAATATACAGAGATGTGAACGTCCATCCTTGCCTATGTTCATGTGTGCGCTCTCAGTGGGCATGTCTATGAGGACACCATGTGCATTTGAAGAGGCATTTCTTATTTGGTGCGTACATCCTTCCCCCCAGCCAGTCCTGCAGAGATGCTCATGGACAGGGATGCAGACAGTGTTCGTGTTTGTCAGGATATGCCTCTGTCATCGCACAGTTTGTCCGAACTTTCGCAAGTGAGCATTTTAGGACAGAATGAGCACGGGCTGATTTGGGAAGTGACACATGCTTTACATTCAGGGGCCAAATCCTGATTTTCCCGGTGAAGCCAAAAGTGTAAGCAACACAATTCCCAGGCAGCATATTGCCTGTGACTGACAGCTTGGGTGCAGGGGGGTGGCTGCGTTTGGCCTAGCTCTCTACTGCTCTGAAAAGAGCAGTTGGTGCCCTTGACTAGCACGTGATGCCAAGTGCCACATGTGTGATAGCGGCCCAGAGGCCTGGTCACTCATCTCAGCCAACCTTCCGTGATTTTGTTTCTGGCCATTATCAATCAGACTGCTTTAGAGACAAGCTTCTTTATGAAATTTGAATTGCTGCTGTATAGGTCCCTATAGGTTTAAGCCTGTCATCTGTCTCAGATAAAGTGTAGAGCACAGAGTAAACTGTAATCCTGGGGATGTCGGCAGGTTCATGTGTTGCTGTGTTTGTGCGTGTGGATCTCAGCGCACAGTGAGGGTGGTTTTATGCTTACCCTGCATGGTGGTGTGGGTGTATAGCTGAGAGGGCTGAGTCCGAGTGCATGTTTGTGTCGGTGCATCTGTTTGTGAATGCGCGTGTGTTTGTTTCCGAGCTGTCTGGGGAGGAGGCAACGTGCATGCGGCGCTGCCGATGCGTGTGTGTTATTCTCGCATCCTTGCTAGCAGCAAACAATGTCATGTCCCCACCTGGACTGCAAAATGACATACACCGTATAAACAACAGCAACAACAAGCTACGGAGCCACAGGAGAAGGCAGCACTGCTCTTTTTGATCGTGTTAAGAAATCCTGCCAGCCCCAGCAAAGCATGCTGGGATCCAAACTGGCTTTTGGGTTGAGACTCGGAGAGTGAAAGAGAAGCAGTAATTTGTTTGCCATTGCCCTCGAGCCAGGAAATCCAAACCCCAAGCATTTCCCAGGCCACGGCACATTCGAGTCGAAAGGGAGTGTCAGCGAATCGCTCACACGTACAGGCAGAAACGCACACCCGCACACACACACGCACGCGTGCACGCACATGGGGAGACCGGTAGGAAAGGAGAATTGTTCCAGCACCACTGCGGTTAAGATGCTGAGACAATCGCGAGTTTTCAGGCCATAGCTGTCAGGATGCTTTGGTATATTCATCACCCCCCACTCCATGGTGATAAAAATTTACACAGCCAACGAAACGAAGATTAATTTCATGTGAAAAGCTGACAGAATGGCCCATGTCATTGCTTTATTTGTGCCAGCACTCAGTAACTCGGTGCAAGTTCCATTGAGGTGGCAGACACCCCGTCCCCTTGAGCCATCTCTTCTCCTCTCTAATGATGCCACCGTTTTGACAAAACCAAGCAACACAGCCGGTATGTGCGAATTTGGAATTAATTTTCCTCAGAAAGGTCAACTATGTTAATGAGCTTTTGGCTGCCTGTGTTTTCTTTCTTGTGTTTTTCCCCTGTTAATGGGAGAAGAGGAGAAAAAAGAAGGGAGAGAAATAATTACAGAAATAAAAATGAAGGAAGGAGGAAAAGAAAGAAACTGTGAGCTTTTTGAAGAGGCAGGATTCAGTGTAGTTTTTCATGGGTTCTTCCCTTCCAGGACTGAGGCAGACTAATTGTATCAGTGCAAGTCTGTGCAGTTTGCTTGAAGCTGTTGAGCGAGGCCAGGGATGTCATGGATAGCAGAGTTGGTGTAACCTGGCACGGAGGAGGTGGATTGCACCTCCTTTGCACTCAGGAATTGACGGCAGCCCTGCGTGTTGGCAGCTGCCTTCGTTTTCCATCACTGAATGGCTGAGCTCTGCTCAACACGGGTCTGTGTGCTGGGGGAGCAGAGAGCAAACGAAGGTGAAGGAGAGAAAGGCTTCATGGGCTGAAGCTCTTGTGCCCATTAGCGAGAGGAAGCTGGGAAGAAAGCTCAGCTGCCCTGGGAGAAATGCCAGGGCCCGCTAATTCATCCAGCTTAGAAATATGACAAATAGGCAGTTTAAAGAGAAACTGGCATGAGCTGTTGGAAGTAACTCTGATGCCAACCACCTCAAATCCCTCTGTTCCCAAAATTCCTGCCTTTAGTCCTGCAAGTTAGAATTTGCCCCTTTCTGGCATTCTCATGCCAGGAGTTGCCTTGATTTCTCAAGGGGTTGGGTGACGATCAACGTGTGTAAAGGTGGCAGAAACAGAAGATGGTGTGTCAGGGCATGAGGAAGTGAAGCTGCACTCCTGGCTGTGTTGTTCACGAGTCACACTTGCCTCGATGGGACATTTAGGGTACGACTCATCTCACCTAATTTTAGTCGTCTTAAGCAAAATATCCAAACTAAACTAATTGTCTAGGTTTTCTTTCTTGTTAAGAGAGAACGGTAAGGAGGAACACGTATTCCACCTAATTTAAGATGAGAGAAATTCCATTCTGGCAAGGAGTTTCTTTCTCCATTGAATATAAAGGGAACTTAAACAATTAGCTTGGACTGAATCCCTACCTTTAAGAGGCTTAAAATTATGGGGCGTGATTTCCCCCTCATTCTCTTCTCCCTGGCTCCCATTCTGGCTCTTATTTCCATACGCAGTCTAATCCAACGTGCAGAGGAAATTCAGCAGGTCTCAGAGAGGCTCTATTGGCAGTATAAAATCAACGTCTCTCACTCTGGCTTGCCCAGGCTGGCTCCATGCTTATCCGCTGTTATGGCAGTACAACCTTTGGCTGTGATCTGGTCATTTCTCCCTAGCTTTGCTGGAGTAAGCCCAACATATGGATTCTTGGGCACCATCCAAAAAGCCTTTGTTGACTTTGGAGGGTACATGTTTTGCCATCCTGGTTACAGGGCAACGAGAAATGATGTGGAATGTAACAGTGCTAATGTCACATGTGGCATATTTAAGGGTGTCCTTAATTGGAATTTTCTTGTTTCGTTTTACACCTTACACAGCTTGTTCTGTTGTATGGGTCCTTCTGCATGTATGATCCCTGCGTGCTTGCCACATGAGTCATTGTGCAGCAGGACTGCTTCAGACTCATGTCTGGGGCATGGATTTCAAAAGCACTCAAGTGACCAAACTTAAATGATTTTCAGCTGACTTCTAGTATTGTCCTAAACATGGAATTCCTACCCGTAAACCACTGTGCTGCCCACGCTCTCCCCCCTCTTTCCCAGGCTCTGTAGTGTGCATGGAGGCACGTTCTTCTCTGCTGACCCTGCTACAAGGTAGAGTGCTCTGCTCTGGCAGACAGGTGGGATGGGTAGTTGGGGGCAGGAAGATTTGCCAGAGAAGCTTGTGGGCCGTCTCTCTCGCCCGTGCTTGCACACATTGTCTCGGAACGTTCATGGGCATCATCAGCACTTGTATGTATTTTTCCACTGGAGAAGTTGTTGTGTTGTTAAGTGGTTACTTCATTCCTCCTTAGAGATGGCTCCATTTCTGTGATGGGAGGAAAGGATTTGCTAAACTCTTTATATAAATGCAGTTGCACAGGACAAAGGCGGTACGAGAGGTATTTAAAATATTTTGGTGACAAATTATATTTTGAGTGCTCAATTCTAGCAACAACAAGAATATGTGAAGTTATGCAAAGCGATTGCCTCATTCATGGACAGGGTGAAGCAGGGCATCCCTGTTCTCTCTGTCCTGTTGTTGCCTGGGATGTCAGAAGAGGACAAGATTTATAAAAACTGGAGTTTTTAGGGGAACTTCTCACCCAGTAGCTCCCTGGGGCTTTAGCTAAACTGTGGGATATTCAGTGTTTCCCAATTCTTGTGTCGAGGACCGTCTCCTCTCTTCCCAGATGTGAGATGTGGCTGTGCACCATTTCTGTTTTCTCGCCTCCCACGCTCTGGTTTCCGTAGGAAGGAATCCTGGGCATGTGAGTCAGGGAACTGTAGAGCGCTCTGGTCGTGTCACCAGTCTGAGTGATTCAGGGCTGAGACTGCACAACACACCTACCCCATGATTTACACATAGCCCTTGGGACACTCAAAGCCACGTTTTCTCAACATGCCAAGTTCTTGAGAAAATCCAACCACTTGTTGTGGTGCATAAATAGAGACTTAACCCTTAAGAACAGAAAACAAATCTATGAGGTGCATCAGGGAAGTGAGTCTGCTGTCCCCCTTCTAGTGCTCCCCCCATGTTTAAAGAAATCATTATCAAATGACTGGAGCATGGTGTCCCTCTCATCCCGATGTTGCAGTGATTGTTGGCACCATTTTCTCTCAGCTTCTGTTTCTTTCTCTCCTGTTTTTTTCCCCCCCTGTGTGAGAGCACTGGCGCCTACAGTGGGAGGTCACCAGTGAGGTTAGTCAACTGGCTCCAAGTATTAAGACTTCCTGCTCTGCTACGAAGAGCTGCCAAGTCCCCCCTCCCTGCTGCTTACCACAAAACCCAGTGTCTGTTTGTCTCCCTCTCTCCCCTTCTCATCCCTCCTCCCTACCAAGAAATTCTGATGTCTATCCAGCAGGCAGAGTGGGAGGGTGAGGCACCCAAACTACCTTCAGATGCATTTGTTTGAGTATCAAAAGCAGTGTGGCCAGAGGGTGATGTTGTTGATGGTGCTTATCAATGTGCTTATCAATGTTGCCAGAAGATGAGCTGTCCCCATCTGCAGTGGAGATGTCCCTCCAGAGTCCAGCAGGTTCCTATGGGCATCCGACCCAGTAGCTGGGCTGAAAAAAGACTTGTATTTCCACTGGAAAACTTCATCAATTTTTTCTGCCAGCAGGCTGAGGGGATCCGTGCCTAACTGGGAAGGGGTTCATGAAAAGTAACATGTTTGTCAGCAGATGGGAATTGGCTGCACGAAGACCTGTAGCTCCCTTAGAAAAATGGTGAGGGGTTACAGATTGGTAAGAGTTACAAATCCCTGCCCTAGGCATGAACCTGAGGAAAGACAAGACATCCCCTGTGCCAAACGAAGTGAACTGGTAGCCCCAAGCCTGCTGTTGTCCCCAAGGGCAACTTGGCAGTGGGTGAGCGTCCACAGAGCAATGGGAGAGAACTGCCTTTGAGGTCAAGGCCTGCACCTGAGGGTGTGGGGGGAGCGAGCAGGGTACAAGAAGAGCTTTGTTGACAGGAGTGGAGCATAAACCGGAAAAGAGAAAGAGATTGAACAGGATCCTGTGAGGAGAAGAGATAAACATGGTGGGAATGAGGGGAAGATGGGATGATTGGTAGCTATTTTTGTAAAAACCAAGGGTGGGGGGATACTGCTCCAAAAAGCACCGCAGAGATGAACCACATTCAAGTGAAAACATAATTTTCTTTAAGAATAGTATAAAAGCCCTACACACTAATCGTACAGCAGGATGAGGAAAAACTGCTTGCTCCACCCTAATATGTGCTGAGGTAAGGCTAAAACCACAACTCCTTGGGCAGGAGGCTGCCAGCGTTGCACACGCAGCTTTGGGCTCCTGTAACAAGACGAGCACGCAAGCGTGTGCCTCCTGTCTCCTCCATTCTCCTGAGCATGTGGGGTACCCAAGCTTGGAAGGGTCCTGCTCTCAAAGTAGAACAGAAGCAGCCGCTTTGGAAGAACTGCTTTTAGTCCCTCCGGCTGTGGCCGTGTCCCTTTAGCTCCTTCCCTTTGCTCATAACTCCCTTTCTTAAAGATCACATAGGTGACTTCCTGCTCTTGTGCGGGGCTGCTAGGGACACCAGCCACAAGCGCTTTGCCTTCTTCCGAGGAACTCTGAGGCTGCAGTAAACATACTTTGAGGCGTCCTCTGTGAGCACCGTGTCTGAATTCGTCCCACTCTCAGCCAGTTTATGCTGAATTGAGGCCCCAGAGACCTCATTTAATTCCTCCGTTTGTGTAGGTGTAAAGGTATTTGAGTTCTCTGTAAACATGGGTATTTGTTAATTTAGATTTCATTTTAATTTTCTTTAAGGTGAATTCATTACCAGTGAGAAAGCCAAAGCCTCACTATTAAAAATCCAAGTCTGGTTTTTGTTTTGTTTTGTTTACTAAATGAAACAAGTCTTAAATTAACTAATTTGTAATTACGGTCTTGGTGTTGATCCTTCAGGGTGCCACCACCAGCGTGTTGGCAGATCTGTGTTCTGGGGACTCATAGCCAGACATCGACAAGGAAAAGATGAGAAAAGCATTGAAACAAGAGGACTGGGGGGCAGCTATTGCCGTATGTGATGGCACCCCATGTGAGCTGCTCCTTTGGTTGTTAGGGTATCACTTTGCCGGGACGCACTGCTGTGGTAAAGTGAGACAAATGAGAGGGACAGAGCTTACATATGTGAGCTGCAAGGATGTCCCCATTTTTACGCTGTGTAGAAAATCAGATGGAGTGTATTTGCTCCTGCCCTAAGAGCAACAAAGGGAAAGAGCAGGGGATTTATCTAGCTACAGTCTAATATTCCTTTGGCTGCAGCAAAGGCTGCAGCACTTCCCGACTATCGGCTGGTGCTTTCACTCACACACATCTGTGATTGATGGGCAGAGAGTATAAACACCTCATTAGTGCTATAATTCACTGGTTAGGGCTCAGACTGTGCTGTGGGAGGGAGGGGAAAAAAAATGAGTTGAGAAAGTTTAATAAAGAAAAAAAAAATGGAAGAAGGAGAAGAACGGATGTAAAGGCCACACAAATCATTCCAGGGAGTTATCTGACCTGCTTTGAAAACTTTAATTGCTGATAATGGACAACCTGTTGGGTGGTATTTTATTAACACTAATAGATTTTTACGGGATATTTCTCACATTGCTCTCCCAGAGCCTGAGGAATACATTAAATATTAAAAGTTAATGCTCTTGGTTGCTGTTTCAAGGATGCCCCGCTGATAACGAGCTTTCCCGCAAGTTAGAAACCAGGAGAAAACACAAGCTGCTTTTGCCACTTACGGCCTCTGCAATAATAATGAAGAAAATACTTGACTCTTGCCTGTACCTTACAGCTGAGCTTCTTGAAGTCCGGTGTCCGGCCTAAATGCTGTGTAATGGCAGTGCCCAGCCCAGAGATGGTAGGTATATCTAATCTTCAGTCATGGATGCGCAAGAGCTGCGTTCCCGAGTCCCACGCTGAAGGCAAATGCTTCCAACCCCCATATGCTACTTTCCATTTCAGTTATTCAAAGCAGAGGCCTGAACTGACAGCCCGTACCTGTTTCTCAAGAGAGCTTATGTCTGAAATGGATGTGCTACGGTATTTTTCTTTAATATGCCTAATGGTTTTATAAAAGTGTTGCTTCCACACTAATTTGTTACAGAAATCACCCAGCTACCTGGAACAGAAACACAAGCACCCCGGGAAACAGCTGCGGAAGCCTCCGAGAATGTGGGCAACAAGGAGGTGCTTGGCATCCCAGAGTCCTACACGCAGCAGAAAACCCTCAAAGTATGGAAAAAAAAAAGTCAGTTCTGTACTGTAAAGAGATGGATTCAAGCAGCCAAAGAAGGAAAAGAAATTAATGTCAACATAGGGAAGTTTGCTGGAGGGAAAGTAAATTTGAAACAGTATAAGCAGTAACCAGTCAGAGGTCTTACATTAGAATTGAGCAGTCATAATAGACATTGCTGCTCGCAGGGCAAACCTGGGCTTCCTCTGTAGTGCCTTCTTAGCACGTACCAACCCCGTCAGCAGTCATGGCCTGCACCTAGAAAGCAAACTTACATTTGTTAGGCCCTGCCTCAGTGAGTTGCCCATGGCAGCCTGTCTCTTCTGTGTCACGCCATCTTCACTTGCGGCAGCAATGGTCTTGGGTTTGGATCTCATTCTGACCAGTGTTTATGCAGCCACCTTCTTGTGCCAAACCAAGCTGGGCTGGATGGCCACGTCCACGCTCTCGAACAGCCCTGGGACAGTCTTGGTGAGTAACGCTGCTTTCCAAGCCTGCTTGGCTGGAGAGCAGCTTCCCAGGCTTTATTGTGCAGGCAGCCAGCTAGATCTTACCAAGAGCCTGTGTTCCAGCTACCAGGTCTGTCTGTAGGCACTCTATAAGAAGGTGGATTTCTGTGCTTACTTTCTCTGGTTTTAGTCATGCCATGAATGCTCTGGGCTTGGATTATCTTTGTTTCTCAACTCTTCCCACCATTCTGTATTTCTGTACAAGTAGGAAAAGCTGTCAAAACTACCTACTCAACCTTGTCAGCGTTTCCCACCCTCCTTGCTCAAACAGGGCACTTTGTCCTCTGTATTCCGTGCCCTATTTCTGTTGAAGTTTTTCAGGTTAAGCAAAGGATTCAGCTGCTTTGGGGTGATGCAGACAGAAGAGAAGGGACTCCAGTTCAGTCTCCTAAGTCCGGCTTTAATAACCGAGATCTCCTCTTGGCAACTTGAACATGAGCTGCTAGAGCTGCAGTTTTCTGAGGAAGTAGGGACTGATCACAGACACCAGTTGCCTTCTCCAATATATAGGCCTGGTTTGGGTCAGATAGGTGCATTGCAGGTTTCCGATGTGGCTAGGGAACATTTCATCAACCCTGTCGAGAGCAGAGGGTGTTATTCTTCGAGGAGTGGACACAAGCTAGGCTACGTCAGTTGGTTTAGATGCCATGATTTTTTCCCTAGAGCAGTCCACAAGGAATCTTACAGTGTAAATACGAATACATAGATGGTTACTAAGTAGGAGTTTTTTGTCTTACAGTAAATGACATCATAGCAGCCGCAAGGTATAGGTATAAATAAAACTGGCAACTTCAGTTTCCGGAAGGCCTTACCTTTCAAGTTGGACAGGGTGCTGAAGCCATGATGCAGGGCATGGGCAGGGCCTCTGTCATGCTTTTCTTGTACACTGGGCCCTTCGACTGCTTGAACTGAACTCTGCTCAGGTGGTTTAGTAGCCTTTTCAATTGCGCGTCTTCCTTCTCTGAAAAAAGGATTTGAGTCTGAGTCCTAGCTGAATTTGGGAGGAGGTTGCTTAGAGGATAATGGGGAAAAAGGGACGGGAGACTTGGTACAATATTTCTTTCCAAAGGGGTAAATCCTTTGGCTCAGATGCTTCAGGATATGCTTTGTTGCTAGACTGCTGTTTAGCAATAAAATGGTCTTAGTTACTTAACGGGAATTGACTGCTTGGTCACTTCTCCTCCCCCTGCCAAGCCCATCCGTTCTCCCCGTCTTCCCTCCCATCCAATAATGACAGCTTTTCCTGACTGACCCCACAGGCTTACGAAAAACCTTTTTACTTAAACGTATATTGACCTCGGTCTTGCTGCCCAGTGAATTATGTCACAGCTGGCAATCTGAAAATCATAAATTAGGCCTCAAACCTGAGGAGCTGTCTCCTAATGATACGGATCTGAGCCTTTTATCGATGAAGGTTGTACCAGGTGCCTTTGTGTCTCTGACAACTGGTGGGGGGGAATACCCTTTTTATGTTTCTTTTCTGTTATAGGCCCTGTGATTTTTTTTCTTTCCTTTGATTTATTTTTTTTTTTTAATTTCCCATCCCTGTCTGTCTTTGCACTGTATATAAACCTTCCTTACTTGCCTTAACCTACCCTTCAAAGGGAAAGAAAAGGAAGATGTCAAACTTGACATCTTGGGTACTCTTAATTCTTAGATAGTGTTAATTTTACCAGTCTTTCCTTCCTCTCTTCCTATTTGACTTTGTGTTGATTTTGTTGTTGTTATTTTCCCTGATGTGATTCTTATGATCTGGACAAATGCACTGGACAAATGAGAAATTTAATGATACTGGAAACATTTCTCCGTTACTCCGTAATGCAAAATAATTCCAATAGATTCCCTTTATATTCATCATCTTTTCCCCTATGGCTTGGGATGTACTTGCTTCTTGTCGCTTCGGTGGATGAGGGATGGGGAGTACTCCATAAAATGTGAAACATCACCATGAACTAAATCAGCCCTTCTGTCTCTGTACAAGTATTGATGAAGTGGGAAGGAGGGAACTCACTCCATGACATAGTTCGTAGCAGGAATATCTGTGTTATGCTTGACTTAAATAGTAAAAACACTATGAGTTTTCATGTTTCACTGTTCTTTTGTGGGGGAAAGGGACGCATGGCTTGATCTCCCTTTACTAACAGACAAGAGCAAGGCTCAAGTATCTGCACATCGTGCAGGTCCAGAAAAGGAGGGATATTTGCTTGCTTTCCCACATGGCAAAATAGGGCTCCATACACAATTTTTGCCTTCATTGTATCTGTGCTGGAATACACTGATAACAAAGCTGGGAAAGAAAAAGAGCCTATTTTTTAGTTCTTCTAGAGTTATTGAAAACATTACCTTGGTGACAGACCCGTTTCTTGTTTGAGATCTTGTAAGCCTGGTTTTATATCTGTGGCACATTCCTACAGCGTGCCATGTGAATTCTTCAGCTCAGGAATGTCTTGAGTTCAGGATATGTTACCTCTTCCTCTGTGTCTTGACTTACTTTAGAAAATGCAGAAAGATATGTTTGGTGATAGCTACTGACAGTATGCATGCCACTGTGGCCAGACCTGGCAAGGATGAAATCAGTTCAAGGCTGGTGAGCTCTGTTGGCTCCAAATGTCACCGGTGAAGTTGTGAGGCCCCTCGGCACCTCAAGGGTGTTCAGTGCTATGGATGGAGATCATGCCGTCAGATAACAGGGTGATGAAAAGCACCTTCAGAAATACTGACACACGGGCAGATAAAAGAAGGCGCAGTAATAGTGTGTAGAAATAAATCCTCCTCATTCTGCTTTTGATCTTCTGAATTTCTTAAATACAAGAATGTTCTTAATATAAGTTTCTAAGTCATCAATGAGCTTACGTCCTGCATTTTTAGCAGCCTTACAAAAAGTTACTAAAATAATTGGATTCATGCAGTTATTTTAAAGACACCGGATTAGCCACTGTCTTTATTTAGATTAAAATACTCCCCCACAGTGTTTGCAGTATAATGTTTGTGGTACTGGCATGTGCAGCACTGCCCCGAGAATGAAACTGGCTGGAAATTCCCTTGTCTGCTTTTGTTACTGGAGAGGACGTAAAGGCAAATGACTTAAAAGTTGGACTGGTGGGAGAAAAATTAGTAGATTGTGGATTTTATTCCTCTTTTACTAACATAAATTGCTGGCACAGGTAATGACATTTGTGATATTAATACAAGATTTTAAAGTAGATTGTGTCCCTTCAAGAGAATATGAGCTCATAAATACTGCGTGATTAGAGGTACTGAGGCCCGATGTGGCAATGGCTCAGGGTTTATGGTGTTCCTCAAGACATACAGTATAAGATGTTCTGTGACCTGTCTTTTCTGAAGATCAAAAGGCTTAAAACTGTTGAGAATAAGATTTTCACATCATCCAGGGGGAGACACCAAGTTGTCAAATGGGAGGAGGCTCTTTGAAGTGTGGAGATAAGGACCTTCACGTATGAAAGCCATTTCCAGCCAGCAGAGGAACATGTCATTCAGTTGGACTCGCTATGCCGAGGTAATTCATAGGAACAGACCGGCTGAACTGATTCAGGTCAACAGCTGGCAGTATCTCAGACCAAACCTGAATGTTTGAAGAGGTTTGAAAGGACTGGGAAGATTTAAAAATGAATGTATTAGGGGAGGTGGGAATCATGCTTCTGTGTGTTAATATCCCCCTGTGCTCCAGGAACAACCAGGCTGAGTCAAGCAAAGCACCTCTTCTGGGGAGCTGGAATAACAAATATACTCCTACACATATTATCTCGACCTTCTATCTGAGCGTGGAGGAGCAGGTGGGAGTGCTCATAAAGAGCTTCTGGGTGGGAAAAGGGTGAGCAGAGACAGAAGATAGCCTCACACCTCTGCTTGCTGGCCAAGAAGCTGAGCCAGCGCAGGGACAGGAGGAGGAAGCAATTAACTGCTGCTGTAGGCCAGAAATAGCTTTCCACTGGTAGGAAATAGCTGTGGAAGAAGCGTTCTGTGGAGAAGTTCCTGCTGAAGGCAGGGCAGCTGCATAGCACCGCTTTTCAGACTGTCCCAGAGCTCACCATCTAGCACAAACACTTACCCGTTTGCTCATTCCCTTCTCAGATTCCGCAGACTGGTTGGCATTGGCAGCTGCCTTATCGTGGTGCCTTGAGAAAGTACTTCGGCACGGTATTTTTCATGTAAGCAAAAGCTGTTAGCACTGAAAATCTTCCCAAAAAAAGGATTCTTCTGAGCTGGTAAGAATAATTTCTGGTCACATTTATAGAAGTTTAAATGGCATCTAGACAAGATAAATATCTATTATGTTTTGTCACCTTTGTGTTGATGAACTAAGGATACGTTTACTTTTAGTCTGATGACTTTTTAAGAGGAAACAGCTAAACAAGACAGAATAAGAATAAAGTTTCATGGCAGATGGTGTCTGATACATATGTTTCCTCTGTAATAAGCTCAGTCTCTTGGCTGCCAATAAAATAGTAGTTGTCCTTAGCCAACGTATTGAAAGCTGAAGGTGAAAACAGAGTGGTAGGAATCATGTGGCCTTATACTCCATGTCCAAGCATTGAATTCCCTCACAGCAACTTTTTTTTTTAAAATCTTGTCCTAATTATTACAGCTCACACAGATACTCTCGAGGAAGTATTGTGCATAGAATTGGTCAAAAATACTTTGATAGTCTGATTCCCATTGGAAAATGTCATTTTGGCAAAACTGAAATGGTTGAGGAAATCACAATGATTTGGCTCTTTTTTTTCATCTTCAGAGGAATAATAGAGAGAAGAGCTTGACCGAGTTGCAGCCATAGGTTTTATTTAGGTGTTCTTTTTCTTTCCCAATGACATTTTACTTCTTTTTCTAGTGGTGTTTAGTTGTGTATAAGACATTTCCAATATATTTGAGTGGGTCCAAAATGAAATTGTGGAGGGCATATTGAGATTTTTAGGGTGCTTTTCCAGACCAAAACATAAGTAATTAATGACAGTACAAAATTATGTACCAAACGAAACTTCCATTCTTTTCCTCATCCCAACATTGCTGTTACACATGCAGGCTGAGCCGTGCCTGGTTTACAAATATCCTAGTAGTATTGCAGAAGGAGCTCTGTGTTTCTGTCTTTGTCATCCTTCTTAAAGCAACAATTTCCCAAATACCAGAGCAGAGAGAACTATGTTGTCAACTTTCCACTCACCAGCATAATGAATAGGATCCTGCGTTAACGGGCCCACAGGTCTGATTCAGCAAGGAAATTACTGTGTCCCTGTATCCTTTTAATTGTAGGTTTTAAAACCAAAGCATGGAGACGCACATAAATTATTACATTGTCATTTAATCTGGAGTCAGTCCAGTGTGAACCCTGAACGCCTGGAGCTGGTCCAGCGGAGTGGCAGGAACAAGGCTGAGAGTCCCAGTAAACACCACATGATTTCTGGTATTTGCAGGGCATCTGTTTTGCCTGCCCTTGCAGTACCTTTGTCTGGTCTGGAGAAGATCCTGGGTGACTGGTGATTTTATTACGGGCTGGCACATTTGAGGGTAAGCCATTCGGCTTGTCAGCATGCTCCCAGAAGAAAAGCTTCAGTGAAAAAACCTTGCTCTGGGCTTTGAAATCTGAACTGCAGCCAATTCCAGCTGAGGGATGCGACGATCGCCTTTTGCTGTGAAGTTGCCATCTGAACAATGACACTGTTGTGTGGTTTGAAAAGACAACAAGCAGTGAAAAGGATAAGTGTCTGTCATATATGTGACTGGGTAGATATCAGTTAGAAAGCAATCCAGGCCTTTCCTTACATGGTGCACCTCAAAACCCACATTTAGAGTTGTTTCAAGGGGACACGTATGCATCCCAAGTTTCGTTTTTTACAAGCTCTGTTTTGCTAGACCATCTGGTCATGCTTCTGCTCCTTTGAAAGCTACGCCTTATTAAATAGTCCTGGGAACTCAAGAAGGAAAGTTGCAGGAGGGGAACAGGGAGGGGGATTTCTGAGAGATGTGCTTTTCCTCAATAAAATAATAGTCTAAGAGGAGATCACAGCTTGTAACAACCAGTGAGATTCTGCTGCTAATACTCACTGCAAAACTCTTCTTCTCAGGGCTATGCTTCACAACCCAGAATCCAGCTGCATCGTGCATATGCTGCACAGCTCTCCTGAAGTTAAATGGGCCACAGCACAGGGACGAGTATTATTCTGTATTCATCCAAATTACAACATCTCATCTTTTGTTCTCAATTTGGTGGGACAAACGGCTCCTCTTGTGTTATTTATTATTTGCCACTCCTATAAGACCCCAGATGAAGCCATTGCACTGGGTCTCAGCTAGTTTGTTCTGTGAAATGCTTGAAAATCCAGGTGAGAGGAGAGGGAGAGAGACTTGTAGCTGCTGTGTCCCTTTCGCAGATGGGGAGCTGAGGCCTGGAAATTGAACAATTTGCCCTGAGTCTAAAAAAGAGGTGGTGGCAGAATCAAGACAGCAACTCAGCTCGTCTCCGTTCAAGACAGATTTTCGGCTATTATTTTCTATGAAAGATTAAATACGTAGCCTGAAGGTTGGCTGAGAAATGGTTGTTTTAAAGATCAACAGTATTTATGAAAGAAGTCCTGCTGTCCTTGGTTTTGCTCCTGCATAGTCTTATTGCAGGGTGAGGACTGCTGTTTTCCCACCCAGGAATTTTAGTGCACCTCAGACATCTCAGATTTACTATTTGTGAGTTTTTTGCTTGGCCTCTTCATGCAGGTCCAACCACAGATACTGCTCCAACAAGCTGAAATCCTGGGAGAGTGTCTGAAGCATTGAAATCCCATGAGAACAAAGCTATGGGCTGGACGAAGAGAGCACATCCAGGGATGCCAAAGGCAGATAAAGCCGCAACAGAATTAGACAGTTATCCAAACTTTCAGTTGCAGATTTAGAGTAACCCTGGCTTTTGGGCACCCCACCTGAGATGCATTAGGGCTGATATTCAGGGTTCCCATGGGAGCTGGGCACCTAAGGCTTTTTTGGGGGACTGGCTGTTGTGAAACTTGTCATCTTGTAGTGGACCTTGTACTGTCATCCTATCCTGTGCAAAACAAGTTCACTAACAAAATTCAGGAATTTACCATGTGCTTTGTTCTAGTATCAACTATGACCGTGCCCGAGCCAGGGATATAAAGGCTGACCGTCCTTTAAATTTATCTAAGTAATGGGCCTTACATGGAGAGTGAGAAAATCCACAGTTATGTTTGTGTTCTTGTAAGGAATGGAAATCCTGTAAATCTGGGGACACGGATATAAAGCCTGACTGTCCTTTAAATTTATCTAAGTAATGGGCCTTACATGGAGAGTGAGAAAATCCACAGTTATGTTTGTGTTCTTGTAAGGAATAGAAATCCTGTAAATCTGGGGACAGGGAAGTATAATCAGTGAAGAGGGTTACTGGGTTACTTTAGAACCCAAAGCTACCAGCAAGGGGTTGCTTACACTTCCCTATAGATGCAGATTTGGGGTGAAATGAACCAGTACCCTGCTTGGGCTGACAGCTTGGTGTAACCCATTGGTGACCAGAATGTAGAAATAGAGCAAAAGTAGTCCACATTTTCTCAAAACAGTAAGAAAGCATTCAGATAAACCAATGTGTAACCCCAGACACGAAGACACCAGCTTCTCTTCTCCACTCTGCTGTCCATTTCTGGTACAGCCTCTTTACTAATCCTGTCTGCTGTGGACGACAGATATTTTCATCTGTCCACCACTGTGGTGTTGTAAGAAACAATACAAATGCTATTTGCTATTTACTAGTAAAGAGCGCAGTGAAAAAGCTGGTGTTGCAAGATGAAGCATCCCTGTCAAGGCTACACCTCGTTCCAAGAGGCTGTCCATACCCATTTCCCATGGGTTAGGAGTATGCTATTGCAATTCTTCATGAGATCTTTCTTACCCAAGCTACAAACCTTGTAACATCTTTCATTCCCTTTGTCCAGACTAAGAGCAGATGTTGGGAGAGGATCCAGGCCTGTGTAGTACACTTAGAAGAGGCCATATGTATAAATCCCCCTTCTTTCTACAGCTGTAATATACAGTGTATGCACCTTATTATCAGAGAGAGATCCAGAGTACAGGGCAAAGTACAGGGTAACCAGAATAATGCAGGGTCTTGGGAGATTTCTCGCTGTTCAGAAAAGCTGAAAGAATTTGATGTGGAAAGCCAAAGCTGGGAGGAAAAGGACAGGGGTGAGGAAGGAGGAACCACTTTAAGTATAAAAATGTCCGAAGGGAATAGGGAAGTGAGAGGTTTCAAGGCTACGTGAGCTAGTGTCACGTGCAAGGATAAGAGAGCCTTGATTTAGGCTAGAGACGAGCCAGCAGGCAGGGAATTTGCTCCAGACAGAGAGTCCTTCACAGATCCTGCATGCTACTATAGCTAACAATCATGTCAATAGGGTTTAAAAGGTGCTTCAGAGGAACTGGAAAGCAAAGACAAATAAGGTGGGTGGCTGTGGGAGGAATGGAAAGTCCAGTGGTTATGGAGTGAGGTTTGAGTGTGATGAAAATCCTGGCTGTGCTCCAGTACAAGATTTCCTATCACATTAATTACATTGCAACAGACTCCAGGGTTTTCCGTGATACAGACTTTGTATATCAAAAACGCTACACAGACATCAGTGGTGGGGGTAATAAGATAAGCTTGCTGTGTCCTCTCCAAGCCTTCCACTAGGATGCCTTCAAAGGTGAAGCCTGAGACTCCTTGGTCCTGTTCCCTTTGTGCATGTGGGCAGAAAGCAGATGATTTATGGGGAAGGAGGAATAATCAGCTCTTGGAAACGTCATGTTTCTCTCAAAAATTAGCTCCATCCCCTTTCCCTTTGTTAAGATACATACGCTCTTGGATGGCGTTTTTGTGACAGTAAAAGGTGTTATTGGAAAAGTTTTTCTTGCTTTGAAAATACAGTTACTTAAACCTAGATGAATATACTGGGAATATTGTGGTACTGTCACTGTTTGTTGTGGGCAGAACTCTTGGCAGGTATCTCATGAAATTTTACCTGTTCAAAGCAGTAGGAATTGCAGCTGCCACTAGTGTGATCAGGGTTTACTACTGCCTGGGACCCCAAAACCTAAAGAGAGTAGATGGTAGCATCCATCAGATTTAATCCTTAGCCCTGATTTGCATTAAACCCTAAGTACCTCCTGCGTTCATTTCTTCCTCTGTCCTAGCCTAAAGGATTGACCTGAAATTCCTTCCAGGGACTGTGACCAGCTGTCTCCTATATTCTTGTGCACATTATTTTCCTTGTTGGGCAGTGATATCACCTGGTCTGAGGGATGCTGATCTAAATGGGAATAGTAGCCTTCACTCCTTGCTTCTGCAATCGATAATTTGCTCTTTTCTGTTCTCCTCCTAGCCATGGGAAGGGGACTGAGGTGAAGACTCTCTCTTTTTCCCCTCTAACAAAGAAGTTTTTCCCCGCCATCTGGGTGCACTGGGTGGCGAATGGCCTTGCAACCGTGGAAGGATAGAAAATCAGCATGAAAGAAGTGTGGTCTGGGAAAGAAAAGTAGCAGCAGATCTAGTACCATCCTGAACAGCAGTGAAACAAAAGCAAAACCCACACAATATTGACAAAAGGAAAAGAAAAGGAAAGAGGAAGGACCTGCTCCAGCATGGTCTTGTAGTGGAGAAGGAGAGTCTGATGCTGTGTTTTCCAGTCCTGACTGTGCCACAGTTGCTTTCTGTGACCTGGATATGAGGTAGATGAGGCAGAGTGTCTCCCAATAATGCCTAAGTAACCTTGCTTGTTTTCTGTAGTGGGGGGAGATACGAGTGTAACAAGCCACCCTTCTCTGGAAAAGGCCATGATGCAGCGGTTGTAAGCCGGGGTTGCCTTAGACCTAGGATGTGAAGACTGTAAGGCCTGGTTTTTACTGAGACAATCAGGGTAGGAATGAGGTTGGGGTTTAAGCTTCCTTTATCACTAAAGTGTGGAGGTGTAAGTTGAGGACAGACTACCACTGGAGCCCCGTTCATTGCGACCATGCCACTATCGTTCTCCGTTGTGCTAGAGGCAAAGACTAAAGCTTTGTGCTGGCCAAGACTGTCTTCTTAAATCAGGAAATAGTCTTAGGAGGCCAACTCCAGATGCTCTTTTTTCTAACCAAAAGTGTATAAAAGAGATGAGAATCGGGTTCATTCTGGAGTTTCCACCTGCCCCTCCCAGCCTTGTGACACACTGGCAGTGAAGATACAGAGCATCCTCTATTTCTGCCTCCTCTGATATTGTCAAAGCAGAGTTAAGCCTCCTTGTCCCTCTCTCCCCCCCAAAAAAAAGTGCATTATGGGATTCTCTTTTCTGCCTCTTCCTCCTCTCTCCAGAGCTGTGTGTTTGAAATGATATCTATTTCTCTTTGTGACAGCACACCGTGACTACTGCCTTGACATTCTCCCAAGCTGACATCCCGACCGGTATGACACTGATGCCTTTGGGCAGAAATCAGAGCCGGTTTGCTACATGCCTCTGTGTAGCCACGATGCCTGTAGCGCCTTTGAGAGCCCCCAGTGCCCTGTTGGGGAAATAGAGCGAGCACGTGGGCCCCAAATGAACTCCAAGAAGAGAGCAGGCGTTATCCGCAGTGATCCTGCTACCCGTTTTCAGTTTTAAGTGTTCACATTGACATGGGATTTTCCTTCTTTTTTTTTTTTTATTCTCTCCCTTCTTCTCATGCCTGTGAGAGGGTTGGTTTCCTTTTTCTTCCACCCGTTGCAGAGTCCTTAGGGAGCTGGGCTTTCGTGAGCTGGAAAAGGAGTGCACAAGCGTCTGGTCAGCCCTTATTAGTGTTGAGAAAGATCTAATAGTTCCTGGCTTCTGGGACCATTACCTGTCATTTAGTTTTATTAAGTCAGTGATGAGAAAGTTTAAAATTAAAGGCTTTGTAAATTGTATTCCAGTTTGAAAGGGAGGCACCTACCAGGAAGTTAGTGCTGAAGCTTGCAGATGGACCACTGGGAACAATACCAGACTTGAGCATTTATCTTCAGCTGCTTTGACAAAGATCCTGTTCCAAGGCGTGGAGGGGAGGTAGTTTGTGGCAAAGCCTCGGGGTATCCAGAAATCTTCAGCTATGTGAACCATATAATCCTTCCTTTGCCAGGCTACTTGCGTTTAGACCTCCTGTTCAAAAGGAAGGGTGCTGGTCTGATTGAGTCATTACCTAATGCTGTGAGTTCTGATTCAGCTGAAATGATACCAGGCAAGTCGTTTCGTCTCCTGACAGTTCATCTGATTTCTAAGGAAGAAGAGCTAGTGTTACTGTTGAGGTTTTTTCTTGCCTGTTGCGTGTTCTAGGTAGTCAGCTCTTTGAGACAGCTGCTGTCCTTGACTCTTGTGCTTACGACAAAAGCTCCAACTCCTTTGAGTCTTCAAGGCAAAAATAAAGACTTTCGTTAAGTACGTAACGGAAAGCGAGCAAAAAGGATGAACCACCTAGTTAAGAGAAACATCTCATTCTTAGGGGTTGTAACATTGTAGTGTTTATTCTCTGCTTTTGAGACTTATCGTTGAGTTAGCCATCCAGTGAAACACCCCAATTGCAATAAAGCAATCCGGCTAACTAATTATGGTGTGACAAGGGAAGCTTAGGGGCCAGTCACAACAAAGAGCTGCTGTCACTTCTGGTTTCTCAGTTGAATAAAAGTCTCATGGTGACGTTGCTCTGATGAGCATGAACTAGTGGTTATAAGTACAGTCTGGGAATCAGAATTCTTGGTTATTGTGTCTCAATTTGTCTTTAACTTGAGTTACGTGGGAGAAGTCACCTGAGGTCAGACCTTTAAGGTCGACTCCTTGCTTTGTTAAATACAGGAATTGTGCCTACACAGCTTTACATGAAGATTTAAGGTTCACACTTTGTCTCTGAAAGGCAGAGTACAGTACTCCACCAAAGCACAGGGCTTAGCCAGTTAATAATACATTGCAAAACTGAGTGTTTATCTCCTGAAGGCAGAATGTACAAGGATGAAACAGATTCCCTTTAAAGTAATGGTTTCTCGGAAGAGTTTACCTCAGGTTCTCCCCGCGTAGCTTGGCATTTTTCGTCTCCCTGTGCTTTGCTATTGTTATCTGGGTTTAACAGAGGTAAGATTCGTAAACCCTCTGTGCTGGAAGGGATGCCCTCTGACCATCCGCTCTAACACCCGTGTAGCCAAGCTTCAGATGTGAACCCTCACTTTAAGGAAGGTTCATCTCTATTTAAAGAACCAGGACGGGGAGCAAAGCCTCACATCATACAAACTCACAGTCAAAGATGGGTCTTTCACCTTCTTTGCCCAGAGAGCTTCCAGACCACACAGGCAGGAGGCGCGATAATATATCCAGAGGAAGCTGAGACACAGAGGGATAAATAAGGAGGGGCAATGCTCCTGCAGAGAGCAGCACTGTGGGCAACCTTGGACCCAGAATTCCTGCAAAGCGAGACTAAGCATGTGTTAACTCCAACCTATTCTTCCTGTCTCTCCATAGGCATAGCAGTTCCTTGACCTCAGCTAATTTCCACGTTCCCTTGAAGGAGGAGTGATGCCTCTCCCAAGTTCCTCTGCTGGCATCATGAGAGAACTGATCTATGAGCTATTCAGTGGTTATTTACATCATTCTTGTGTTTCCAGCCGTGTGACTTGACCGCAAGGCTTTCAGAAGGTAATCTGGGGAGATTTTATCAAATGTAAAATGTTCCTAGACATTACTGGAGCCATGATGTAATGAACCAACGTTTTGTTCTTTAAATTCCACTTTGCTGAAAAACCACAGGCCCCAAAAAATTGTTCCAGAGAAGCTGAAGAGTTTTAAGAAGGAGGCTGAGATCTTCTGCTGGGCTGAGCCGTTGTGTGCTGCAGTGCTGGGAGAAAGGGTTTCCGACTAAGTTCTGTGTCACTGGCTTGGTGTAAGGTCTGGATTGAGCCTCCGATATGGACAATAGCCTCCTGACAGCAACCACTCCTTTGTTGCTGCTGCTGTGATGGGAGGTGTCGCCAAAGGAAAAGGCAGCATGATCAGGCCTGCGTTGTACCTCGCTACTCCGAGTTTGTTGTGTGTTTGAACCTTTGGTATTTGTTGTAATTGTGGCTGTTCCCATTTTTGTAAAGACAATTCTAGCCCAAAATCTCGCCTCAAAAAACCCCGTAACATGGTCCCCTCATGTAACGCTGCTTTCTTAGCTTCATCTGTGCTGGAGCTGAGAACCTAGTTTGCAGGATCTCAGCGCTTTGAAAGACCCTTAAAACCCTTTTTAGAGGGACAGTGATTCCTGAGTCACATGTCTGTGAAAGTCCTCCTGGCATATTTATATCTGCCAGACCAGGATGAGACTGTCCGTGCTTTGATGCTTTGGATTTCAGTACCTGTTGAAATCCCCCGAACAAATGGTGCTATTAATTACGGGGCCTGGCTTTGATGAATGATGCATAGGGGACAACATTTCATTTTGTCGAGGGGGAGGTAAACGGGATGGGGCGTTTCTGAGTGTTCAGTGATGCAGGAGAGGTCCTGGGTGTTGCCTGATCAAGGGGAAGTTGCTTCCTCTCCCTGGAGTGCTGTAAAGTCAGTGTCAAGTCACTGTGGCATCTGGGTTATGTCACCTTCTGATGGGGCTACCTCTTTATACATCAGATCTGCTCAGACAGAAACCAATTCAGCCCTGTACCTAAAAAGCTTTTAGAGTTACCCTAAGGGTTACAAATAACTTTGTCCTAAATGGCTTCTGCCTGCCTGAGGGACCGCCCCATCCCCAGGCCGTTTTAACACCAGAGCAATGAGTTTGGGGTTCAGATTCTTATTCAGATACATGAGATGGTGGGAGGCCGTGGGATGTTCTCAGGGAGGGCCCCAGGATCTCAGCACCGTTTCTTTCCACGCGTCCTTTTGAAAGTCCCAAATCAGCAAACAGGAGTCTTACAAAAGCTGTTTATATGACAAGGTTGTAAGAAAGGCTGGTTCCTGAAATGGGGAAAAAAAGCTTTTTCCACAGCTTTGATTTAGTAGCTAGCCAAGTTAATTTCTTATTTGTGTGTATCATTATGTTTTGGTGCTGGGAAGTCACGTTTATGCCGAAAAGTTGAATTAATTTTGGGAGCACCTGAAACTTTTGTTCTGTACAGACAACGGTATTTGTCATTTCAGTCGAATTAATTACAGCCATCTGAGAACACCTCTAGCTGGTTTCTGCAAAGGGGCCTCTGGACAGGGTAACGCAGTGTTAGAAAACTTTTCTTCTGGGACAAGAGGACTGGTCTCGGTAGCAGGTTTGTGAGATACCAGCTGATGTGACTGGTGGAAAACAATGTCATTCAAAAGGGAGGGGAAAAGGAGAGTCAGAAGCCAGTGCCATTGAAACTAAGGGTAATGGGAGGAGAGTATTCACTCCTTTTAAAGCAGCCAAAATCATGAGGGACAAATTGGAGTGTGTGATGTTCTCTTGTGGCCAAGAGGAGTCTTAGCAAAGACAGAAGGAGTGATTTCTTTTAACTGAGTTTAGGTGTTTACATGATTTAGTCATCCATATTCCGGTTTAGTGATTCACTTCAGGATAATCTGAAGCATGCCTTGGAAATTTATAGTTCTTATTATTGACTGCAAATATTTCCTACCGATACTGGCTCAGGTGAATAAATCTGCATCCTTTGTCCGAATTAGACCCAAGGTGTCAGGGGAAGGGAGTAAGTGTCAGGATCGGAGCGAGGGAGACCTCACTGCAGTAATAGGGCAAAAGCTTGTTCAACAAGGGAGGTACAGGGAAGAAGTCAGTTTTGGGAAGGCAGGTAGATCTCAGCTGGAGAAGCAAAGGCCCATTTGGGGAAGTAGAAGTTTGAAAGTGAAGGTCGAGTGAACAGGAAATGCACACAGGAGAACGGAACTGGGAAAGAAAGGGTTTTCATATCTATTCTAGTTTAGAACAAGCTCATGGTTCAAAACTAGAAAAAGGAGTTCAGTCACCCCAGAATAAACCAGTGCTGATGGCATGTGGCTGTGAGATGGAAAACCAAAGCTCAGGTCTCTACTTATTCATACCAGAGTCTTCCCCACTGGGTCTGAGCTTACTAGCTCAGGTACAGTGGATGGCTGGGGGGGACTTCAGTAGCTTGTCGTCCTGGAAGCGTTCAGTTTTGTATACATGATTAAATACTTGCAAGTAGTGTGAAACTCTAGGTACCCCACATTGCACATGGTAACCCTAAAAACGAGACGTGGAGTGGAGAAGCAGAAGAAACTCTATGCAGGACCTGAGAACATACTCTTTTTGAAACTCATATTCTTTCTGTGAGAAATTTCAGTTCAACTTAATTGACCTTTCCCAATGAAACTGCACTGAAAAGTTTCCTGAACAGCTCTCATAAGGAGGCTTTGGAGTCAGGAGGACCAGAAGAACCCTTCAGGTAATAAGTTTAAAACAAATAAAAGGAATTAAGTTGTGACATGGGTGGCTAAATAGATTGCAGAAGTCATTGCTAAGGAATGTGATGGCCAAAGGCACAAATGTGTTCATTTGGATGTGTAAATGGAGGATGACTCCGTTGGTGGCTATGCTAGCCAGCTGATGTAGGAAGTCTTTAAGCAGATTACTAAAATGATAGCCAGGTATAACAGGGAAAGATCAGTCCTCGGAGGACCTGGGTTTTGTATTCTCCCTTAAGCAGTCTGCCTGTGCTTTCTGGTAGAGATCAGGTGCTGAGCTAGATTGATTTTTTTGGTCTGACCCAGTATGGCATTTCTTATTCTCGTTCTGAGTACTTTTGCATCTTCTTGCCCTTGTGATGGTACTGGAAGATTACACTGGTTTTTGGTCAGTCTGGTGTGTATGCCCGCTTTTGTGTCATGTCTGCATGCACTGACATATAGGATATGTCTGTGATGTGACTATGTGTTAGCGGCCAGACACCATTTCTATATATATGTTGGATTAAGAGTATACTACCCTTGTGCCTTGTTTTCCACAGGGCCTGCAAAGGCCCAAACCAGGCAGTCTTGCTTTTCTTGGTGCTTCCCAGAGTCCAAAAATATAGAGCAGGGCGTAAACTCCAGAAATGTATTTTCCAAATGGACTACAAAGCTGTGAATTGAAGACAAGTGTGAACCCTCTTCCAGCTTCTTCTGTCATCTGGGCATGCTCGTGCCACGTGTCAGTACAAACTGTTGAGACATCTGGAAGGGGTTCATGTGAGTCCGTGGGTTTTGGATCATTTTGTGTGGGAAATCCCTTGGTACTCTGTGCATTTCACTGACAGGCAGCTCATTCCTCCACATGACAAAATAGAGACAGCGCTGTTGCAAAGCATAATGGAGGAGGATGTTCTGATTGCAATCCAAAATTGTTCTCACAATAACATCATCTGACTAGTTTAGCCCTGCAGATGAGGCAGGCGCTTACATCTAGCACAGATATGATGTATAAACATCTAGAAACCACTTTTTGTTAGTTCAAGGCAAAACCTGCCCCTATCCTCCTCGGTTATACATGTGTTTCATTCCAGTGATACGGTTTCTGCATGGCGTTAACCATCACCACTCTTGAGTCTTCCCAGCTGAGGATCTATTTCATACCATTCAGCTGAAAGACACCTGACTTGGGTGAGTACACACCTGCAGTCTCAGCCTGAGCAAGGTGTTTAAACATATTCTTGGCTGAAACTGGGCCTAAGAGTGGGTGAAACTTGGCACTGAGGGGGCACATGAAGCGAATGCCCTGTGAAAAGCATTTTAAAAGTAGGTAGAGTATAAACTTGGAGCCAATGTTTACTACATTTTTATGTGGTTATAGGGCAGCTGTCTGACCTCCTCACCTAATTTGCAAATAATCTTGTCAGGACAAATTAGTCCATGCTGAGCCTGTGCTGTTGAGACTAGATGGTTATCAGGACCTGCGCTAGTGAATTTTAAGGTAGTTCTGGTGTCTCGGCAGTGTAGTGGAGCCACAGCGGTAGTGACTGCAGTGCAGAGATATGCTTTTGTATTAAACAAAATATACACGAGAAACCCTCTTCTACAGAAACCTGGAATTAATGGTCTTCCTCTCTGGTTTCTTTCAGGCCATTTTTGCTACAGGGGTGAGTGTTGAAAATAAAAACTTAAACTGCATTTGAAACTGCAGCTCTGAACACTGTGAATTGCTTAATTCATCTTAATAGAGGTGTTCACTCTGAACCCGAAAAGCTTTTAGTTGAGATTTAGCCTGTGGTTTGATATTACAAATTGCTTGGTGGTAACATTGGTTTAAGACCTTGTTGTCTCCTGGCCTCTTGTTCTCGCTGCTGAGCTGGCACAACTACTCCTGTGGTTGGGAACCAGCTGGGAGGAGCCATCCAACTTGGCTAAAAAAAAAAAAGAGGTTTACTGTGTTTGTTTGTTTATTTGTTTAAAGCAGGAAAAGTTCCTCCGTCTGGTTCAGCGCCTGGTCACACGGAGTTTTCCTGGCACAAATGAGTGGAAAGAGCACTTTGGCATGGAGGAGAAATGAACAACGGAGGGTGAAAGGTGAGCAGCAATTACTGATTCTGGTAATGCCACAGTGTACTTTTTAATATCAGACCATGATCTGGAACTGATCTCAGCATGCGAAAAATGCGCAAATACCTTTAAAATTGTTGATCTTAATCTTCGCTTTTAGGTGTCTTGGCAGACACTTCCAATTTGTGTCCTTATCTCACAGTCTCCAGCCGCCTTCAAAGGCTTTTCCAGCTTCTTGTGTTTTCAAGTGCAAAACCCTGCAGCCCACTGCTATTGAAAATGTGTGAATGAACAAAATAATTGGAGTTGAACGACAGTGTAAGTATCAGTTGCAAGGAGTGTTTCCTCCGTTTCCATAATGAGAAATTTCCATTGAGAAAGAACCTGTTTGAATATAAATGAAAGCAGGGTTTCCACGGTGACTTTCTCAAATTCAGAAGATCTTGTCATTTAAATCCAGTTTGCCATGGAGCATAAAGATCATTTGCTATATACCACATCAAACCATCTGAGTCCAGAGGTACCATGAAGAGTATGGTGAGCTGCCTGGAAAAACAAACAAAAAAATGTATATAAAGAACAGGCTTTCAAGACACTAGAAAGTGGGAAATCAGTTCTCATTGAAAGTTTGCCACCCCGCTCCCAGAAATGGAGTTGTCTGATAAATAAATTCCCTGCAAACATTAAAAAAACAAGCAAACCCAGAACAGTGGAATACCCAAATGATTTGGTTAAAGAAATGTTTGCTTTTTTAATGAATTATTATGGTTTTGATGAAATTTCCATTTGCAAATCTGAGTTGTACTTGACAGGAGAAAATCTGTATCTCCAAAGCCTGTGAAAACATGTCTGTCTGCCTTCCGTCCCTCTTTGTCTCTCCATCCGCAGAACAAAATTCAGATAGTTTCTGAACTATCAGCAGTGTCTGGCAGGCATGCTGAAAGTGAAACTTAGCGAAGTGTCTTTGACTGTAAATACCCATATATACAAATAGTGACATAGCTCAAAATCTCAGATACGTCCATTGATTCTCATTAACGAAACTGCTGGGCTCCGAAGTGTGGAGTCTGTTCCTGCATTCACTGGGAGACTCATGCAGCCTGCCCCTGTGCGTGACGAGCTGGGAACCCCTTCCTGCTCGTCTCCATCCTTTTACTGTGTTGCCCAATACTGTGAAAAAGAAAGAGAGGGAGAGAGGATTTTCTGCTTTGATTTCTTTGCAGCGACATGCAGACAGGAGCAGCTCGAGGGAATCCTGCACAGCAGAGGTTAACGTGACCCACATATAATTGTGTGAAAAGATGCCACTCTGCGCCTTTGTCAAAGAGGCTTCTTGTTACAGCCCAAGCTATCTAGTCCCCAGCCCCTTCAGCAAAGCAGTTTTCTTGCATTAAATCACCACTGCCCTCTTGCCAGCTGCTTAGAGTTTGCACATTATACAGGGGAGATATATATTTATATATTTTTAAAACGTGACAGATTGTCTTGTAACATATGTAGTATTGCCTTGAAATGAGCTACGTGCACGTGATGGCCGAGCCAGCAGACCTTGCGTGTGTGTGTGTGTTTGTGTGTGGTTTGTGGGTTTTTTCCTTCTGTTGGAAATCTGAGAGGCTGGGACACTTGAGCTTTTCATGTTGCTTCTCTCTGAAATATTCATGACGAGTTGACGACCTTGATTCTTTGATACCTGCCATTTATTTATGTGCCACTGACGATAACTGCTGCTAAGTACATATGTCAGTGACATGGTTGAGTGAGTTGGATGATAAGGAGAAGGAGGGCATCTGAGCGGGGGGGGGTGCGCTGGAATAAGATTACTTTATAAACTCTGAGGGCATTTCAGGAGGCTGCCGTGCCATCTTATTCACCCCACTTTGTTTTTCTGACTAAAGCCTGTTTTCTTTGCTTCGTCTCCAGCTTTTTCTTCCAACTTGGAAATCTGCTAGTTTGCTGCTGCTTTTCTTAAAGATGATCATTGGCTCCTGATCAAGTGAATTGCTAATGAATTAGTCAGTTATGCTTATGTTTTAAAAAAAGAGATGCGAGTCTGGGGAGACCCAAGGAATTCTTCTCGAGCAAGAAACAGATCCTCATTGAAACGGACTCCAGGTTAGATGATCAGGGGCATTTTGGTAGTCTGTAAAGGCAAGGAAAGATGAGGGTAGAGCAAAGGAAGACAAAAAGAAGAGTAGGTAAGCAGGTAAGCACCAGTATCACGTATAACCTTGTAAATGTGAAATTTAAGCAGGCAAATCTCATTGCTTTTGTGTGATTCCGTCTTTGGAAGGATTGTAACCTGCAAGGCGCCAGGCATAAGGTTTTGAGGGTGGGGATAAATACTTTAACAGAAAGGGTCACTGGAGTGATGAAATAATGAAATAGATGGGGATGGAGTTCCTGAGTGAAAATTAAATCAAGTCAAATATGAACCAGTCTTCACTGTGGTTGGCAAAGTGTAAAGACATATATAATTAAAGAGACATTGCTGGATCAAGGAGTAAATGTGGTTCCTTTTGGCTGCGTGCTATTCCGTGGACTTTCAGAAACATAACTTGTGTCAGGACCTGGATTCGTCCTATTTAGCTTAAGCTGTTTAGCTGAAGGATGCCATTAGGAGCCCCGTTGTCCTGCGCTAGCTGACTTCCTGTGGGTGCCGGTGCTTTCTGCAGTGGTGATCTAGGGAGCGAAGGGTGGTGCTTTCCTGACTTGGGATACCCAAGTTTAAGCTGGGCTTTGGATGGGAATTGGAAAGGTCAGATGGAGACAGTTGGTCCCCTGCTGTTGGGTGCTCAAGAAGGGACTCTGATGAGTAGATGTATTGACAGAGTGTTCCTTCACCTAAACTGTGAAGTGAGGGAAGGCAGAGCAAGGGAGACAGTGGAGCAGAACTTCTCCCATGGATTCTCTTCTCACTGTATAGAAAATTGCAGCACTGTCTCTTTTTTGGGCTATCATTTTTCCTTTTCAGAAGTCATAGTAAACACACATCTATACTGCAGTGTACATTCTTCTGAAGATAACTTTTCTTCTTTGTAAGAAAGTATGGGGAAAAGAAAGAGGACACAAAGGTAGAATTAAAATTTAAACCGGGTAAGAGGCTTCTGCGTATGCTTCTTGAGCCGCAGCCGTTCTAGAGAGGCAGGAGATAAGGTGCCTTAGGGAATGCAGCTGAATCCAGAGAGACATTTATTTAAGATTGATATCAAACCTTGGAACTGCGAGTGGGAGGTTTTTTTGAGGAAGGAGCAGGATGTTGCCAGGAGGGAGGGAGGCTGGTTAGGATGATTTATTGTAAGAGGTCAGTAGCAGGAAGTCACTGAAGATATGTGATGGTCTAAAACACAGGCCAAGGAACCCGGGTGAGGACACCGTTTTATGCTCTGAGATTCTGGCTCCTCAAAATAGGGCCAACAGAGTGACTGGGTGGTCTAATTTAGGGTCATCCTTGGTGGTCCTGCATACATGTGTTTTGGTCAGCTTCCTTGTCTGCGTGTCTGTCTCTGTGCACAATGACCCATCCTGCGCTGGGGTCTGTTACGCAGGCTTCTACCATTAAAAAAAAAATCACTGCACTTGGAAGAGAGATTTCAGGCCTTTCTTGGGGCAAGAAGTCATTTGGTGCTTACACAGATAATTGTGCACATGGAGGCTACTGAGAGCATGAAGTAGTCATATTTATCATTGGGCTCTTCTCCCCCTGATAGGAAATTCCCTGTGACACAAGAAATGAAGAGACTGGAAAGGAACGAGGAGTCACAGCTGGGAATGGCCTGTCAGGCCATAAACAGAACTGGAAAATTCAGCTGGATGTAAAGCTTGAACTAGTTGTCAGTCTGAAATCTGCAGCTCCACGTCAGTGTAATGGCCCATTTACTTCGAGCAGGACTACTGCGGGCATTGGTGCTTTTTGATACTGATGACTATAAATGAATTATTGACTATTAGGCACAGCCACCTTCAGTCTGCCCTACTTCTGAGTGTCATTTGTGTGTATTTTGCTGTCCTCTCCTCTGACCCAGTGAAACCTGGAGTCCTCTTTGTGTCAGGAACAGTTGTCCTTCCTGAGAAGACAGACAATGCCACGGAGAACCCTCAAGTCAAACAGGCAGGAGTGCGGAAGAAGGAATTTAGGCTCCCTGGGAAATGCCTCATGGTTGGGAAGGCAGCTGTGCTTTGGAGTGAACGGGAGGATGCCCTTTGACTTCAGATGACCTTAAATGACTCGTTAAAGGTCACAGAGAAAAGTTAGTGCTTGGGACTAAGTTCATATCTTCTTTGTAGGGGTGAATATCTAGACAATTCCCCAGTATCTGTGTTCAGTTTCCCGTTACCGCAAACTCGGCTGTGTTGTGGTTTTTTTCAGCGCATTCAAACCCTGCTGCTGTGCTTTTGTTTCTTTCTGCAGCTATTCAGGCTGTCCCTGCTGATAATAGCTCAGATTAGATCTACACAAGGGGGTAACATCTGAGCTTTTAATGCTGTCCTTTTATCTAACGTCCTCCAGCTCGTGGTCCTGTTGTCCCTACGCAGCTTGGTATGTGGTGATGTTCACTCTCCTGCTTACACTTAGTGAATGATTTATCATGTGTTATCAGTAGGACTCTGTACAGTGTCCAGGGACAATGTTTTCTTCCATCTGGTTCCAAGCTGGTGGAACACCCTTCCATATGGTTTTCACATGTGGTTCTCCTAGTACCTCCTTTCTATTTTTTCCCTCTGCATTCATCATTATGCAGTTCGTCTAACAAGTACACTTTGTTTCACTTTAAAAATTAGTCACATGCATGAATTAAAGCTTCACTAAGTGTGGATATTTCTTAAATGACAGAGGAAACCTCCATAGCTGGGTGAATCTGTCTTCTGGAAGAAGCAGCCAGTCCTGCGACATACTGGAAATTAACTGCTGCAGTGTTTCACACCACTCTTCAGTCAGATCTTAGCCTATGGCTTGTTCTGGAAGAATCTTGTCTTATAATGTCGGGGAAAGTCTTTTAGTCCTGTTCTGTATTATGAAGGTGCTGGTGGCAGTTACAGGTTCATGATGCAGGCAGGACAGAGACCACAACACCATCTTTTTATGTAAATTGTCTTGCGACACAGATGGTGATTCACAATGACTTGATATTGGGCCCTCCAAGAGACAGAGAGCTTCGTCTCACCAGTCTTCTGAGTGATCCAACCTGAAAAAGGGCTCCTCTGTCAGAATCCCTTGCTGGTGGATTTGCTGGTCTTTGCAGATAACTTCTCTGTGGTCTTTGTTGATTTTATGTTGTTAGACCTGGTAACACACTTTTATCTTATCTGGCCTTTTCTCTTCTTTGCTCTCCATGTTGTTTGCTATTCCAGAATAAATATGCAGACCGCCTGCCCCTGCAGGCCAGTGCACTGTGTTCCTCCCCCAAGAGCATGCAAATATTTGCACCAACACCAGTCTGTGAGCCCTGAGACGTGAGCAGTGACACGAGGAGGTGCAGCAGAGGGCAGGGGTGGAAGGCCGGAGGGTGTGAAACTAGCACACGGCAGCCGGTGCCGTTGGCTTGGAGTGTTGAGCAAGAGATTGCCGTGTCTTCAGAGCAACAGGGAAAGGGGACTGGACTTTGGGGGTGTACGTGTGAATGTGCACACCTGTGTGAGTTTGTGGTGAGGTCTCTATGTGTAATGCTGAGGGACTTCAGCGAGTGAATGTATGTGTGTCGCAGGTGCTCAGGAGCAGCAGCAGGGACGGTACTCCGAGCTAAGTACTATTTTCTGGCTTTATCCATGTTGCTTCCAGGGCTCCTGCGTTTCAAAGTAGCGCAGACATCATGTGTGTTCACTTTGGTGTTTCTGTGTGATTGTAATGTGCGTGGGCAGGTTGGTGTACAGGGGTGCAGGTACTGTCTGTGTGAATTGGCGGGGTTAGACACTTCGCCTTGAGTTTTCTGCCCTTGCAGATGCACCTTGTACCTGTTGAGGATTCAGACCTTATCCCTTTACAGAAGGGATGATGGAGCCAGAAGAGTACTTGAGACGGGTAGTGTCTTTAGGCCTTTCTATCCCATGTAGTTTCTCATTGGAAAGCAGCGGTCTTTCCTCAGTTTTGCAAGAGGACACTCTGCATTTGAATCCTTTTCCCCACTGCCTGTGGTGTGTTCATGTGCTTCAGAAGCCGTTTCATCTTTGGAAGATCCTGCATCCAAAATGACTGACGTCTTAGAGCTGCTTCTTGTTGCAGAGTTGTGTGGACTATCGCCCCTGCTTTACACCCCATTCATAAGCAGAGAATCTAACGTAGCTTGCAGTGACGGTCCCTGTCCAAAGAGAAACAAGCCATTGCTAGAGCTATTGCAGCCATCACACCATGGAGCACGTGAAGCAGTAATTTCGTAAACTGTTGAGGCCAATGTAAGCCAATATTCTCACCAGAAAAAGATCTTTCTGCTTTTCCTCCTTTCTTTAGCTGCTGCTTTTCCATGCTTTCTCCTCCCTTGATAGCACAAACGTTCTTACAGCTCCATGATGAAGACCCCAAAAATCTCAGAAAGGAATTTTACCTTAGATCTATTCCCTGATTTACTTCATTGTGGAAAGTATGTTTGTGCAACGTGGTGTTCATTTGTGGTGGTGTCCCTCTTCGCCTAAGGGGATACTCTTGCAGGAGGAGAAGCAGGAGGGTAGGTGCTACCAGCTGAGACATGCGCTATTTCACCCTTTAAGGGCACCTCCCCGCTGTCTCCCTCGTTGACTCCCTGCATGTCCTCCCATCTCTCTCACCTCACTTAGCTTCTTTGATTTGCAGCTGCCTCTGGGTTGGCTGAGAGGGTTTCTTTTTGTTGGTTTTGGGGGTTTGTTGTTTGCTCGCTGTTGCCTTTTTCCAGTTTGAAGTTTGCCGCTTTCTGGCCTCTGGGCCAGTGACCCTTCTGCGAGCTGTCGGGCCGCGCAGTGCACACTGTGTTATCATCAGGGAGGCTGTTTCGCTTCCATCTGGGGCTTTTGGTCTGGATTGGATCCATCATGCCGGCAGGTCTGATTGATGGCCTTATTGACAATCAGGTTGACCCTTGTTCGGCAGGCTGACATGCTCCGTATTTCACGGGCCGGCATTTGATGCGTATCAAAGAGGTGGTCAGGTCATCAGAACAGCCAATTAAAACGATAAAGAGGGAGGAGTGGAAGATGAGCTTTTAACTCTTTCCAGCCCATCATAAACATATTTATGAAGTGGAGGTATTTTTTTCTGCCGAAACAAGGGCTGGGAGGGAGGTAAAAACAACGATCCATCTCTGTAACATTTATCTGTGGGAACTGTTTAAAAATTGAGTAAGCAGAGATCAGGAAACAATTAACTGTCTATATAGTTGTCAGTTATTTAGAGTCTGGAATGAGACTGGATCAATCGCCTTCCTTTCAATTTTTATTTTTTTTCTGAACAGCATATTAGAAAGGAGACCTTGAAATTCAGCGTAGGTTAGTGAATATGTAATAATACATCTCAAACTCAAACACTGCTTGGAAGACAAGAATCTTGTATCATCACTGTTGTTACCAGAAGAGGAGAAAGGCACTCCCGCTACAGTTGCTGGTAGCTGGCAGCTGGCAGAGGGCAATAAATTCAGGAGTTATTTAGCATCAGCTTCTGAATAATGGTATCAGAAGAACAGGCTCTTCACATGAGGAACCTAATGAGGGGGGAGTGCTAGAGCCAGGAATTAAGAGTACTAGGGGGATCATGGGCAGAAGAGGTCTATCATCTGTCAATGGCTGATGTTCGTACCAGTGCAGGGTCAGTCATAGTTGCTTCAATGTTAATTTGGGGGCTGTTTTTTAAGATAATTCAGCCTTTCCTAAGATGCCAGGAGAAATGCACTAGATCCCAGACTTTTTGCCCGATAGGCTTTAGTCCGCACTCGCACTGAAGTTTCCAGGTATCAGTTTTAATGGAAATGCTAACAAAATAGAGCTTGGGTCAGGGTTAAGTGTAGAAAGGTTACTTTTTGAACAGTTTGCCACATGCAGACTCAATTCCTGGTTCAGACACAGAATTTCAGGGTGGCTTCGTCTGTGCTGCACTTCAGTTTCCAGCCTAGAAAAGGGGGAACAACTACCTTGATTTTCAAAGAACATTAAAATCTATGAAGCACAATAATGCTAAGAACTATCTTGGTGTCTGAATAAGGGAAGAAAAAAAAAATATCCCCCTGCCCCCTGCAAAGGATACCACGCTGTGCTTGCAGAGCAGCACACGCTCCTCAAAGATCTTCCTTCACCTGCTTGTACTTGTTCAGTTTTTGCTTTAATATCGTAATCTAACTAATGCAAAGGCATTGAATCCATTTTCTGACTGTTGGGTAAATGATGGTTAAGTGTCAGGAGATTTATTTAATTGTCTAGCTATTAAAAAAAAAGGTAGGTCTGCTGAGTGAAAGCTTTTATGCTTTTAAATGAGGTATTGCTGTGATTAGAGTTTAAACAGCAATGATTTCCTCAAAAATGCATTGGCAATAATCACTGGCTTGTTTGATTGTCCACATAACTGTACCACCCTCGCTGCCAAGAAACTCATCTGAACCGCCAATGATAATAATAGCTATTTTTTTCCATTAAGTGTGCAGCAGATACAATATTCAGGGACAGGAACATCTTCATTAGGCAGTACGGAAAGTGAACACATTGTTCACAAATCAGCCTCAAGAATAATGGACTGGAGAGACTTCAGAGGTGAGGGGTGGAGGTTGCAGGGGTGGGAAAGGGGCCTAAAGCTTCATGAACCACATGCAGAGAGGATTTTAGTGGGATACGGGCAATTGATTCCCCGAAGTGTCTTTGAAGAGGCCGGTCTAGAGGTGGAGAAACTCCGGATGACTCATTATAATACTGCTCAGTCTCATCATAGTGTCTCAATGAGCATTTTACTCTTTTCTATTTCTTGGATTTAAAAAGCCAAGAATACAAAGCTAATTCGTGTGACATAATCAGAAACAACAGCACAATGATGACAAGTTTCTGAGGCGAGCTGATGACCTGCAGGTGAGAAAACGGCTGCCCTTCAGTTTACCTGGATGTCTCGGAGAGTGCTGAAAATCCCAGACATCTGCGAAATGCAAACAAGCCAAACTCTTTCTTTCTGAATTTTTCCATGGGAAATCTGTTTCCCCAGTGGATGTCACTTCCCTGCTAGCTCTTGTCCCAGAAATCCATCCTGTGCCAGGAGCGCAGCTCGGGGCGAGTCTTTGCCAGCGCATTTGCTGCGGGGGGTGTGAAGGGCCCCGGTACCCAGGGGCAAAGAGAGATTCTGCGCTGTCCTTCTTTGTGTCTTTCCGTTCTTAATTTTGCGTTCACTAATACATTTGGGCACCGAGAGCTACTGGTTCCAGGTGTCGTGCTTGTGTAGGATTAAGGCTGACACTTGCCCTGAGACTCAAGCAGGAATATTAGTTTCCCATTTCTCATTACCGCCCCCCCGCCTGGGAGATCCCAGGCAGGACCAGCAAGGAGATCCAGCTTGTCTCTCTGTCAGCACACCACACCCGCGAGAGAAGGGCGATGTGCAAGCGGGGCTAAGCTCCTTTTTCCTCCTCTTTGCCCTCCTCAGTCCTGAGTGCCATTTAGCAACGTTAGCTGCCTGCTGCTCGCGGTTGGACACCGATTACTCCCCGTTGGAGAGCTGTCAGTAAGGGGAAAACCGTACATCGCAGTGGGAAGTAATCTCACCCGGCAGGGGGGCACCTCTTTCCAGCCAAAACAGTGCGACTTTGACAGGCTTGATGTATTTATTATCTTGGTGCAGAAACGCTGCTGCAGCAGGTTTGGGGGCGGGAGGATGCTACTGGTGACTTGGAAGGGAAAGCGAGAAGTACAAAGTGGCAAGGAGTTGTCTGCGGACAGCTGGTGGCAGGGTGCAGGAACGGGGAAGGGGGGTACAAAGGAAAGGAAGAGATTGTTGTAAAAAGGCAATTCCTTTCACTCATGTGCTTAACTCATCTCCTGAACTCGAGAAAGCCGAGAAAAAGCAAACAGCAAGTGAAAAACCAGAGAGGTGACAGCCCAGATGGGGTACGGTATCCCAGCCGGACTGAGCCATTTGAGGGTGGTTTTGTGGAGCTGCCACCCTGGTGAGGAACGTGGGTCACTGGCTCTTGTGCTTCTTGTCTTTCTGGACTCGTCTCCCCTTTGGTTTTATGCTGTGATCTGGGAGGGTTTCACACGAGTGCCGTCTGTCCAGTGGTTTTGCCAGCCCCAGTTTGGGTCCGTTTTGCCTCTGCGAAGTGTCAAAGGACATTCTGACTGTAAGGAAAAGCAGTCAGGATTTTTCAGGGGCAGAATTATGTCATGTCCTCAGCAGCTGTGCCAGTTCATAGGCTTTGTCAAGTTTAAACTCAGCATAGTTACCTGCTTGGAACTCCTGGCTAGCAGGGAGGGCTGATAGGAGCCTGTGCTTTGGAAAGGCGGCCACTCTGGCTTATGAGTGACAGGCCATCCATTTCTTGCACTCTGGTGTTCCAAGAGGGAAATCCCCTTGCAGAAATCTAGAAATTTCTCTAGATAGAAGTTCCCTGGGTGGGTCCAGGTGTCTTCTCTTGGCAGCAATTAAGTAAAAATTGCCAGGGCCTGTGTGCGCCAGTAGGGCCTTATTGCCCTGACGAGCCTCACCTGGGCCCCACCACCGCCTCGCCTCCTGGGTCCGGGAGCTGCATTTAAGCTCAGTCCCTCACGACTGCTCTCTTTCGTGAGCCCGAGGCTGCCTTTCGATTGTGCCTTTGTGGCTCGCGTGGAGGATTCGAGTTCAGTGGTTGTATGCTGGGACTCAAATCCTGTCGTTCTGCGACTGGGGTGTGTTAGGTGGTGCGAAAAGAAGCCAACCTGTGCTGATAAGTGAAAAGTCAACTCTTTATTGTTCTCAGTCTGTATGTAATACTGCAAGTGGGAAGCATACAAGTGACTGCAGAGTCTCCTGAAAGGATGAGAGAAGTGTTTAGTGTGTTGTGAGGAAAAAAACTCACTGTGGGGTGAGGTTGCTTTTACTGAAGTCTACTAATTGACTGACTAAATAAACTGCCTGCTTCAAAGCCACCTTTGCTGCCAAGGACCCTGGAGAGACAGGAGCCACCAGAAGAGATGGAAGGAAAGGCGCTGTCTGCTCCTGACTGTGAGTAAGCGAATTTTATGCGCGGTTGGGAATATGGTATGTAGAGAGTGATATAAGAAGAAATGTGTGTAGTGGGTAGCAGGACTGCAGAACGGTGCCTCGTCAGAGAGGTGGTGGAGTTTCCCAGGTGGGCTGGGCAATGGATGTGTTGAGAGCCAGCTGGCTCTTTGGAGAAACTGCTTTTCGGGGAAAAATGTTGAAGCTTGGTAGCTTTTAAGTACTGAAAGATGCGTACCTGGTTCTGGGTGGAGTATAGCTGAAGAGATGGTGCATGAGGAGTTGTTTTGTCTCTGTTGAGCTCTTATTTCTGTTGTTTTGAAGTTGGCTGTTTGATTGGTTTTCTAGACAAACGTGGAGCAACCAAGTGTTTTCTTGGCTGAAGAGAGGTCAGATATTTTGATACCTGTATGTTATACTTGAATTTTCAAAAAATCCTTTAAAATTATGAGATTCTTCTGGTTGTTCACCAAATCGTGCTCAGGTGGAGAGCTGATTATGATTTTGCTCAGACTTAATAGCAATGATTGGGCTAAAGGCTGTGGTACAGTGAACCTATTTCTCTTTTTCTAGTTCTTTCTCCTTAACTAAGCAAGCATATCAGTTTCAGTGCTAGGATCTTTATGACAATAAAAATGTTACTGCTGTCGTTGCAGCCAAAAGCTTTTGATATGGGTTGTTTAATGAGTGTTACCTTTCTGTGTTGTGTGGCATGAACATGTGGATTGCTGTAGTGCTACTGAGTGTCCTTTGTGAACCTTGATTTGGAAGAGAAGGCTGTGTCTGTGTTACTAAGGGCTTTCTAGATGCTTTGCAGCAGTTGATTTACAGTATATTATGAACATCGTCCGTACGTGTTGTGTAAGACCTTCTGTAGCTGTTCCTTAACACTTTTTTCCCACACATCTTTCATGTATGCTTGCCTTCTTATTGATGCGCTCTGTGTGGCAGGAGACCTCATGCTGGTTTCACCCTTCTGCATGAGCCAGGTTTCTCCACAAGCACTAAGGGGCTTCCCCAGTGTGTGGTTATTCCAGCTGCGGAGGCATGCCTTGGATGGCTAAAGTCTAGTAGGCCACAGTAGTCGGGTGCGTTTGTGGTATAAACTCCTCCTCTTCTCAATATCCAGCTATACGGGGGAAAGGCTATGCTATACTCTCCATCTTGGGGCTTTATATCATCTGCAGAAGTGTGCTGTTTCACAGCAGTATTGAGTTCCGCTGGGGATTTCCTTAACTATTCAACTCTTCTATATTTGGGGGTAAAAATTGTGGTTAGGGTAAAGTATGATATAGGTAAAGCTTATTCAAAATGTTTGGGGTTTTATTTTATGTTGAATATATTGAAAGGAGGAGCTAAATGCCATCCTTCAGGGTGGGAGGGGGTATCTTTATAAAATTCTTGCTGATAATAAAATAGTCTTTAGGAGAAGGAAAGCTTTGCAGTGTGCCCTCAGGCTGGTGAGGTGCTACATTGCTGTGCTGTTCTCCTCTGGAAGGCTATTCCGAAGCTGGATTGTTTTCACTGGAAACATTTTGACGCCCTTGTGATCCACGTTGGACTTTGAGATGTGTGAGTTTCCGGAAAAACATCTGCATTGGCAGAGCTCTTGGTGAGGGAGGCAAGACTGCTTCAAGCCTAACTAACTCCTTATTCCTTCACCAGTTGACATCGCCTTGGTTATAGCAGAGAGATACAAGTTCAGGTAGGGAATAGGCAGTGCTTTACTCCTGTAGCTGTTTACGTGCATAAATTAAGGGTTTGTTTCCCTCCGTCAGCCCAGTACCTTCATAACCCCTGAAGTCAGACAAATGTAAAGCGTAACTCCTTTCTAAGCACAGGGTTTTTTTCTGCATGTCCAACCTTGACCCAGGCGTTGGCTCTGTCTTGCTCTGACTTGATCCTTTTCTGGTGTGATCAAGTTATAAGCGTGCCGTTCCTTACACACCCCTGTGGCCCTCGGTGCTCCAGGCAGCTGCGCCGTGGGCTGGTGCTAATAGCTTGTCCAGTCCTGCAGCTCCTGTGGCTGTGTGTGGAGTGCTCGCAAGTCCATGCTGTTGGTTTCCTGTCGTATTTCATGGCTCTTGATGGCAGCTCAGCTGAGGAGTTATGAAATTCATATCCTCTCTGCCTAGGAGAAAATGGCAAGTGGAAGATTTAATATCCCAGAGGGCTAGTGTAGGAAGTTGTACCAGAGGGAAGAAGGTGGGGGTTAAAGCTTCAGGTCCTTCACAAATCTATGCAAGTCAAGGTTTCCAAAGGTTGGAAAGCTGTGAATTAATCCAGCTGAATTACGTGCATGGCACAGTGTTACAGCACTTTTACTGAATTCCCTTCCCCACCAGTAATTCTAGGATTTACGTTTGGAGGAAATGGCCTTGTTTCAGTTGGTGATGGATTTCACTTAACAACACGGAACGCTTGGCGATCAGGAAAGGCAATCCCATGCTAAAATCTGTCATCTATTCTCCTGTATTGCTTTGGGGTCACGCTTTAGGGTCAGGTTTTAGTATCAACAGCAAACATCGCATATTGGGATTTTTTGGGGGGTATGGATTTGACCCTGCTATACAGTGCATCACATGAAAGCCTGTTCTTTGTGTTGGGCTGACAACATACGGAGATATCCCACTCCCTCAAAGATGAATGCTGTACTCAAGCTACTCCTTGCAGTGGAAGGGGCCAAGGGGAAGGACGAAGACTTGATGTGATCCTTTAGCTAGCCTGTGCTCAACACGCAACAAATGCAGCAAGTGTCATGTGTATGGTGTTGTATCCGTAGCACAGTACAGTCGCGGGACTTTGTAGGCACTCTAGCATGACTTGAGTCCCGACACAAGTCGCTGTTCTGTGCTTAAGCAAGGTATGAGGTGGGAGTTGCGCAGGGTGGAGGAACATGAGAGTTCAAGAGTGTCTTAGAAAGTCTTAAATCTCTGCCTCTAGAGCAATGCAGCAACTTCTGCAGCAAGTCACCTTGAGGTGTGTGGCAAGGAGCCTCCTTCAGGTCAGGCAGGAGAGGCGATGACTTGGTACTGCTTGGTGAACGTGCCGACCAGCTTCTGGGGAAAGGATGGAGCTCTGGGGTAGGAGCTGGCAGGGAAGAGATGGACTCGGAGCAGCGAGACTCCCCAGCCCTAGTTGTCCACATACCACGCGTGGAGGCAAGCGATGTGTGTTAGTGGCATGCTGTGGCAGGGCTCTGAACCGAAGTGTCTCTGCTTCTCTAGAGGCAGTCCTTTAAAGAGGAAAAAGGTTGGTTGTGGGTTTGTGGTTTTTTTTCTTTCAATCGTACTGTCCCTCTAAAAGTAAAACTTTACCATTTATGTGGCCTAAATCCCAGAGCTGCAGCCTGGCTTTGTGTGGCAGCAGTTGTGGTGAAGCCAAATGTCAAGGATCAGCAAAGAGGAGCTTTCATGTAGTCACACTTTACTGATAGTTTTCAATTTGAAAAATTGTAAAATTGTGTTTATTTTTATAATGAACAGTAATGAAACAGTAGCTTAAAAAATAGATTTCTTTTCTTCATTAAAAACTATCTCCATTCCAAACTCACCCAAAATATTTCAGTGCCAAATTACTTGGAAATTCACAAAGACAGAAAAAGAATATAGAATAGATGGAAAAAATAAGTGAAACACTGCATGGATGGAAGATTTCATGCAGAGAATGAAAGCAATTTAGTGAAAGTCAACAGAAACTCAGAAACCAAAACAAAAAAATGTTGATGTTCAGATGGCAAATATTTTTGGACAAACAAAACAAATTTTAGTCCTAAAAGAATAACAATTGCTGTCTGGCTCTTGGGAACCTTTCATTTTCCCTTCATGGATGTGTCTGATACAGAGCTGTCTGGTTGCTAGTTACCAGACTCTTTTTTAGTGAAGCTGTTTGCTTCTGCCACGTGGTCCTTTCTCATCTGCCCCTTCTGACATGAGACATCAGAAGCGGGAGCAGAAGCTATTCAATCATAGTGACAGAACCCCTTCTTTGGGATGGTAAAATGTTCTGTTGGCTTTGTATATATAATCTCATGTTTGTCTCTATGCTTGCATCCAGCACATTTGATGAAATAGAGCACGAAGGGTTGTTCTTTGAGATTTCTGCCCTGTTCTGCTGGGCTTAAAAAAAAAGGATACAAAACCCTGAGTGCTTATTCTGGCTGGTGAGCAAGCAAGGAATAGGTAGCTTGTTGGGAGACGTTAGGGTTTGTCCTAAATTTTGGTCTCTGTCACTAGTGGGAATGCCACCTGAAACTCCGTGATAAACTCATCAGGTAGATGATTGAGAAAATGTAACTGGTGATATCTAGATTTTGTCAACCCTCCACCAAGTATGTCTTCCCCAGAGCATCACAGGGTAGTCTTACGAACACGAGGTTGCCCTGGTTGGTGGGGTGGAGGACTTGGAGCCTGCTTATGTGGGCTTGATTCCCAAAACAGGCGCCGGCCTGCAAAGTGGCCTCAGCCAAGTCACTTCACTGCTTCGTGCTTCATTCCCCTGACCGCAAAATGGGGATGATAACCAGCTCGGCTGATGACAAGTGTGAAAAGGGAAATAACCATTCTCATTTGATGTTTGTCAGGATGCAGGACGCTGACCTAGATCTGCACAATCAAACTGCATATAAGCTACAGAGAGTAGTTTCATAGGACAGCATCTATGCAGATTTAGACTGGCTGGCAACTCACTGCCGTCCATGAAGGTTACAAGCATCGTTGTAAGGCAAACAGGCTGTCTGATAGTCCCTATTTAAAAGGGAGGACGTATGACTTTTCAGGCAGCAAATTCCCTGGAAAAATAAAAGGAAACTTTTAAGGTCCAAATCTATTGGTATGTGGCTTCATTTACATTCATCACAGGGTTGTAATGGATGGTTTTCCTCCTTTGGTACCATTTAAATGTCTTGCACTGTGTTAGCTAAGGGTCTCTGCAGTGGATACTTTAAATACTGATATAGGCATAAAGTCCAACACACTTTTAAGTCCTGTGTCCTTAAAATCCTGTAAGGTCCTGTGTTCCTGTGGCACTGCTTGATTCCTGCCCTGGCTCAGCGCAGAACAAGTTGTTTGTGTCTGGTTTGGGGTGTTACAGACCTTTTTACTCCTTTAACTTCATCTGAGTTTTTCCTCTTCTTCCTTCTCTGTCCCAGGTGAAGTGGACTCCTCCAGGTCCCCTGCTCCCAGACAAGGGATCTTAGAAGGGTCTTTCATAAGGACCCCCTCACTCCAAGGACAGGCAGTAGTGCTGCTGCTGCTGTGTCTGCGTTGTGCAGGCCAGTCCCCTGATTGCTGACATCTAACTTCTCCAGGAGGAGGATGAAATCCAAGTGGCAGGGCAGGCACCTCTGAGGAGATAGCTCCTAACTGTTCCCACAGAGCTTGAAGAAAAAGATTTGACGGATTTACAGAGGAAAATGGCTGAGAAGGGATTGATAAACACACAGAGAGATCTAACTAGTGTGTCCCATCACTCTGAATAGCTGATCATAGCGAAAGTGCTTCAGGGCAGTGTCGGGAAGAATTTGTCGATGTGAACTCGTGTCTCCCTGAGAGAATCATGCTGTTTCGGGGAAGGGACCATCCAGGGAAGGTTGTCGTGAAAAAGAATGCAACAACAGTGGGGTGGGCGTCTGTGTCAGGAGGAGTTGGCGAGATGATCACCAGCGCTTTCTGAAGGCAGGGCTGTGAGGATGCCAGCTAGGACTTGATAGCGAGCTTCCTCGCAGCAACAATGTCAATGTGAACTTCATTCCCCTTGGCGCAAGCATTTGCAATGATAAGCTCTCAATCCCAGCTGGGATCCCAGGCATGAGAAATTCCATGCTGTGATTGGGAATCTCCTGTAGCCCCCATGCTTAGGGCTACCCTAAGGTGACCATCTGCATGACAGTCAGCAGTGTGAACAGGCTTAACAGATCATATCGGAACTGTTGTAAACTATTTCGCGTATTCCCTTCGGTGCCAGCGATAGCTCAGGAAAGGAGAGCAAACATGCTTTCTTCAGTAACCTCTTCAAAGGTCAATCTGCTGTTGTGTCATAAAGGCTTGGGCAACTCTTGCTTGAAGATCTCGGGGTAATGTCTATTGCTGTGTATTAATGGTTTAAGGTCCATGTATCGTGAACACACGGTGTTTGAAAACTTGATGGGCTGAAGTGGGGAGTCAGTCTGAGGTCAGAGTGTGGGCATTTGAATGGGGAGTGTATTGGGTGTACCCAGCCTAAGCACACAGATGCGCATAATGGCAGCAAATCTTCCCTAAAAATGCTGCTTCTGCTTGTTACGGTTCACATAAACCATTGGATGCATCACTGAGGAAGACTTTTGTTAGAATTGATCCAGGAGGAGAACTTTGACCAAAATGACTGTGTGTAAAGTTGTGAAGTCTTCCCTTACATGGAAAATACCACTGTTGAGGGAGCTGTATCTTTTCTTTTTTTTAATGTTTCACCTCAATTGAGATGTTTGCTTGGGCATGTAATGAGTTGAAAACGTATGTGTTGGTGTTCTGTTGCTATGAAGTTGTCTCCCAGCACGGCACAGTCTTTAGAGGGATGTTGCAAAGGCTTTATTAGCAGATATTTTATGCCTGCTGGGGTTTTTTTTTGATATTTAAGCTTTGCATTCAACTATTCTGCATGAGAGTCGTTATCAGAGTTAATATTTTCTGGTTGTCAGTAAGGGAAAAGATTCAAAGTTGCCATGCTAGTGGAAACATCCAGACACACATTTGTACCATGCTTTGAAGCTCAAACCCAGAAAATTGTATCTAAGTGCAAGAGAAAATAAAATATACTAAGACTCTGAAACTTTCAGAGTCTGAAGTGTGTCACGCTGAAGTGTAAGTATTTTACATTTGCTTAGTAGGAGAGAGGTGTCTAGCTCTTTGAAAGCTTTCCCCTAAAACACAGCTGAATTGAGCAGAACGCAGGATTGCTGGTGATATTTGTGTGCATTGAAGAAATGCTCTAATTGTCTAACAAATTCCACAAATAGGATGGCGGGTGGCGTGGTCACTGCATCCCTTAGCTTTGGAAGGGTGAAGTGAGTCCATCCCTTGTAATGATGTTTTCAAAAGCTTTTGTAAACAAGATGTGTGCATGTGTGTCTTACACTTTAAATAAGGCTAACAAATTGAGATGAGCCGCAGCAGCTCTGTGAAGGCTGGGTACACATACACAAGGGCCTGAGTTGATTTATCTTGATGTTTGGTTGAATTCTTTGCATTTTGGGTCCCTTCTGTAACCTTTTCACCTCGTTCTTTTTTAAGGTGGCTGCCTGGCTGTTACAATTTATCATGAACGCATCTCACTTCACTTTTGGCTCCTCTGACGGAAGGAACAGCCGGTCTCCGGGAGGTCAAAGACATTATTTTCCCCTCGTCTTTCTCAGTTTCCAGCACATATTTGTCACTTTGAAAAAGCATGAATTCTGGATTTGATGCACTTTAATTGATTTCACCCTCAACAAGTCCAACTGTCCATCAACCTTTCCTTTTTCTTTCTTCTCCCCCTTTCCCTTCTTTATTTCTTTCCTCTGTCCCTTTACTTTGAGAGTGATGTTTTCACCCGCCTGCACATTGAAGCTGTTGCAAAGCCCATGACCCTATCAAGGCTCACTGTCACTAGCTATTTCTCTCGTTTTCCTTGTCCTCTAAGTTGAATGTCGGATGCTGAGTGAGAATGAAGCCGCCTTATAGGAGTACTGGTCTTGTAGTATCTTAGTGGTGTGCTCCTTGTTAAAGTAAAAGTGACTGCTGATGACTAGCTAAATGTGGCTGATGGTCCACTTATTTTGAGGCAACTGTGTTGAACTGGAAATGTGAGAGAATTAATAATTAGTTCTTGATATACTGACGTTGGTGTTTAAAATCATTTGCAGCAGTACTGTGGCAGAGATGAATGTACTGTTTCTTCTTCCCTCCTCGAAGGATGTATATACCCAGTGATGTATATACATCCAGTGTTGCATGGTTGTAAATTCAGTTGTGTAAAATGGCATTGGTGTCTCTTAAGATGAGATGACATCACGCTGTCTCCTGCTGGTTTAGTGAATTCATATGGCGTAAGTGGAGATATGGAGTAAACGGAGTATGTGCAGCAACTTGGCTTTTGCACAGCAGTCCTTTAAGGGTGTCTCAGGGGTGCTTAACAGTGGAAGCTGCAAGAGAGGTTCATAGGTGTTTCTCTGAATGCTGTCATTACATCCTAGGTATTATCAGGATGTGGACTGGGGAGGAGGTCTCTGTTTACAACAGAACACAGATTTAAAATACTCTGCGCTGTTCTAAGGTGTTCAATGGAACTCAGCAGAGACAATGGCATTCCTTGGACTAACGTGCACTCACTGAAGAACTCCAGCACTCAGGATGAGTAGAAGTGGTTCGCGGTACTTTACGTGAGTGTTTTCGACTTGTAGTCCAGGGTAACTAAGAAAACCAAGCCTCTTGCTGAAATCTGCTCTGTCCTTGTGTACGAGTGGTGGTAAGGGAGGGCTGGAGAGGCAGCGTGTTCCGGGCCCGGCGGTGGGAAGTGCTGTCCATGGTGCTGGGTGGCGGGCGGTGGAGGGCCGGGGCTGGCAAAGGGGGGGCTCGGGGAAAGCTGCGGCTTCCTCGCTCTCTTGCTTGTGCAAAACATTGGGAGTCACTTCTGTAAATCAAGTCCAGGATTTGCCAGCCTGCATGGATAGGGGAGTGACTGTTCTTTACTGAGGTATAATGAAGCCTCTGCTAGTGCTCGTGGGCCTCACGCTAACCCTTTCCTTCCACGATTTGCTGCGGAGAGGGTTGTTGCAGCCTTGTGAAGACTCTTCTTGCCCTGTGAGACTGGACTGTGATATATTGGGTCGTATTCTGAATCTTTGGAGGAGAAAATCCTGGACCGTTTTTATTGGTGACGGATGGGATTCCTCACTAACAAACCTCCTGCAGCCTAATTCTGAGTTTAGGTATTTCTAGAACAGGAATTCTCGCTCAAAATGCTAGTTTGAGGCAAAGCTTGCTCTTTCAGTCTGTAGATGCATTTGATCCTCGTATCAGCTGCAATTCCTTTTGTCATGTGGTGGTGATGATTTGTTTTTTCTCACTAGGCTTCTCCAAAAAACAAAGCCGCTTTCTGGTGGCCAGAGCTGTGATGTGAGAGGAGCTAAATGAAGTGTTCTGTGCTTGTCTGGATTGATATTAGTAGCTCCTTGCAATGATGGGAAACCCAGGGCTCAGAACAGAATACATTATTAATACAACATTAGAATGTTTCAAAGGACATATGAGGATTTAATTTCTTTTTGTGAGTGGGTGCTATCCCTTCCCCTTAAATGCAGTGCCATGCCTGGGGGAAGAACTCATGGAGAACTTTTAATGGAGTCTTTTCAGAAGAATCCTATAGGATTCAGCTCCTATAGGCACTATACTGAACAGGAATAACAGATTACCTAGCAGGTTGAGGTGAACTGCTGGCTTACTGCACTCTGCAGAGTCTTTTCGATGGCCTTTGATTCCAGCTTAGAGTTACGAGAGGTGCTGATGTGACATGAGGTTTCAAATGTGTGTTGGGAAACCAGAGAGCTTGAGGATTTAAAGACTTTCCATCTCTGCAAGACCTCCTCTAGAAGTGGTTCTGCTGAAGAAGAAACTGGAGACTTTTCTCCTCACCTATAAAATAATCGCTTTTACTATGGTTAGAAAGATTTGGGAAGGAAATTGAGACCTTTTCAGGTCATTGGACTACAGCATTCTCGTCTCTCCTCTAGCAGAGGACCTGGGAAGGAGACCTTGTGATTCTGTTGTTCAGTAGAATAGGGAAAACATACCAAGAGTGGTGTGTAGAACCAGTCACATGCTCCCTTTGCCTTTTGTGCAGCTATGGCCAGCCAGGTAGTGGTACCTGGAGATTTTTAGACCTGTCGAACCCTGTGTCTGTGCATGGTGCAAGGACTAATGAAAGCTTTGTCCTCAGATCGGATCTGTGTTGCCATCACACGTAAGTGCATGTGATATGGGCTGTCTGCAGAGCTGGGCTGAGAAGATGGGGAGAGGTGACCCCGCGGCAGGTTTTTCATACTTCATTTGTGGCACCATCAAAAAGATGTTCATGGTTTGGGTTTTTTTGGTGCTAGGTAGGTTCTCTTGGTGGGGGCTGCGGGGGTAGAAGGGCTTTCACTTGAAACAAGAATTTAGAATTTTGTAGAATCACAGTAGTGACTAAGATTTCTGCTTGGTTTTACCTTCAAATACTGGCATACAATTTGGCCAAATTCTTCGGTGTCTCGCAGGCCTTCAGTTTCATTTAGCAACCCATGTGCTGAGCCTTTCAGTCCTGCGAGTAAAGCATATTTTATTCCCAAACACCTTAGAACTAATTGATATCTCATTTTGTGGTGTGCTTTGAATGTTATCAGTCTTACTGTCTTAGAGGTAAGGGAACTACAGCACTGAGAGGTGAAGCAACTTGTTCAAATCCTCTAGCTGTACCAGTTTCAGGATTGGCAATCCAGGCCTACATACCATAATAGCTACTTGGTATACCTGGTTTAGGCATTGTGATGCCTCAAGTAGATGCTTGATGCAAGGGGATGACATGGGGGTGCTCGGGCACTTTGCGGAGTTAACTTGAGAGCTGGTGCCTCCAGGGGCGTCGTGGTGTCCTCTGTGCTGAGCTGAGAACCTGGTGAGCGTGTTTTAGCTGGTTTGACCCCAGGAACTGTGAATGGTTCTCTGGATCTGGACTGTAGTAGAATGTGGGATGGTGTCTGTAGCTTAGCTACCTAGAGGAGCTTCTGCACAGGTGCAGGGGAGAGTATTGCAGCCTGAAATAGGTGTTGATGAGATTTGGGTCCCTTCTGCATTAGGCAACATGTGAGAGTAAAAGCTCTGGGTGCCTGAACAGTGTTGTAATTGACGTATGTGACGAGGTGATCTGAATCCTGCTGCAAGTTTCCCAAGTGCCCGGCCAGTGGGCTAACCTGCCTAGGAATAGGTTTTATTTTACAGCCAGCAAGTTGGACAACAATCTGATGTGAAGCCAAAAATCACACAGCCTACATCTTTTCAGGGGATTAAATCACTTAACAGAGCCTTGCTAAATCAGCTGGGAACGTTCCAAACCACGCACGAAGTCACTTGCTTGTGTCTTCTATCAGGAAGAGTACAAGCTGGGGAAAATACTGTGCTAAGGTTACTCCGCATGGCAGTACTGGAGCTGGGAGTACCATAGACTCAAGTCTTCCCACCTGTGGGCTGTACGTTAGGAGAGTAGCAAACAGTGGCACTCCATTGTGGTTGCTTACAGAAACATGGAAATAATCTCAGGGGACTTGGGATGCTCAGCTAAAACTAGAGTCATTCTAAGATGCAGGCTCAGGTTTGATGCTTGGATCAGGATTTAAACTTAAAACTCAGTCAAGTTCAAGTCTGCTGTTCAGAGCATCCATCTCTAGGAATTCCTTTGCATGCTGGAGGCTTGGAGTTTTTAACCAGTTTTGGTGTTTCCTTTCATAGTATCAGGCAGACATGAAGCAGCACTTGCTGCTGACCAGCTCCATGCTCTTCAACAGAGATGCTTTCCTTTCCCTGGCCCAAATCTGGGAGACAATGTGAAGTAACTTTACCAAAGTGACTTCAGGGGAGGCTACACAAGCCATGGTTTGGCAAAGATGTGGAAGTATTCATGCCACCTGTTTTTAATAGATAGTCAGAGAGGGAGATGGGAAGAGATCATGAAAAGGAGATGCAGAACAATTGCATTAGGCAGTTGATAATTTCACTCTGAAGAGCTCCGAATTCCCCTCTGAAGTCTTCTCCTGGGAGTCTTAGTTCTTAAGTTAAATGACTAATTGGAGTGTGTTCACACCACAAATCAGCCCAGCAAGGCAAACTCATAAGAGCTAATGCTGCTCCCAGTGGAAACTGAGTATCTCAGGAGCTTGCAGAGGCATTTGCCCCCCTGGAAATGTGTGCCTGTTACCAGGACACTGGAGAATTTATTGGGGAGAAAAAGCAAAGAAAAATCCTCCCTCATGAGACAGGGCCTGTATCAGTCCCTCTCTCAAGCCAATTTCTTTGCCTTGTTCTTTCTGTGCTCCAACATCTTGTTTAGTGGGAGGAAAAAAATGTGAAACTAAGTGCCCCAAGCTGAGAGGAGATGTACGGCACCCAGCGGGACCCTGACCTTCCTTGTAGGTAACAAATTGGATGGCATGTAGGCTGAAGATGCCGGATGAGGAGGGAGGGAGGGGGGATGGCTTGAAGCAGGGTTAAAGTTACAAAGCCAACATCTGTTACTGAGGGTACGGGCCGCAGTGCTGTGCCATTCCCTGCGGCAAACGGGGCTGGCTGCAGGCAGGCACAGGGGAATGGCCTTGGGTCACCAGAGAACAAAGGTAGGAATGGGCACAGTGGGCGTTTCTGAGAGGCTGTAGGAATACTTGTAAATACAGAGAGTAGATCCTGAGGTGGTGGTTGCGGAAGGGTATATGGTAGAGAATGAGTCCTGAAGAAGGAGGAATGAAATCTGTGGGGGTTTTGCCCCCCAAAAAACAACCTGGGTTTGGTTTTCTTGTCTCAGAGCTCCCACAGTAATTAGTCATCTCTGAGTAATGGAGAGAAGCGTGGCCATTATTCCTCTCTGTTACTAGAAGTCCCTCCTCTGATAATTTCCTATGTTCATATCCTCTTCGATCTGTCTCTGCCTTCAGCCTTCCTTGCTGTTCAGCACCATGAGCCACTGCAAAAAAAATTAAGACTGACAGTCTCGAGTCCTCTCTGGAGAGAGGTTGTTGGGCCCCAGCTTCCATGGAGGAACAAGAAAGCCTGGGCGATGGCATCTCTCCTGCATTCAGCTGTGAGACTTTGCCCCAAATGCCTTCTGTCATCTCAGCAGACCCCATCCTTTTTCCTTTAATTGATTCTGTCTGGCTTTAATTTGATGTGAGAATAGACCTCCCACCGTGAGCACTCAAGAGTCTGTTTTGTGCAAGGGGAGTTGGAAGCTGGGTGTAGCTGTGATCAGAGACAGGGTTATTTTATTGTAATAGAGAGACAAGGGTGTTTTGGGGAGGACCACTGAGTTTTGTAAACCCCCATTAATGTTTGAAATGAGGCTTTTCACTTCCGTACTGGCTTTGTGGGAAGTGCTAGTGCAACAACTCGGAAGCAAAGAACTGTAATAATGATTTTTCTTTACAGCCATGTGCAGGGTTTCCTGAAGAAGTCTAGAGTCCTGCTGTGCTGGCTCCGTGCAAGCGTGTAGTGGGAGACAATCCCGGGGAAGTGGCCATCTGGATGGGCGAGTAGGGGATTCGGGGGCAAGGAGGAGGGAGTAGATTTGGCTGTGGTCACCTAACCGCGCGAAGGCAGAGATGAGAATAAATAGGGAAGTTGAAAAGGAAACCTCCATTGTGAGTCTGGTCAGCCAAAGTCTAAACAGTTGTTGAGTTTGTTTTATCAAATCAAAATATTTTGGTTCAGCGGTGTGTTGACTTGAGTCAGTGTTTGTCTAGGCTGACACAGTGTTGTAGAAACATTCAGGTTTGAGGGTACCCTATCCCTGCCACTGGAGGGGTCAGGATCTCCGCTGTCTCTCCTAAGATGTAGGAGAGGGACGCGTAGCTTATTGTGGCAAGGGGAGGCTGGATGAGAGCAATCCTATTTCCGATGGCTCGGCTTTAGAAGTCTCTGGGTATTTTAAGGCCTTTTCAAAGCTGCTCTATGGCCCTGTTCAGTCTGATTAAGTGTGCTGCTGCTTGGACCACAAATAAGGGTTTTAAGTCAAATGGGAAAATTTTTGAGGGGAAAATAGATGAGTAAGTATTCAGAGTTAATTACCTGCAAATTCCTGAAATGGCTTGAGTAATAAAATATAGATACGTACACACTTATTGATATCATGCCATTAGAGGTCTGTGCTTCTGTGTCAGGCAATAGTGTGCTGTGAAACCTTTCACAGCACACTAAGAAAGAAGATATTCCAAAATACAAAATTATTGCCTAACATCACTGAAGGTCCAGGTCTTTGAGGGTATGATCTGGTTGAGGTGGTCTTCCAAAAGTATCTCGCCCAAAACCAGCGGGGGTGTGGTGAGGTGCTAAGCAGAAAACAAGTGAAGACATCGAAGTTAGGCTAGAATAGGACCCGGTATAGGACCTGCATTTCTCCCAGATACAACTCCTAGTGGTAGTAGAGTCCTTATTCTTCTACAGGTTTGTTCCTATCTGGTAGTTTTGTTTAGAATATGATAGAAATTGTAGACAAGAGTACTACGTAGTTGCTTTTGCCTGAAATATTTCCTTCTCTCCTTTCCTGTGTAAGAAATCTTCCTATTTTTTAACTTATTTTTTAGCTGTTCCACCTGATCCTTCAATATTTCCATATTTCAAGGAGATTTACCCAAATGGCATGTTTCCATGGCTGATATGCAGCAATAATGCAGGGTTAATACCTAATTAGTTCCCAGGGACATTGAGCTTTTCATGGATATTCAGTAACAAAAGCAACAACAAACAAGCTGAATTCCTAGGTCTTAATTCATCGGGGAGGAGGAAATAGGAACCTAAAAATGCAGGAATTATTCAGTGCGGTATGAAAGCTTAGTTCTTTCTCTCATGAAGCTCAGAGGATGCTATAGCAGCTGACAGGGAAAATATAACCTCCCTCTCCTTCCCTCCCTCCCTTCAGGGGGACTGCATACGTGTCTGTGTTTGCAGCCCTGACATCTCCAAACAGGAAAATTCCCAGTTCTGCAACACGCTTTAAATAGCTCCCCTCCCTGCCACAACCCCCAGTCAACCCGGCCCTGGTTTTTTTGACATTCAGCCATACCTGATCAGTCGTATCCTGAGCAGCTGGATGTGATCAGAGCTGGCCTTCCACCTCGCAGGATGGCGAGCATATGGGTCCGCGGGCTCCAGCCATTATGTTCCTGAGCACTGAGCTTGTCTGCCTGTGGCTACAGAGGGTTTTTTTCCCCCCCTCTCAAGCAATCGCAAATAAACCTTTCTGATAAGTAACAGGAAAACAAACAGGCCCTTTGGCTCTGCAGGCAGTGAGAAGGAGGGAGGAAAAAACAAACCCAATAACAAAATCTTTGCTGTGTTTAGGCAGCACTCAGTGCCTTCAGGAAGGAGGAACTGTGTCTGCCCTGGGCCAGAGACAGCTTTTCTTGGAGCAGAAATGGCTCGTTTCAGGATGATTAGCCCCCAGTGCTTTACAGCCAGGCCCTGGTGTGGGAGCTCCAGGGTGTGGGGTGGAGGAGGTTTGACTCAGAGGAGAACAAACAGCCCTGGAGATCGTCGAGACCAATGAAATGGAGGCTTTGAGCTGACTGATACGGGCAGTCTGGTGTTAGCCTTGAAGTCGCAGGGGGTTGAGGGCTGAAAAGGGCTGTTGTGAAGGTAATCAGCCCTCAGCCCCTGGCAGAAAGGGAAGGCCGGGGAGGATGGTACAGTGCAAGAGTTCAGGGCAGTCGTGGGAAGAGGCTGCGGATGATCCCAGACAGCCTCTTTGTGTCCTTTGCCTTTTCCAAAAAAGGCTCCTGTAAGAAGTCATAGGAGGCCTCTGGCACTTTGCGCTGTATGTGGAGGAAGCCAAGCAGAGTGTAACAGGTCAAAGCAAAACCCCACATTTTGGGAGTTCACTGTAGCACTTGGAGAGTTGAGGAGGGGTCCCTGAGCGCCTCCCCCCGCCTTAGTGTGACCTGAGCCTTGATGACTGTGGAACGCATGGGGCAACCAAAGAGATTTTTGCAAAGAATGTGTTACAGAAATGGTAGGCCTTACCTTCCTCATATTTTCCTTGCCTGCATGCCAAGGAAATAACACTTCAGCCTTCCCAGACAAACCTGGCTTCCCAAAACCATGTAGCTCAAGCAACAGCAGTTAGAGGTGTGCACCAGGGTGTCCAGATGGGACCTGGCACTGTCTTAGAATTATGGTCTAAACCTAAGGGTGGAAAACACCCCTCATTTTGCCCTCTGAACCCTGTCAATACCAGACAGGCTATCGCTGGCCCCTGTGCATATGGTGCTTGAATACACTAGTGCCCCAAGAAACCTTTAGACGTGCAAACTGGGGGGGGGGGAGGGCGGGGGGGAACGCTTGCTCCGGGTTGTTCAAGAAACACATGAGGAAAGCTGCTGGGTTTTGCTGCTGCTACCAACACCACAGCGGCATGCTGCCATGCCAAGTGATGAACTAAAAAGCTGCCTTCTAACACAGCATCTTTTAGGACAGGAGTCTGCATTCTGGGCAGATGAGCAGTTTCTCAGGGTTCCTTGGAGGGTTTAGCCTCTCGAGTGCACTCCCAGCTGGTAACAACCTCGTTCCCTAAGTCAATAAATGATGGGCTTTTTCAACTTGGAAGTCAGACCTGTGAGGAGCCTTTGAAACCTTTTCCTCGGCTGATATGGCCAAGGTTATCATCCTGGCACGTCTACGGTGAACTGGGACGCTATCTTGAACTGCTGCCAGAGTCCGCAACACGCGCGTGCTGAAATGCTGAAACCACATGAAGGGCCCTGTGGCCCAGTCACCTCAGCCTCCTCCTGGCTGAAAGGAGCCAGAGCACTAACGTCACCACGAAGTTACGACAGATGGTACCAGGTATAAGTTGTATCGCTGCCAATGCGTCTTCTCTGAGGTCTTCAGTGGGAATCACTCCTATAGAGTGATGTAGCTCTGTGGCCCTAAATACTTGAACTGTGGAAAGGAGTAGGAAATTCATTCGGAGAGGGAAGATGAGAGCATAAGCCATGGGATCAGCACCAAGTGGGCCAAACACTGCTGTCAGTTACTTCCTAAGCAACTCCATTGAAGCAAACAGCATTAATTGTAGATTTATGCCAGCATTTCCGAGAGTCGCTCTTGGGACAGAGCCAGGTCTGGTAGAGGATTAATCTTGCTGGAAAACTCCCTCTTGTTCATTCCTTGGTCTCCGACACTCGCACATGCACACAAACAAATCTCGGTGACCCTCCGACAACCCAGTTAGCTAGCAGGGAATTAAAGGATGTGAAACCCTAGCTTCCCTTCAGCACAGCCCTGCATCTGCCACAGCCCATTCGGAAGGCAGGACTGGCCACCTGCTAGTTGTTTTGCTCGAAGAGAAAATGTCTATTGGACGCATAGGAAACAACTAATCCAGTCCCCTGGGAGGGACTAGCCATTTGTCATTCCCACAGTCTCCAGCACAGGTACTTGGCACCTCCCAGAACTGGGGCACTGTGGCTTTTCTCTGGTTGTTTCTCCACCTGGCAGTAGGTTTGCATTTTGCTTTTATCTAATGGTAGTATTTCTCAGACGTTGACATTTGGCCATCCACCTCAGGACAGTGAAAATATGGTGTGCCCTGTTCCCGTGCATGCATCCCTTCTTCTGAGCTTAAAAATTAATGGGGAAAGCCACGTATTGCATGTGCTGGACGCATATCTTCTTTATGCCTGCATGCGTGCTTTCTGATGGTACACTTGTGCAGTTTAAGACCTTTCAGAAACGTGGATCTTCTCTAGTTACTGCTTCTGTGTCTCTGTGCCTTAAGGACCGGTCAGTGGCGGCATCTTGCCACTGCTTCCACAGTATCACTGCCCCTCAGTATGCCACTAAAGTGTGATTTGTTTGGGGTTTTTTTTTTGACCCAAATTTGTCGGTGCGCTGGGAGTGCAGCAGATGCTTCCCTGGAGTCTGTCTCAGCAGCAGAAGGGATAGGTTTAATGGTCTCGAGCAGCAGGCTGGGAATGCCTCCATTCCCTGGGAAGGGCAGGCTCAGCTCCGTGGGCTGCTTGGCCTTTCCCCCTTCTGAGGGCAATAAATTGAATAATGTGCAGTTTACTGCCTGCCCACAAGTTTCACGTGAAAGAGGTAGGGGGGAGAGAAAAAGAAAACCCTGAGGCCAACTGCTCTGGGTGCAAATCAGTATGCCTTCGCTAGCTTACACCAGCTGTAGCGCTGGCCCCAAGGTTTTGTGTTCACATTATCCTGGGGCTCATATTGCAAGAATGCAGGGTTGGCCAGATGTGCTAGCTCCAGTACCCCCTCCCCTCCTTAACTGACAGGGTACCAGCTGCCAGTCCCCGCCCTCGGCGCAGCCGAGCTTCCCTGGTGCTGTCTGCGAGCATCTCGGAAGGTGCTTTGGGGTCCTTGGGAATGGCTACCAGCACAGAGATGCTGTCCCTCTTCCAGGACGCAACAACGGTAAGAGCAGCCGAGGAAGTTTTCCCCGTTGGAAGTGATGTTCATCTCCTCCCCCATCCCAGCATATGGAATTCTGGATCACATTTCTCTCTTGCCAATAAATATTGCAGATTTATTACTCTATACCTGGTGGGTAGTAAATTGCATTCCACCTCTGTTATAAGGCTCTTTGCTATGACACAGTCTTGCAGCTCCATTAAACCTTAATTACAGCAACACTTCATTGGGTTGCTGTGATGGTCTGAGTGCCATTGCAGTAGGGAGGATGTATGGCCAAAACAGGCCGATGCCGAGAGGCTTTGTTTTGTTTTGTTTCCTCCCTTTTTAAGGATTACGGAGAGTTGAGCCCAGCAAGGGGAATAGATGGAGACTCAGCCTCTTGCTCTCTGCTCATTTTCCACAACAGCTGGCTTCACCTGCCGCAGCCCCGGCAGCACTTCTGCTCCCTGATGAAGTGCTCAGCAAACAGTGTTCAAAGTTGCCTCGATTAAATGGCTTTATTTGCGTTCGTGCTTACAAGATGCATCCTAGATTCGGCGTTATCTCTGGGTTTGATAGCATGAGGAGCGCGGGGTTTAGTCAAATAGTATAGTAGGAGTAAAACAAGGCTTGGATTTCTACAGAGTGTAGCAAGACAAATTTTAAGAGTAATTTGGCTGGTATGTGGTCAGTCTGAGCTCATCCTTCAGTAGACAGATGGCTGCTGTGTCAGCTAAAGGCAGTGTTCCTGGTGCCATCCCTGCCAGGTTGCCACTGTCCTTCCCTGCAGCCTGCGAGAAGGGATAAAGCTTCACTGCAGCAACTGCTGGCCTCTGTAGCGGCTCCTTGCAGGGCGATGTCATCTGATGTTTTCACCATGGTTTGCCAGCCTCTGCCGCATGGGGACTGACTGAGGCCACAGCGAAGGCTGGGAGAGGGTGGAGGTCTCGGTGCCTGTGGAGGTTGGATGTGTGGATGGATGGTTCTCGTTTCCCCTCTCCAGCCAGGCGTGGAGGAAGCACAGCTTAGAGTTCCAGGAGAGGCTGGCCAGTGCCTGTGCTCCCTCTGGACTGAGGGTGTTCTGCTTGGCCTTACGGCTTTTGTTTTGGAAACCACTCCTGGTCTAGGATGAGTCCCCCGGCCCCTCACACAGACTTGGTTCAGCACTAGCGCGCGTTGCACAGACATCCCTTCTTAGAGCGATGTTCAGGTCTTTCTGCATTATGATGAGCTAACCAGAAGGCACTAATGGCTACACCAGCTACTTGGATTCCTTGCACCGTTTCATAGGTGAGCTCTGTATCGTCAGATCTGCCCAGGAGGAGGACTGTTTCGTTCCCAGTTTGGAAATTATTTGCTGCCTCGGTCATACTGGCGCAATACCAAGCGTTATGCATGGCGTAGCTGTGACAGTAACTGGAACTGCTGTAGATTATCCTCAGGATTATCGTCTATTAGCATAATGCCCGTGCTTCAGTAATGATTTTGACTGTTGTGGTCACTTTGTGTAACACTCATCATCCTTATAAATCCAGTCGTATGTGTTAGGCTGTTTGTTTGACTGTATTTTACCACATCTATAACTTTATCTGGTCAAACATCCATATAGCGTGTACTCGGATATCCACAGGTATTTGTAGATAGGCAGCGCAGAAATCTTCTACACCACTGCTATAGTAAAAAGCAGCTACGAGAAAGCAACGAAAATCTTTCTGCAATTTTGGTTGCTGAACTCTTTAACGAGTAACTAACACATGGGAAATACTTTTCTTTGGAGAGCCTGTTATAGAGCCTTGTTTGTCCTCATTCTCCCCTCTTGCAGCAACCTTGAGATGTCAGACATAGGAAATGTGGCCACAGCTGTTTATGCACTTAGAGGGTTTTTTCCAAGGCCACATCCTTCTATTCTCCCATAGATTACTTGAAAAGATGCTGCAGGGACTCCAGAAAGCCAAGGTCTATGTGCCATGTGCAGGTGTTGCCAGGAGATTGACACTTTGAACATTTGAAAACTATCCGAGAACTAATTTGGTGGTGGATATTTTTATTTTTTTCCCCCTCTCCTCCTTCCTTCCCTTTTGGACTGTGTATTTGAGGACTCTTGCTGTAGATTGGTATTCCAAACAGAGCCGCATTGTTCAAGCAATAGTCAAACATGATAGCGCGTATTAGGAGGAAGACGGGCACCTTGTCATTTGCTGCTAGAAAGAGCAAACAGCGTTCAGCTTCTCTGGATCCTGGACTGGGATGAATTGTCGCTCGCCAAAGCCCTGTCCAGCCCTCGACTTATCTGCCTCCATAGGGTAGTTAAGTCATGCCAGCCCTAAGTGGTTCAGAAAATGCCCCTGTACTGGTTTCTTCTCAGAAAATGTCATTGCCTCGATGAAAACTGATTATTTTTCTGTGTGCAAATGGACGCGTTTTCAGGAATTCTGGTTTTAAATAATGTAAGAGGGAAATAATGTCAGAGGTCTGACTTTAGTAGTTGCAAACCAAGGGAGTTTATTCTTTTTCCTTGAAGGGGGGGGAAATTTTTAATTTTTAAAATGCAGTTTATGTTTAGACAAATTAAAGATGTGTAAAATTAAATGGGAATGTTTTGAAGGGACTGAAAATATATATTTTGATTAACTCAAATGAATTTAAAAATAAATCATGGGGAAAATGAAATGTTGGTGGGTTTTTTTGGTCCTCATTTGAAATGAAAAATAATTTGCAATCTTGACACTTTTCACGGAATGAAAAGTCCATTTGCTGATTAAGGCCCTGATTCATACTGGCTAATTTCAGGCACTATTGAACTGCGTAGTGCCAAAGGGCACTTTAATCCACCTGAGATTTAAATTGCCCTCTGGAGGTACCTATTTCTTTCGCTGATAAGACAGCAGCAACGTGACTTCAAATACGTGCGTCTGAGAACTACCCGAAGTTGGGTGGCATGCAACAGGGTGCAGTGCTCTCCCTTTTCTCAGCTGGCCTCTACTTGCTGCTTTTGTGTTCGTATGCCCTTCCATCTCTCCCCCAAAAGTTAGGGGAGTTGGATTGGGATTTGGGGTTTGTTTTCTTGTTTGTTTTTTTTGTGAAGGGAGGAGATTTCCACGAAAATAGGAGGTTTTATCGACTTGTTTCCTGTTGGTGGAAAAAATTCTGGAGGACCAGCAGGGTCATATCCTATGAGAAGCAAAGAAACAAGATTTGTAGTTAAGATTGAGGAGATCTTTGGTCGGGTTGTTCGTTCTCTTTTAATTGCCACGTACCATGACTTTCAGCTCTCACATCTGGTTGGCAGAAGGCAGGTCCTCTTCAACAACTCCTCCACAATGTGCTGAACACTCTACTCCATCTTTAGTACTCCTTGACCCAGAACAAAAGTGAAAATATTTGGCATGCCAGAAAAGGTTAACAAATAAAGTGGTGTGCAGCCTTCTCCTCTCCATGACATCACTTCGATGTGAAGAGAACACTCTTCTTCGGCTCACACCTGATGGTTTGGTGACAGCAAAGGGACGCATCTGCCACAAGTCATTTCCCATGCTCTTGTTGCCTGGCTGAGTTTTCCACTCCCCTCCAGGATGGGGAAGTAGTGTCCGGAGGTCAGGTCTGGCCCATTTTGTGCCACAGTCCCAACTGATGTCATCTTGACATATTTGTGAGGGCCCTGGTCATCTGTCCAATCAGCCAGATGGATTTGCTTTAGGTAGCTGGACGTTTGGGAAGTATTATTGCTTTTAAATATGTAGCCTGTACTGTTCTTATTTTGGGCTCATAAAACATAATGAGATATGGGTCAACATTTAAGTCCTGTGGAAAATTACATCCTGGAAGACTTTGTGGAGCCGAAGGCTTAGCTGGTATTAACTCTAATTATACTCCATCGAACTGTACAGCAGCAACTGTGGCCTTTGACTAAGACCTTACTCTCTGTGCTCACTGTTACTGCTGCATCTGAGCAGTGGGGTACACGTCGGGACACCAGCCCATGCGAGCGAGCACCGTTCCTCCTCTGCCGCATCTTGGCGGGAACAGAGCATCTCGGTCCCTGTCCTTAATGGAGCATTTTAGTCGCCTTTCAAGTTTCCAGCGACTATTGCAAACTCCTTGCAGCACCTCCTTGGCAAAGCACGGGGGATATGTCTGAGCGCTTCGTCTGAGTATCGCAAGTGAGCGTATGCTTTTGGAGGCAAGCAGGCAGCATAGGAGGGTGGGGGACGGAGAGTAAAATACAGTTGTTGGCTGATATGAGAAAAAAAAAAATTAAATAAACCACAAATTACAAAAAAAAAAAATCCTGTGAGAAAGAAAGAAAGTAACAAGTCTGTGGAGGATGGATGTTTGGAACTGCTCAGCCTAATGCATGCCAGATTCCTTCTCTCTTCTCTCCCCCCGCCCCCTCCCGCTGCCTTCCCCTTACCAAATGCTGTCTGCNTACACAAGTTTGTGTGGTTGATGCTCCCCTGAAAACAATTTGTATCCTGTTAATAGAATTAGTAAATATTTGTAGCTCGCTTTGAAGCCTGTGTTCCCTGGGGTATGCATGGGGGGGGCACAGAGAAATTAAAGAGACGAGTTACTGATTTAGTCATCTCGTCCCCTTCCCCCAGCCTCTTTCTTTCATTTTCTACCTCCTTTATGAAGACACTAAACAGACAAATTGGGGGGTTGAAAGGCGGGTTGTGCTGCGGAAGTGACAGGGGTGGTACATGGGGCGAGGGGGGTGGAGGAGCAGGCCTGATATCTGCTAATGCAAAAGCCATTTGCATCTAATGAACCCAGTTGGGAGCCAAGTTCCTTAGAGGCGGTGGGGCCCGGCCAGGCGCCCGGGGTGGTGGCAGGGCCCTTTGGCAGGGCGCTGGCCTGTGGCACCTGGTGGCTCCCATGACAGCTTTCGGGGTCTTTCAGTTCCATCACACCCCAAGTGACCGTAAAGGAAGATATGTATGTGTACATTTAATCTCACTTTTTCAAATCCCTCCTTCCTCTTCCCAGCAAAGTATTATAAACTGTTAGAGGACAAAGGAAGGAGAAAGTGAACTCAGATTGGAAAACTGAGTCATGTAGGGCTGAGACGTTTCATTTCCCGTTATTATTTCTGATTCGCTTCTTTACAGAGCTGCACAGATGCACAGACTGAGGTTAGATCACCTGCAGGTTTTTAGGGGGTGGACGCGTTCCAGCTCTTTGCCTCCAACAGCTGGCAGTTGAAGTACACGTGAGTGACGAAGGCCACCCAAAAGGAGGATCAAGTTTGAAACGGTGGAAATTCAAAGAGCTGTTAGCATCTCCAGGCATGGCATCATTACTTGGGAGTGATTTTGATGGGGAGGAAGCTTGTATGAGTTACGTTACTTTCAAGTGCGGAAGGAGGCTGCCTTGTGCCATTGTTTAGAGAAATGAGCTCTCATTGACTTGCCAAGTCTACCCAACTCCGTAGTCCTCTGATCATGCAAAGCTCTTAGCAAAACAGCTGAGCTCTAACAGGTGAAGTGACTTCTAAAAATGTACATCTGAAGTAAGCTTTTGCCTTATCCGCAGACTATAAACAAACCGTTGGGTGAGGGGGAGCTGAGGAGGGTGCACCACATTTCCTGGAAACCTTTGGGGCTGGGTTAGAAATGCTAAACTCGTGTGATAGGCGTTGCCGTGTTCCAGCTGTAGTAGAATCTGATAACCTGGATCTTCTTGATGCTTTTCCAAATTAAACCGGTTGGACTTGAATGCCCGTATTTTGTGGGTTCAGTGTTTGTAATATTAATGCTTTCTATGAAGCCATAGTTACCCTGGCTGAGAAGGAGAGCATGGATCCCTGCTTCAGCCCTGCAAGCATGAAGGCAGGCAGTGCTCGGCGCTTCGCTGGGGGAAGGTGCAGCTCTCCTGCTGTTGGAGGCTCAGCCCATGCTGGAGAGGAGAGGCAGAGAGGACTAGATGTGAGCCAGTTATAAAAATTAACTGGCCATCACGCAGCCTCACTGCATACTCTAGAGGATCAACCTTGTTCCTTGGAAATGAAGCAATAAGCAATCTTGACTGGTGGTGTGGCTGCCTGCTGGGTGAGACCAGGCCGTGGTGGCATCTCATGCGGCTGATAACATGAGAGAGGTTAGGGAGTGACTCCCAAAGTCCGGGTTGGGAGGTTGGAAATTTGCCTTCTGATTTTTGGAGGCTGTGGAAAGCAATAAAGAAAACTCAGGTGGCTAATTTCTGTCTTGAGGTAAAGAAAGAGCAAGGCAGGCTCTGTAATTGTGGAATATTGGGTTGTCTGTGTGCCAGGAACATTGAATGGGATTGCCAGCCTTCACTCCTCTAGCAGTAGGCAGCTCGGTGTCGCCCAGCCGATCTCATCTCCTGTGAGTGCCACTGGAGAGAAGCAGGCGGCTCGGGGGAGGCGATTCCTCTGCGTGTCTCCTGAGTTGCCCGTTTCTCTCCATGAGCTACCAAGTCGACCAGGGTTACTAGCTCAAATACATGGGCTTGACTAATTTAGCGTAGATGAATCCATTTTTCAGCTGAGAGTTTGGTGCCTTGGAAGATGGCAACCCAGATAAAATAGTTTCATTCGTTCGTACTTGGTTGAAGGTTGGCATTTAAAGTTTGTTCACCTAAAGAATGAAAACCTTTAAAAAGGCCCTGACCTTCAGCTGAAACGTAAGTCTGTGTAAGAAAACAAACCATAAATTAAGTGTTTGAATTTTCCTTTCTTGAGAAAAGGTTTAGAGGGAGAGAAACAACTGCAAAAAAATCTCTTAAGTATTGTTGGCTTTTTTTGTGAAAAGGCAACAGAAGTGTTCACAAGTCTTTACAAAAGAAAACTTTAAGGAAAATAGTTGCAAAACACATTTAGTATGCTTCAACCAGCTGGATTTTCTGGCAGCTCCAGTGAAATCTAAACAAGGAAAATGATTGTCTTTTTTTGTTGTGTTTTGCAATATTTTTTTATCCAGACTGGACAGTACAAAGCCCATCCTCTGTGGGAAGGTGTCGCAGGCTGCAGATGAGATAAAGTTCCCTGTGATTATATGGGGTGTTTCTCAATTGAGAGTCAGCACATGTGGAGGTCCGATTCTTTTAATGCACACATACAGGGAAAAGAGAGGAAGTGGAGTCCATTAAGGAGAATAGTAAAACCAGGAGTCAAGTAATGAATGAGCGACTGATCCAGTAACGTCATGTGAGCACCTTTCACTCCCACTCCTTGCAGGAGGTATTCGACAGTTTTGCAGGGCTGAGCCCCAGATCGTGTGAGCAAGGGCCTCTTTTGCAATTCTATATGTCTGCTCTACCTTTTCCAGACATGCATCTCTGGTTTTATTAAGCACGCGGCTTGCTGTGGTCCTTAAGTTCCCAGCAGCTCTTTCCACTCCCATTCCCACCCAGAGCTGAGAGACCTATTACCAGGTAATGATGTGTCAAGCAATAGGCAAGGTAGGGGAAAATCACCGAAGGAAAATGCTGATGTAGCGGTGGGAGCGTCTGGGGTTTTTTGTTTGGTTGTTTGTTTTTTTTTTTCTACTCTCCTTCATGACCCGGTTTTCTATACCCAAAGCCTTTAATGTGCTGATGTTTCTCCTTCGATGAACGGGTGGGTTTGGGGACCAATGGAATGGCAGCTGGGCTTGTCTGAAAGGTGTTATAATGTTTCTCTTGTCCTGAGGTGAATGATGTTTTCAAATCCCCAGACTTGGAAAACTTGCTTCCAAGTAGCGAGTTTTAACCTCCCTTGGGTCTTGATGTGACAGAAACAGTTGAACTGCCTGTAGTTTTGTGTTTGTCTGAAACCCGTAGGGAAAACTGGTGGTGTTTTCCTTAGGTGGTCCAGGTTTCTGAAAATGTGGCCTGACTTTGAAAATTGAGTCCGGTACAATTCAAAACGTACCCTAACTTTGTATGAACTGGCCTTGCCGGGGTCCAGGCCAACAATGGATGGACTTCTCTAAATCTCCTCAGGGAGCTGACTTCAGTCCTAGCAGAGTGACCAGGACTGGAAGCATCCGAGATCGTGGTGGTGTAGAAAGCTCTGCAGCCCCAAACCTGCACGTAGATGATCTCGCTGGGGAGCATCGTACATCTGCAAGCGGGGTGCTGGGATCCAGAGCCCGGCTGGAGGCTGATAGTCCTGATCTCAACTAAACCAAGGATAAATCTTGCCCAGACTCTTGCTTCATCAAACCATTTTAATGGTTTCCCATATGTTAAATATTTTCTCAGTAAGTGGGAAATCCAGTGTTTCTAGTGAACTTGATATTTAATAAAGCCATTTTGAAATGATTTCTGGATAGCAGAGTCTGCAAATGTTCCGAAACTACTTTTTTTAGATCTAATGCTCAGTGTTGTGTTCTGAGATTCCCTGCAAAGACTCGAGCCCAGATTGTAAAATGTACTTTGAAAGTTAATTTCCATCAATTTCAATGTAGCAGAGATTAAAGTGTGAAACTCCACAAGGAGAAAGATTTCCTCCGTAACAAAACAAATTCCCGTGTGAGCTGGTGACAGATTTTGTCAAAAATATTTTAAAAGCTGTCATTTCAGATTGTTTCTGCTTTAGGTTTGAAACGCTCTAGGAGCTACATCCATTTTTAATCTCTTTAGCAAACTAATTTTACAAATCAACCACTGTATCTTTGATTACAGCAAACTTTGCTTTCTTAAAACAGCGGCTGTGGTAAAGAGGAAAAAAATACATTCTTGTTTTGCAAATGATTTTTGATAAGTTCAGTAAAAATATTCGTAAATTATTCCAGAAGAATCTAACAGACTTCGGAAAATGCCGACAGTAAAGAAAAATTCTGGCTATAAAATTTTGGGTTTGAAAAAGAAAAAAGAGTGATTTCAACATAAAACACTTCTTGTGCCAAGAATTTAAGCCAGCTGTCATTGTCTTTTGTATCCATAAACAAATGCTTTGGTCTCCCTAACAAATCTCAAATGAGTAAAATGAGAATGGGAAAAGTAAGGGCCGTCTGTCTGCAGTGCATATGCCATCCAGCAGCCAGCGAGTCTGACATGGATTTGGGGCTGTTTCTGTGAAATCTCTAGCACGTACAGAGAGCTGCTGAAGGCTCGATGCCTGCACCTTTGGCACGAGCGCCTGGGAGTAGAAGTCAAACCCCATACATCAAATCCAGGAGGAGAGGAGGTGCAGCTTGGTGATGGGTGCTTTAGACCTGGAGAGAACCCGCCGTGCAGGAGGCAGCGGGGCTGGCAGGTGTTGGACCGTACCTAACCACCAATGGACTTATCAAAAGCTGTGCCACGGCACTCGCTGGCGAGGAGACTGGGCAGTGAGATGTGTAAGCAGAGTTTTTAACATCTTGTTGGAACTTCTCAACAGCTGGAAACCAGGAGAGGTTGGCTCCTCAATCTCATTGGTCCCAGTTTCTTCCTCTTTGTTATTTTTGCCCTCTTTGAAAGTCCTAACCCCAGCTCACGGTATCCCTGGCATGTGGGGGATGGTATCCCCCCATATCTTCTCTCTTACAGTGCTGAGACCAAAACCCTGGAAATGTGGATGAGGATTTTGAGTAGCGCTTATGCAGGTTGCTTGCTCCTCTGGCCTGCGCTGCCCTGATACAGATGGCTATATCAGATTACTCTTTATTCTGTCTGATGGATTTGTGGAGATCCTGTAAGCTGGTTATCACTCAGGCAGTGCTTCACAGGTGGAAGAACGTTGTCTCTATTTCTGTGAGTCATAATTAGGGATTTTAGCTGAAATCGTTCATGTTTGAATCTCTTGTGAGGACTGAAGTTTTGCAAAAAGCAAGTTTCTGTGTGAGATTTCTCAGAAGTTTTCCATCCCCTTTCTGCCAGCATTTCAAAGGCAATAATTGTCTTTGGGATAATTTTGGGTGCTCTCATCTAATTAATAGCCTGGACTCACAGAGAAAGTTTTTCTAAAAGGAATTGTTTAGTGAGCAAATTAAGCCTGAATTGCTGTGATTTTCTGCCTTGTAGGATACTCTGGTGGCTGCTAAGAGTTTGTGTTTTCCCTCTTTTGGACCACTATAGGAACTCTTTTCTACCTGGCTTCCTTGTAGTATGATGCTGGTAGGAACTATGTAACTCTGAGATCTTTACTTTGATGAAAAATGTAGTATTTCAACTAAATAAAGATCTGTGGCTCGAAGATGGTGAGGTAACTGTGGGCAGACGGGCTCTGATCACACCAGCCCTGTCTCCATAGGAATCCAGGGGAAAAAAAAAAGCTTACATCACTTCTGAGTCTTCTGCCTCTGTTTAGCTTCAAGTTGTTGGTGAAGGTTAAACAGAGATGTTCACCAGATGGTTCATCTTCCCATGTATCTCTCCTTTCATAAGGGTATTTGTTTCTTTCGCTCCTTCTTCTGTGTTCAGCTTTGGAGTATTTAATCGATAGGAACTGTTTTCATTCCTTTTACTCTGAATATACGCCTGCGACTCTGGGTCCAGGGAATCATTGGTCATACCTGCTAGAGTGACATCTGATGCGTAGACCAAGTTAGTTTCTGAACACAGAGTCTGTCAGCTGTATACAACATACATATGTGAAACACTAATGTAAACAGTAGACTCTGCCCTTCTCTTTGGAGTCAAACTCAAGGTCAGGAGAACATAAGGTGCTCAGCTGTGCTTCATTCACAACACAACAGATCTGTGAGAGATGTTGTCTTCAAGTCACTTGGGATGCACTTGCATTTGTGTAGGCTCCAGTATGGATTGGCTGTCCCGCTCCTCCTTCGGCAGAGAAACCCTGTGGACCACTCTCCTGCCATGCCTGTGAGCCGATAAAACATCTGCCTTTGCTGCACTGAGAAGACGCTGCTAACGTGCACGACAGCGTCCCCGAGTTTAAAGATCGAAGCTGGGCAGAACACGGGGTGGAGTAAAAAAACCTCCCGGCGTAATTAATCCAGTCATATTACTGCAGCTTTCAGCTTTGTGTTTTTTTCTAAAGCTGGCCTGGCCTGCAAAACCCAGGTCTCAATTAATACTATTATCCCGGGGATGACATTTCCTCAGTCTGTCGTCGGTTATTTTTTAATTCTCTAATTTGTTCTAATATGCGCATTGCCTGCACATCAAGTCAGCCATGAAGACGCTGCGTTTCCAGGTTCCTTCCTCTCCATCCTCCCAAAGAAATTAAAGCAAGGAGGCTGCGGGACCACAAGTGCAGGAAATAGAATTAGGGAACATATTAATTGGGGCATCAAGTAGGATTTTGTTCCAGGCGGTTTCCTTCCGTGAGCCACTTTGATGCTTCCCCTTCGCAGCTCTGTTTCTCATTAAAAGTATCCCTTAATGGCAAATGTTGTTTATGCATGTTGCAATTATGTCATGCTGTAACCCCTATGCTGGCAGGCTTGGCTGATTGGCGGGGAGGAGGAGGAGGAGGGCAGTTGTGGGGGGGAATCGGGGCGGAGGAAGAGGGGGGGGAGGAGG
>VZSZ01000920.1:74855-87946 GCA_013398815.1 Ibidorhyncha struthersii | reverse complement strand
TTTGGGCTGTGGTTTCAGCAGCGAGGCGGCTGGGAGCTGATAGCGCACCGCTCTTGAGCTCTTAAGCCAAATGTCAGGGTTCTCTTCCCAATGCCACATTTTCCAAATTAAAGCTTCAGCTCGCTCACAATTCAGAGCAAAAGGCTCCGAGTCGAGATTTAGACTAAACTGATAAGGTAAGCTTACAGGGACCTAGAGCTAATGTTCTACATGTGTTCGTCTGTCTGTCTACCTGTTATCTCTTTCCCAGTGAAAAAGAGGAGAAAGAATATCGCGTGTATTTAGACACATGCCATGTATGTGACAGATAGATAACATCTGTATGTATATGGATGCAGGAGCAAGACTGATAGGCAGATAAGTAAGAGGTAGCAATCCACAGATTTGTAAGGCCAGAAGGGACAGTTACATCAAAGGCATCTAGAACTGGAGGGTTTGAGTTTGAGGGGGGTTTGTTGTTTTGATGACATTTTGAAAGCCGAAGGGAAAATAGACACCTCTGATAAAATACACATGTACTTCTCTATTTTTCTGCCAGCTGGGGGATACGGTTGACGTTTCCCAATCTTCAATTTAAAAAAAAAAAAAAGTTCATGATTTGTCTCTATTGTCTCTGGCTCTTTTTAGTTTTCTTTTTTTCTACTGGGCAACACGTCCAATGGAAGATCTCAAAATGTCTTCATCCAACAGCATTTAAATTAGGAAGATTTGTATTCATTTGGGATTAGTCCACAAGTATGGAAGAGCTAAAGGAGGTGATAGGCATTGCCCCCGGAAACCAAGAACCTCTTGCTTCAAAAATTCCAGATCCCCTTTAGAAAGGGGCAAGGCGGAGACTGTGGTAGAAGCAAAGGCAGGAGCTTCTCTGCGTCATTCGGTATGGTTGGCAGAGTTTTGGATGCGCAGAAACGCGTGCGAGCAGGGAGCCCGAAGAGAGCAGGGGAAGCTTGCGCATCCGAGGAGGTCGTGCTCAGCGACCTGCCGCGCTGGCGAGCACCCTTTGCCACGCTGGTTGTTGTGACTTTCATCTTCCCTCATGTGCCACGATCCCAGCTGCGTGCGGAGCCCATGTGCTCTGTGCATGTCATGCAGTTGCTGGTTACCAGTGCTAATTGAAACATCGTTTTCAATGGTACATTCTTTGGCTTTTTTTTTTTTTTTTTTTTCTTTTCCTCCCTGCTTTCCACATTTAGAGCCTGGCCTCGGTCCCTCTGTTGTGTCCCGGACTTTATTTGCTGAGCTGTGTGTCGGTGCTGCGTCTCCATGCTGGTCGGAGCTTGGTCAAACGAAAGGATCCCGACATGGGTAGAAATGTTGGGTGGCTGGAAGCCCCTCCAGCGTCTCGCTACCTGCCCTGAATGGGGCGACCCAAAAACTGGAGGCCGTAGTCCAAATAGGGTCTCACCAGAGCTGAGTAGAGGTGAAGAAGAATTTTCTTTGATCTGCTGGCCACGCTTTTTTGAGTAAATGGTTTGTATGTGATGAGAGCGTGCTGCCGGCTCGTATACAGCCTGGTGTCCGCTGCAATCCGTGTTCAGCGGGGCTGTTACTCACCCTGCGGTCTGTAGACTCCGCCGATGCTTGGGGCCGTTCCAGGGTGTTGAGCTCTACCTGCTGCAATTCTGTACGCTGAATCCATGACACCCGTGTCTCGGTGGCGGCAGCTAAATTTTCCCCTTGCTGATAGGCCCGCCTGCCTGCTTTCCTTCTGCTGGGGCTGTGGTGCCTACGGCAGCGCAACTCATTTCCAAAGGGCAGGACTCTGCCCCACGTTCTTTGTTAACATGAATTTTTCTACCTGTTCTTTGACAAACTCAAATAGTTCAGTACCAATGCGTTCCGCTTCTGGTTTGTAACTGGTGGTGGGCAGAACTAAAGAAAAAATTAAAGCCCTATACAAAATAATTAAATATGTTGGCAGTTAAAAAGAACTTGAGCACTGGTCTAATTTGGAATGAATGTTTTAAAACACCCAGACAGGAGTGAACTTTCTTTTGTGTCTGGTACAGTGGCAATAACGTTAACTTTTTAATGCCATTGAATGCTATTTCAATGCTTTTCAAGGGGGAAAAAAATACAAAGTAGGGGTCTTTTCAAATAGAAGTTGTGTTTCTAAAAGTGTTGAAATTTACAAATTTTGATGGTTTGGGATTTAGATTTAGCAGTAAATAAAAATATAAACTCCTAAGTCAGCAATATGGGTATGCATTTGTGGTATGTTGTAGTCCTGAAAGACTTCTTTTTTTTTTTTCCCAAAAAAAAACAATGCGAAAAAAACTCACATAGGTCTAATCACACAATCTCCCAAAGCTATTAGTGGATACGCTTATAGATAAACAAGAAACAAAACATCCTGAGCCCAGTGGGAGAAATAAATAGATTTTCTGGAAGGGAGAGTGAGTGTGAGAGCGAGGGGAGTAACGGGGCAGATGTGTGCGAGTTTGAAAACTGGTTTTCGCATTACAGGATGTCATTTATTTAGTTTGAAAAAACATGTTTTTACAGCATTATTCTGTGCCTTTCGGAGTTCTCATGCGCTGGAAGCCAGCTCTGACTTCTGTGTCAATGGGCACTTGGGGACTCCGAGCCCTGAGTTATTTGACTGTCAAACGCTGTTACTGAGTCACTGGAAATCACTCTTTTTTTTTTTTTTTTTTAAACAAAATTAATTTGTTTTACTCCAAGATGCCCAGAGCAATCATTTATATTATAAAGCTGCAAGTGGCAGGAGGACGTCTAAAAATAGCATATTCCAAAAGCTCAGATACAGATCCTGGAAGAGAGATTTTCCCTTACTCATATTCTGTGTTGTTAATTAGCCTGAAAAAACCCAAATAGGTGAAACAGGGAAAGTCAGGTGGTATTACAGCTATACGTATTGTAACCTGGTCATTTGTGTCAAATTAATCAATGGCAAAAAGTTACTGTGCTGGATCCTGCTGAGTTCCCTATATTGCTGTGCTGAGCCAGAGTGGAAAGATTTGTCGGGTAAATTGCTGTTGAATATGGGATGGCAGCGTTTTATCTGTGAAAGTACACAAGTTCCTCACATGCCAGCTTGGGGGTGAACGGTCTGCGTCTGCAGAAACATCCGTGCTGTGGGAATCTCCGAGATCGCTCGGGGCTCCCTTTTTGCTGGCAGGTGAAACCGGGTATATTCAGGGTGCCGGAATATGTGCTGCAGGCTTCCGCGGGTGCCTGACCCAGATCAGATGGACCATTCTTCTCTGGCACTTTTTTTCCTGATTACAAAGGGAAAAGTATCAGTCTGTGCTGTTGGCATCACCACCTGGGGGAGGAATGCGCCACCGTGGTTGACCACAGCACGCCTTTGGTGGGTTTGTTTCTGAGGGTTCATAATCCTGGTATTTCTGCGGGAATTTGGAGGTGGGATGAGCTCTGACCTGAAACTGAAACTTGGTCCCAGACCTCGGGTTTTGCCTGGCTTTGAGGGCGTGTTCCCGGTTCACTGGGATCTCTTCCCAAGCTCTTGAGAAACGTGGCCCAACCAGATTACAAAGAGGTGCGGAGATGCGTCTAAATCCTGACCCACCTGCCCTGGTTTTCCTTACACGAATGATGTCTGTTACAAAATTTAGGCAAATCTAGTTAAATAATTGAGCCTCTCCTACCACCTGGAAATCTCATTCAGAAGGAAAAGAATTTGACCTTTTGTCTCTCGTTCTGGACCTCCAGCATCCCAAGTCCTTCTTGGCCAAGCTTCGTTATGGCCATATAAAGCAGTATCAAGAGGCTGACTAGACATTGCTCACTTCACGCTACGTTTTGTTGATAAGCCTGGGTTATGATTTTGTCCCGGACAGCTTGCCCTACCTTTGAAATACTGGCAGTGTAGATGAGAGGAAAATCAGATTAACTGTTCCGTATAGCTTGAGAGCTGAGACCGATGTGAGAAACGGCTTCCGCTTACAGCAGATGCCGCTGCCAAGCCGGCAGCTGAGCACGAGCATCCTGAGCTGGCGTTGCCGTCGTGTGATCTCATCTCCCATCCCTGCCGCGGCTGCACTGCTGACTCCTCCAGCGTGTGTTCGGGAAGTTTGGCTGGCATCGATAGCTGGGAACCCCGTAAAACCAGAGGTCATCAAGAAAATGTATAACAAATGTTCAGCTGTAGTCGTGAAGCTGCTGTAAAAGTCTCTCAGTTGCGTTTCAGGTCTGTCATTCACCTGCTTTACACTGCACATGACCTCTGGGGAGTTAACTACTGTCTGCAGAAGAGGGGAGCTGAGAACTTTTCAGGCTCATCTGCTGAATGGAGTCAGTGCTTTTGCTACAAGGAGCCACCTGCAGCCTGCCGTGGCCTTTCCTTTACTGTGAACGAGCTACTGCTATAGGAAGAGCAGATTCAGCTGCTGAAGCTGCGCTTGATGATCTCCAGTGGAGGAGAGTCCCAGTGGTGATGGAGGGGGACTTCCAGCAAGTGCCTGGTCAGCACGGTGGAGCTGGAGACCTGGCTGCCAGGGTCAGGTTGGGACTTCGGGATTGGTTCGTGAGCAGTGCGGTGAACTTTGTGAAATGCTGAGCATTTTAAAGAAATCCTCTTCTTGGTCTCTCTTGATGCCAACATGAGTCACATCCCTTCTTCCAGCCAGGGGATCTGCAGCAGGAGGAAGGAAAGAAGGAAACTTGGGTGTAGTTAGAAAATACAAGTAAGGAGAATAAGGACATGCGGTGTTGGAGTGTAAAGGGGGAGACCAGCCCACCATTGCTGCCCCTTGTGTGGCGTTAACCCTCCCAGCCCCGCCGGGAGGGAGAAATGAGGCAGCCAGACTCTGCTCTGCTGCCCGAGCTCACCGGGCTCGGCACAGGGCGAGCCACTTGGTTTCTAATGTCAGGGACTTTTCTTTGACTGAAGCCACGGAGAAAAGGTTTATACAGGTTACTGGACCATTTTGGCCTTTTGTCTGCTTTATCAAATGCCAGAGAAAAGATTTGGTAGTTTATTTTATGTGGGGCCAGCGACTGACTGGCCATACATGTTCACGGCTTTGATATAAGCCGAAGTTCTAACTGAAACAGTAAATTAATTTTGACAGCTCAGGTACATATTGCTCTTCACATTCAATAGCCAGTTGAGTGACTTTTCCATTTCCATCAGCTAGCCAGTGGGTAAGGGAGGCTTTGAATTGGCAAGTCCTGATGACGTGCCTGAGCACGAGCCACTGGGGCATGCCACCTCCGTCCCACAGCAGGACAGGGCCATGCCGTGGAGAAGACTTAGCAAGACTTTGCATGGCTGGTCAAATGGATACAATCTGCAGAATGCAGTAAAACTGCACTGATAAATTGTAATTCAGAAAGCCTCTCTAATATGCTGTTGTTCTCTTGGCGGGGGGGGAGCTTTCTTGTGAGCTTTGGATGCCTTGGTGGTACTGCTCATGCACCATGTGCAACCCTGTTCTCCCACCATCAAGACTCAATAGGTGCAAAAATATCTTTACTACATTTCCATTCTTCCTTTTCAGTTGATCCTCAAATAATTTTAAAAGCACACAAAGATTACCCGTTTCCGTGCGTATTATCCTTAAACTTCTATGACTACGTGGGCGCCTAAAATATCCAGCAGACAGACTCACTGCTTTGACTCAACCTCTGCTTCTTGTGGCCCTCTTGCAGGGACCCATGTTTCATTCTCTTCATTCCCAGCTTCTCCCCAGTTATTCATCGTTACCTGTGAGCCTATTTCATCAGTCCCAGTTGAGGCTAATTTAAAGTCTTTTGCGTGACCAGTGAGCCTTGCTGTATCCAGTCATCCTTCCATGTTTCTGGAGGTGGTCCCCATACTTCTCTGGCAGGTTTTTTCCTTTATTCAGGAGTTTCTCTAATGACCGTCACCCAGCTCTCCTCAAAATCCAAAGGCACGTAGACTGGAAACAAGGACCATCTCTTCCTTTACTGGCTGATGTGTCCTTTGTTTCCTAGACTGGCATGAAGTGTTTTGTTGTCGTAGGCCATGTGTTTTTCCCCTTGTATAGGATGATGGTTGTAAACATCTTAGTCTTGCTTTAATTCTCTCCTAAGATTGGATGATTTCTTGGCTGGTCATACGAGATGAGTTACTGGCAGTGTTTTGTACTGGGATGTGCTGCGGATTTGGCTGACAGACTTGATGTGCCTGTCACTGATGGAGATGCTTGCAAGCTGTAGCCATCATTTCTGCCTGTGATGTGTGGTGATGGGGTTTGTTCTTGTGCTTGTTGTGTCTTTGGCTGCTTGTTTGTTGTGGTCATCGTGTTTGCATGTTCTGATTTTTGGTTATCATGTAGCCATGGAGACCACCGCTGTGCTCTGCCTCCCGTTGTTGTGGCTTCCTGCAAACCAGTGTTTGTTGTGGGAGATAATATGTGGTGGTGTTTTTCGGCTTGTTCCTTTGCTCTGGCTGCTTGATGTTTGCGTTGTAGCCCTAGATTTCCGTGGTAAACCCTTTGAGCTTGGAAAAAAGAGCAGACCAGCTTTCCCTTTCTAGTCATTTGTGAAACTCAAATATGATCTTGTTCAGCACGACCACGAAAACTTGGAGATCAAACTGAGTAAATTGAAAGTGTCCCACAACACAGAAATTCCCTTCTTCCGCCTTTCCACTCTTGTCTCTCCACAACCAGATCCCTCCTGCCAATTCCAAGCAGGAGGGAGATTTGCCTACTGCTAAAGAGGGCTGCTTGTGCTCCCGCTGAGTGGGGTGGGTCAGTCATGATGGACCATCACCTGAGCAGAACTCTGTCTTCGGTAGTAGAAGACTTTTGGGTCTAGAATGCAAATTCATGTCTTTTGTCAGCCTTATGACTCCATAAATCCATTATTTTTATTGTAGAAGAATAAGGTCTCTGTCAGGGACATGGAGAGGAGGGGTTGGGGGGCAGAGCTATATGTTTATATCAAGCTTTTCCATGCAAAGAAGAATGTATATTTTGAAAGGCTCCGTTTTGGTGATTTGTCTCCAAGCTCCGTTCCACTCCTCTTGCTTCCCCCACCGCTCTTGTGCCAAACGTCTCCCTTTACCTATACACATTAACACCGGGGGGGTTCAGGGTTTTATGAACCCAGTGTTTTTCCCTGAAGATAAACCCGCTGGATCATCAGGGTGGGAAAACATAGCTGCGGGGTACTTAAAATGAGATGTTTGAAAGCTCCTTGTGAAAACTTTTCCCAAGTGTTTTCTTTTTTAACGGTCTGAAAGCCCCCTCTTCCCTCCCCCCAAATATGATCAACAACACTGAAATTCAGACAGTTGTAATCAGCTCTAATAGGAGCAGAAAAGCCCAGTGCCACGCGTTGTTATGCCTCAGCCCCTGTAGTGCCGGTATCCGGAACCTCGCTTGCGCTGGGATAACAGTAAACAGATGTGAGGGCAGTAGTTGCAATACTGAGTTACCCTTTAAAAATCCAGCTTGCCCCACGGATTTTTACAGTTCTTGTTAAGGCCCCTTCTTACTGAACGCCTTTTCTTTCTCTCTCTCTTTCCTTCTCCTTTTCTGCAAGGTTATTTGATTTTTTGCAGGATCAGCTCCCTTGGCTGATTAGCCATGTGGCTCCATAAATAGTTGGATTGGCATAATTGAGGGGTGAACGGGATTTGGGAGTGAGTGGCTGGTGATTGAGAAAGGAGGGGGAGTGTGATGGGATAAGCTGGGCTTACCACCGAGAGAAATGTTTGTGGAACCACAGCTTTTCCACAAGGAGCCACAAGTCTATCGGAGAAGCAGAGAAATGCTACGACCACTGGAGGAGTGAAACTCCGCCCTCTGGGCCAGAGGCTGATATCATTGCTCCGAGAGTATTGTCTTTGGCTTTGACCTTGTGCAGACGTGTATAGCCGTAGCTTAACGTGCTGAGCCGTCACTTTTGAACGGGAACAGACACAAAAGTCCTGTTGAAGTCTGTAGGGTAATGCTGCTCTAAGTATCTTTGACATCAAAGCTGCTGCTTTGGTGCTGAGTTGGGTCTAAGAGTTATGTTAAAAACCTGCCTAAAGTGTTACGGCATTGGGACTTTACTCCAAAACCAAGTCTATTGACTTTGAAGAGGAATAACCATTCTTGTCAGCGGTGGGATCCGTTCCGGGGTTCATACAGATGCCTGGTCTGTTGGGTGCTCGTGCCAACAGAAGAAAGAGGGTAAAAAAAGCAGTGCTGAGAGGAGGAGCAAGGAGTGGAAGCACAGATTTTAGACTGTTTCCGGGTGGTTGTGAGATGGCACGCCAAGGATTTGGTTTCCCGTACCACCTCTTAGAGGTACCTGTAGGCAGCTGCCCTGCCCTTGCCCCCCCCCCCTCCGCCATGCACTCCCACTGCCTCCCTCGCGCTGTTCGCACTGCTGCAGGGTGAGCTGCGTAAATCAGCCGATCCCGTGGAAAATTAGCCCACCGGCAAAGAAGAAAAATTTTCCTGTCGGATCAACTTGCTGCTCTGATCCATTCTGCACCTTCCCCACTGCCAGGTCTGACCTCGGAGAGGGCGAGGGGACGTCGGCAGAGTAGCGGGAAGGTGAGGAGGCAGCGGCAAGCTCTTCCCGAGCAGGGACAGGTTGCGCGGGTGTGCTGTGAGCAAAGGAGGGCGAGTCTGGCCTTTTCTAGTGACTAGCCCAGCAGTCAGCCTGCCAACGCTCGGTTTCTGGCAACTTCACTTCAACGTTGTCATCAGCTCTGCCCGCTTCTTTGCAGGCATCCCAAAATGTTGTAATTTGTAGGTGTGGTATTTTTAACCATGAATTTGGTGTCTCTAGGCGCACCGTGACCACAGAATGGTTTTCAACAGAGGGGTGTGGACAGAAAGAAAGGATTTGTTTGGGTTTGTGAGCGCTACGGAGGGGCTTTCTCCCTGGAGAGGGAGGGCCGGGGTTCCTGTACAAGAGCTCACTCTCCTGTTCTCTCGGCTGCGAGTCCGCAGGGAGAAGCGGGAGAGCTGGGGATGTGCGTGTGGATGTGGGCAGTGACGCATTACTAGGGCATGTGCAGAATTCCCCTGAATGACCACAGCGCTTTGCTGAACAACTATCAGAAGGTTTCTCACCCTTCCTTGAGGGAGGATGCTGTGCTTCCAAAAAAGACTCCCGACGGATGTAATGATATTCATCCGGTTCTGTTACAACCGTTGCTCTTCCTGTGGCTGTTTTGCTCCTCATTATCTCCCTGGGAAGAGGTTGTTCTCTTGAGCAACAATATCCCAAAGACAGTTTGGTTTCTGCAGTGTCCATATTTAGTGGGACTGTTTCTTATTTAGAAGCAGCCTTTGCATGGGTGTGAAGATGCTCTGCGCCATGTGAGCAATGTTAAATGGGCTTTGCCCCCTGGTCTGTAGCTGGAGAAAATGTGTGAGAGATTTCCCTGCTGCTAATAAGCATTGTGTTTGCCTTCCTCTTTGGGGGTGGGATAGATTCGGGGAAAGAAGCGGGGGGAAAAAGAAAAAAAAAAAAAAAAAAAAGGGCTTTCCAGTGGGAGGTGAATGTTTCTGCCTGCGTTCCCACATTGTTCCCAGCCTTCTGCCAGAGTCCAGCTGTATGACACAGGCCTCCAAAATGTAAGCGAGATTCCCTGGTGAATGACGCACGCAATCGCAACGTGCTGCTTGCGTGGACAAGGCGACAGCCGTCCTGTGGGTGGTAGAGCACATTTGCTGATGGAAAAGAGAGTGTTGAGGGCAGCACGGCCTTAACCAGCGGCATGAGTTGGACCCTGGGCTTCTGCAGACGTTGGACCCCCACCCTTCTGCGGCCCTGAGTGTGTTTGTAGAAAGGCTTTGACTTCTTGACAGCCCTTTGAGAAGTGTTTGCTTCCTGTATAGATAGCTAACGGGGGCCATCACGGGCTGACAGGTACCCCAGTGCCCAGGGGTTTCTGGAGAGAAGACCAGGGGCACGCCGGGTTCCTGGGAGGTGGGAGCAGAGGAGCAGCCTTGAGCAGCAGCGGAGAGTCTTTGCTGCTAATGCTTCCAGGGAGGGAATTTGAGGAAATGCTTGGATAGGAATAAGTAGAGCTGGCAACAAATGTGCATTTCATTTTATGAACATTTCATGGTGAAACTTAAAACTTCCACAAAATTTGGGGGACTGGATAGCTCAGGGGATTAGTAATGGGATACAGAGCCTTTCATCTCACCAGTGCCTTTTCAACTGCAGCTCAAGTCAATACCAGCGACTGAAAGTTGTTACCATCTGATGGCTTATGTGTAATGAGTTGATGGTCTCACTCCATTTCCTGGTAGTCAGGTATCTGCGGCTGACGCACACAAACACACCATAAAGCCTGGCTGCTTGCCAGCCTTGTTGGCAGCCTCTGCCAACGACTGGATGAGTCCGAGAGTGAAATAATCCCGTTTGCTTCTAGCTGGGAGCTTTATCGCCTCGTACCCTGGCATGTGCAGCGGGTGAGAAACTCGTAAGGTGGGAAAGCAGTGGGCCACTTTAGAGCAGGGGGTTTATGTAGACAGCCTTCATCTGTAATGAGGTCTACAAGGAATAATGTTTTGTTGCAAGGACCTCTTCTTCAGGATTTTGCCCCTCAGCAAAGCTGTGATGTATGTGGGGTCTGTGTTTTGCAAACAAAGCGAAGGCATTACGGCACAGGGCTTTCTGTTTAAAATAATGTCACTGCTTTCTCCCCTTCTGCAAAGTGGCTGTAAGTGGAACCTGGGGTGCATTTATACAAGCATTTGTTTATTAATGCCTCTGTGATGTGCCTCTAGCGCAGGGCTGCACCATCATCCCCATTTCCAGCTGGGGAGAACGAGGTAGAGAGAAACCAAATAAAGGAGCAGATATTCCAAAATAAAAAATTCAGGAGTTTGTGGGTGCTGGCCCTATGCCGGGTCCGATAATGGATTTAGACCATTGGTATACTCTCTGCTTCTCCCTTAGTTGGGACCTCTGCCCTTGTCCTTTCTGTCATGGATCTGAAAATAGCCCCTCAGATAAAGCCTAAGGAAAAGGTGTTTGCTTGGGGGGTGTGTACTTTCACCATTTTGTGCTCCAGAGACCTCATAGTTAGGATGTACTTTGGAACAAGGTGACTCTTGATGAAGTTGTCCAAGTGTAGATTTTGTTGGTTGTGCTCAAAGTCACAGTGAGGGATGGTGATGGGACGAACCGGTTACAGAGATGCCTGAGCCATGAGGCTGGTTGTGGTCCCCAGGAGAGACTCCCTCGCCACCAGCCAGCGGTCCACCGAGCGNNNNAGGATGCCATCCCCCCATGGGACATGTGAGACCGAGCATCCCTCAGTACCCCACCCCTGGGGATTTCTAACCCCCTCTGGAGCAGGAGGGTCCCCGGGCGTAAACTACCCCCACTGTGAGCATCTCTGGACCAAAGTGGTGGTGGGGTGAGGCTCCCTGTGCCCTGCTGGCCTTTCCACGATTATCCAGAGCCAGGCACAAGCAGGCCATTAGTAAACAAATGATGTCAGCTCCCACTGGCGTTATTTTTAAGCACTTTGTATATATTACTTGTCTGTATGTATCTCTGGACTGTTCTTTCTCCCCCTCCCATTGCCTCTCAATCACCCGCAGAGCTCTTTTTTTTTTTTTTTTTTTTTCCTTTTGGTTAGAACCAACATCTGTAGATTTGTTCTTAACAAAAATAAAGCCATCCATCTCCTTTGGCCGTCCGTTCTGTCATGTAAGCTCAGGAAAACTGGCTCGGTCAAGGTTTACAGTAGCTGTCGCAGCCCGCAGTGGGAAAGGCACTTATCTGTAGAGGAGGGTTAGCAGTTCTCAAGAATGCATCCTTCCCTCGGACTGAGGGGGTGGCTTTTGTTTATCCTCTGGCACACAATGAAATGATGGGAAAACATGCTTGGATGCACTGCAGTAGTAAGGTGGGGCAGGGCAGCGGTTAAAAATGGAACGGAGCCTTTGATCCCCGGCCAGAGCAGATGACTCCCAGGGTTTGGGTTTTAGGGTGGACGTCATGTTCTTTCTCTCCATCTCCGTGTACAGACCGAAGAGTTCCCCTCCTACCTAGCGAGCAGAACAAAGCCTCCAAGGCAGGCTTGGGGGAAGAGAGGGACTGCAAGTGGGGTGGGAAGGAAGGAAGGGGCTTTGGGAAGCCCCGCTGTCGTGCCTGGCTTAGGTGGGTGCTGGAGGAGGGGGTGCAAGCCCCGAGCCTTCCCGACAGCCCCGCAGCTGAGTGCAGCGTGCGTCCTGGGATCTCAAAGCACTGCAGCAGAGAGCACACAGCTGAGCCTCTGGGCCATTGCCTTGGTGGGGGACGAAGGGGCTGGCCGGGGCCAAGCAGTGAGTCATGACAGCGGCTGGGGTTTGTGACGATGTTTTTCCTGTTAATCTCCCCCATCATCTCCCCTAGAAAACACAATGGAAACTCCATAATCCAGGAGATAGCCTGGGGCATACCACAACTCCGGAGGGTCCTCACAGGAGGCTCCAAGTCCTCCCCAGATTTCCCAGCAGCCAGACCAGGTAGTAAATAACCGCACAAGTCCAAAAGATCGAAGGGGAGTGATAGAAGTATTACGTGCTTGCACTTAGTCCTGCTCTCTCCCGGATCTGGAGTGGGACGCTCAAAGACTCTGGAGCGCTGACTCCTTGGAGCCAGAGTATATCATCTGCTAAGTCTCTGGCACGACAGACTTGCTTTAGAGTGAGCAAATTAAAGGTCGTCTCTCAAAATCTGGTTAATGCCACATGCCAAAGTAGACAGAGAGAGAAACAGAGGGATGATAGATACTCAGATGTACAGATCAATCTATGGCTCAAGGCATGTTTGTTTCTTGCTTGGTTTTGTTTCTGTAGTACAGGTATATTGTTTTTATTATTTATAGTGTTGGGGGAAATAATCCTGTGTGTTTGAATTTATTTGCTGTGCTATGTGGTTGATTTGGAACACGTCCTGTTGTGGGTTTTTTGTTATTTTTTTGCTAAGGCGCTCGGCAATCACTTGGCACTGAGTGCAGGAAAAATAATAATAACAAAAAAAAAATAATCCCAAGATTTCATTTAACTGTTTACCTTTTCAGCACTTAGCCGCTGCGTACGGGTTGCAGATAGGCGAGGGACCTTGGGTGGCCTTGATTCAGCAGGTCTTTGGTGGACTTTAAACGCACGCCTAAAGCTAAAAAC
>VZSZ01000920.1:9548-74806 GCA_013398815.1 Ibidorhyncha struthersii | reverse complement strand
CCAAGCGGTGGACACAGCAAGGATGGCTTCGGCCGAGGCGGCAGCGGCGGTGCTGCCCCGGAGATGGAGCACAGCAGCTGTTCAGCAGCAGCACGGGAGCCTCAGCCAGCGCCGTGCGGGGAGCCAGCAGGGAAAGAGGATCCATTACATTGCAAGTTAGCTTTAAACTCGCTTCAGTGTTTTAANTGGACCCAAGGACTTCAGCAGCTTGGAGGCATCCTTCACATCCTTCAGATGCCTAAGCAGAAGTCTTACTTTTCCCTTTTTCTTGATTAAGAAACGCAGGGTTCTGGACTGGTTTTCTCCTTGTATTAGCGTGTCGGTGTATCTCTGTGACCAGCAGAAAGGGCCTGTACCTCTAACCTGGGGCTTTGCTTCTGAGCTGAGCCACTGCTCCCCTGTGTGGAGCCGGCTCCACATCTGCAGTGGCTCTCGGCTGGGAGAGATGTGGTGTCCCAGGAGGAGGGAAGGCAGCGGCCAGGCAAGGAGGGGAGGCAGTGGGAATTTTGTATTTATTTGGGGTACCAGAAGCAGAGAGAGCTGCTTTTGTAGCCCTCTGAACAGGAGTTAGAAAGGTCCCGGTGCAAAGTTAACATGGTAGTTGTTCCCTTTGGATGCACAGCTGAACCTGGATTCAAGAGACTCTGGAGCCCAACGCATGTGAGTGTATGGCTGGGGCAGGAAAACTGTCTCTTCTGCAAAAAGACTTCCCTAAAATATTGGGACTCTTGAGGGTACTGAGCATTGAGTTGCATGGTCCTGGACAGAAGACAAGGGTCATCCTTAGGCTTCAGAGCCTCTCAGCAGTTGAGTTCTCTAGTGAATTAATTCCTCCTCGTTTGGTGCCTTCTTTCAGGGATTTCCCTGATCACATCTCTCTCCGCAACTTGAACAACAGCTCAGGTGGTGCAGCCAAATCCGAGTTGGACGTATGTCCTCTGAGCACAGGGGATGGTTCTGACCTGTTACATTTGCAAAAGTAGTTTAAATGCAACGTTAAGGCTAGGAAACCCAACCCGCATAGCCTGGAAGCTTCTCATTGTAAGCAGGCTGAGGCATCATTAATTCAGCTGCTTTGCTTGCCTGTGGTATTAACTACACTTGTTTTCCTTGTTACGTGTAAAACTTGACACTTTGCTATTTCTGACTTTTGATCTGTACCAAACTTGAGACCCAACCTGCCCCAGACGCGTACGGTTTGGCTGAGTGGATGCTTCGGTAGAAACTTGAGTTTGTGGAATTGTCAACCTTAGCGTGATTCCTTACCCTTAACTTAGACTTCGGGGATATGTTTATCGTCACTGTACATTCAGGGAAGAGATACTGCTGCTGGTTCCATCTTTATCTTTTGTATTGTCTCACTTCCAAGGTATTGGAGGGGAAGGAAGTGCACGAATGCTTGGGTTTAAAAATGTGCAGCATTGCCCTTCCTAATGAGTTTCAAGGTGTGTTACTGTCAGTGTCAACATGTGAGTCGATATTCTCCCAGTCTCTGACTGGTGGAAATACCAAAATTCCTACTGATTTCATTACTATTGTGTACGAGCAAAATATCTACATGCAGGCTAGTACAAGGAGACAAAAGGTGGCCCTGGCCCAGTCCAGACTGCTGGAATAGGGACCAGCTTGGGCATGGGCAGAGGGTACTTGGGTCTTTGTACCCTGTCTTCTTTTGGAAATACTCTCCAAGGTGTATTCGTGTTTCTGTGGCAAAATTCAGCACAGTACACAGTATCATGGGTCTCTGTTGAGCATGTTGCCAGTAAAAACGGTCAACCTTTCTTCCCCCCTACTCTGTGTAACAGGTTATACTGAAAAGAAACAACAGATTTTGGCTAAAATCAAAATGTTTTCCAAGACTGTCAGCTTCAACTAAATTTCCCAGCAGATGAAGTTGGCATGACTTCCTTTAGCTTTCATGTTTTGTTTGGATAACTTCAAAAGGCTCTTGTTTCAATGGACTAGGATCTTGTCATTTCAGCACTAGCATTTCACTTCATCTTGGTTTCTCTATTATAGTAAATAAACTTCTTGGTGTTATGTTGAGTGAGGGAGTTGGTGACCCCACATGAGGCGTAACTGACCTTTAAAGGGAATGGATGGTGCCTGTATACCTCTTCCAAAAGGAACTCGGAGAACGTGGCTTTGTAGGGTGACTGGAGGTAGGGTAGGACTTCCCACTGTGGTGATGTACAGAGAGGCAGCATGGAGGAGGAGGAGCCGGTTGCCTTTACGGCCTTCGGTATTCAGCACCAAACTGTAGCCAAGTTGTTCTTATCCATGGGAGGGCTTTGGTTTTACCAGAACAGAAAAGATGTGGTTTTCTTCCTAATGGAAAACTCTGGGACTTTTTACTTTGTAGAAGACTTCAAAATCTTGGCCGCTTTTCTCCAAATGGGAATCTAAGCGAGTTTTGTCACACTGGAAGTTGTGACAGATAGGGGACGTTGCTTTCTGCCCAGCTGCAGCGCCCAAGAGGAGCCGGTGTTGAAAACCCTGACATGCGCCTCGGGAAAGCCACCTTGGACTACAGCAAATAGTGTTTGTTTGGGTTTTAATCCATAGAGAAGTGTTTGAAACAAAGATACTTTCAAGACTTTGAGGAGCACGGTTCCCCCAGCTTTGGGGCTGTTGAGTGTGTCCCATGGGTAATGCTGATGATCCATTTTTTTCACCCTAACGCTCTGCTTCAAGGGGCTTATTTTAAATGACACAGATTTAAATGCATGAAGTTACCCTGGGAAGATAAAGAAAGATCCTTTCCCCGTGTCCCTGATGGGGGGGGAAGAATAGGCAGACTAAGCTGTGAAGAACAGGTGAAGGGTTCTTACGGTAAGGTTGGATGAGTTATCGTTGCTTACTGTTTGGTTTCCACGCCCATTGGTGTTTCCAAACTGAAGCCCAGAGGATGACTTTTCCTATTTGTGAGGCTGAATTGCTTGTCTGCCTTCCTAAATTTATTCCATTTGTTTGCTTCTAAGCTAGCGATGTTTCTCAGCAGGTACGACTAGTAAAACCACAGACCTAGGAACGCACAGACAGTTCTTTGGAGACACTTTATCTCCCTTGTAGGTGCCGGTGGGGAAGGGAAAAGGAAACTCTGATGCTTTCTTTCCTGGCTTTGGTTACAATCTTTTCTCACGGCTGTGGGCCATTAACCAGGGCGTGCTGCCTTACCTCGGTGCCTGTGCTAGAGGGTTGGTTTTACTCAATCCAAAGTTATATGGTTGCATTTTGAATGAAAACTACATCTGAAACCAGTTTTATCAGTTTCCTGGAAGATGACAGGGAGAAAATATGTGAAAAATGTCTTTTCGCCACTGTTGGGTTTTTTTTTTGTCCTTTGTTGCCCATTGCATCAAGCTTCCTTATCATTTGACCATGAGAAAATGTTTTCACCCAATAAAACAGAGGCCAAACCCTGACGGGTTCATTAAGGGGGGGACTGGTGTGACCGGAGATACCTGATCTTGAGTACATGAGGAGCGTCAGCTCTGGGACCTGTGCTTTAGTCCGGCATTTATTTGCTTGCTAGTGATGTTTTGGGGCAGGGAAAGAGGGATACACGTTTCTCCTGCTTAAACCAGCTACGCTGGGGTGAGCTTGCTTGCTGTGGGTGAGCTCAGCTCTGCTGGCGGGTAAATGAGAGGAGCAGCCAGCGCCTTGCTGAGTTCCTCCCTTCCTCCATCACTTGGACGGGACGGAGCAGCAAGTCTCATCTCTCCTCAGCCACACTGGGGCTCCCAGTACGAGCAGCCCTGCAAAGAAATAAGGAGCTGTTTGACAGCCCGTTAAGTCTTGCACAGAAACAGGGCAAGAAACGTTCTCGCTTTCAGTGACTTGCCCACTAGGCAATATATTTTCCCCGGTTCTCCCGGTGGGTGCAGGTTTCCTATCTGCGTAACAACATATTGGTTAGGTCACTTCACAGCTATGAGGCTGTTGTGTGGATTCCCTCTCTTCTAGGAATTCTGCCGATGAATCATTGACACTTAAGGCCATGGTTTGATGTCTTTATTCACACTTAATGCTAGTACTTGGCCGCAAAAGTAATCCTGTGGAATCCAATGGGACTAACTGTGGAGTTATATACTATTAAATCTTTGGCCTTTTAACAGAGTAATGGGTTACAGCCAGATTTGTGAATAGAACTGAAATGCAGTCCTGGCTTTTGGACGGGTTAGGAGTAGTACAGGGCAAAATTTTTCATGATGAAACCTAGACCCCTGTGAAAATTCCCTGCTCGTCGGCTTCGCTGTAAACCCTCGGATGTGATCCTCGGGGGAGAGGCGGTCGGGCCCACCTGGCCTCGCTTCTCAGAGTGACCGCTGGAGTTGGGGAACAAACTCCACCCTGGGTTGGGGCTTTTGTCAGGGTAATTTTCTTTTTTTTTTCCCTCCATTTATTCACTATTGTTGTAATTAAGATGTTTTGAAGCATAATAAATAAGTGTCTTTCCAGAGTAATAGCTTTTTAACGCTGGATGCGTCAGGGCATTCTGCCTCATGCCGAGTACCACAGGCTGTTGGGAGATGCAGCCACAGAAGATTCAATCCCGCTTTGCAGGAAGGGACTTTGGATTTGATGGTGATGCTGTTTATTTGTAGGAAAGCATTGCTCAGGTCTCCCCTCAAATTCTAGGGGGTTTGCTGGAGTTTTCTGAAGCTGAAGTGATGTGCAGGCTTGAGTTTGGCTTCCTTGGAGGGTGGCTGAGTACTATTAACCTCATTTTCCCACATGAAGAAGGAAAAGAAAAAATGTTTTAGAAAGAAAAGCAGCAGTTTTATCATTGGTCTCAACAGTCTCTTGGCAACGCAGTGCTTTGTGAACTTCAGATGTAACACTAATTGAGACTGGGAGTGCTGGATCAAGAGTTTTGGGGGAAAGGACACCCCCCACCCCCCCAGGTTAGGCCTCATAAAAATGGGGATGAGGTTTGTGACAGATACCTGGTTGTGTCCAGTTGATGTGCTTTTCTGTGTGTCAATGGACCAAAAAGTGTAGGAGGCAACTGGAGAAAATAAGCCCACCTTTTGGCTTGTTCTCTGCCATCTCCAGCCGCGCTGTAGGGTGGGGAACAGCCGCGCTCCCACCTACAGCCCGTCAGAGCGAGGGGAGATCAGCCGGTCCCTTTCTGCGCAGATCGGGCTGCGAGTGGTGTTAATGTTGCAAAAAGAAAAAGTGCTCCAGACCTGGCGAATCATCACGTTCCTGTGCCTTAGCGTTATCTCAGAGAAACAAAACTAATAAACAGTTGTGGGTCACAAATCTTCATTCGGTGAACTCTTAGGAGTCACCCTCAGCCTTCGCGATGGAGGGGATGGTGCTGTCCCCCACGCAATGCCCTGGTGCGACCAAGTCCTGCCCAGCCCTGGGAGCAGAGAGCAGCTCCTCGAGCGCGGCCGTGCCCCGGGTGCCGCAACAGCCCTTTTCAATGTGCCCAAGACAAGAAACACCAGCAAACAGCAAAGACACTCCAGTGCAGCTGTATAAAATTACACTGCAGGGGAGGAGGGCGGGGAAATGAAGAACAGCCATACATCCTCCCTCGGACAGGGCTTGGTTTACACTGCTCTGCCGAGGGTTTGTTTTCTTTTATAGTAGATTGGATTGCGGCAATGGGGGCTGTACGTGAAAGCACGACCCAGCACGGCACCTCTGGGGCTCATGGTGTTGCTGGTCCGCTTGTCTGAGCTCCTGCGAGGACCCAACATGGAAGTCTTGAAGTCTCTTTCTTAAGCCCTTGACTCTCTCTCTCCCCCTCCCCCTCCCAAGGTGCTCTTAATCCTTTCGGTTAATGTGAAATTAAGATAATGAGTCAAAGAGGAGTGGACTGGGAAGGGGGCGGCGGGGGGGAAGGGGGAAAGAAAAGAAAATAGAAAGAAGAGAGGTTCTTCTGACAGATAATTAGGGAGATTGGTTTACCGGCCAGGGACTAATGCTGGCTTCCCAGCTCAAACAGTCCCTCGTGACTCATTTTGTGACTTTAATTTCCATGGGGTTCCTTAAGCAGGTGCCCTCTGACAGGTAGTCAATAGAGGACTTCTGCCTGAGCACCAGCGCCTCTTTGGAGAGGTCAGATGCGGAGGTCAGAGAGCAAGGCCTGGGAGGTTGGCGGGTCAGGAGCCATCATGGTGACAGATGAACCTAACCGTGTTCCCTTCTCCCAGGCTCTCCCTCACTGAGCGGCAGCGCTGGCGTCTCTCGAGACCGGCCCCCTCTTTGCTAAGAGACATTCCTGTTCGTCTCCCGCTCGCACCTCTCAACTGCTCTTCATTAGCCAGAGGATAGGGCTTGTTCGCAGCCCTCGATCCGATGGGGAGAGGGTGCTGTCTCCATACCTCTCAACTGGTCCTCATTAGGTAGAACAGTCCCCTTTTGTCCTGTATGAAGCCCCCTTTGTTTCGCAGCCACAGCGGGGCTGCGCGAGCAGAACCTGATACAAAACAATGCAGCATTATTTAGCCAGAGCCTAAAGTCAAGGAGAGAGCAGCGTTTTGGGAAGCTCTTGCTGCCTTAGTGTGTGCATGTGTAAACACCCGCAGATTCTAGCTGTCCGTCTGTCTGTCCTCCCCGCTCTGAGCTTGGTTCTTCTTGATGGTGTTTCTAGCTGGAGTTCACACCATCTTCCACTAGCTGATGTTGCAGGACCCTTCTGAGAGTGTATTTCGAAGGTGGTGTAGCTGTGAGGAGCCCCTTCTTTTGATTTTTTTTTTTTAATTTTTTTTCCCCCCTCCCCCACTAACAGGGAGCAGCTTCTGTTCGGCTTCTCTGTGTTCTGGGGGGACTTGTCGCTCCCCCCCTTTCCTCAAGCGCTTTGCACAGGGTCCCCTGCTCTGGTGGCATCTCTCTGCTTGGCGTGGGGCATCCCTGACCATTTTGCTTTGCTCTCACCCCTCCCGGGCTGCCTCCCTGCTGCCCTACCTCCCCTGAGGTTGTGTTGGCTGGAGCCTGATTAGTCATTCTGTCGGAGATTTTTTTCAGATTGAGGATAACGATGGCAAAAAAGAAATTAATTTTCTTTCTAATTGGATTTCCCGCTTTTCCCTGAAGAGCTGATGTCTTTTTAAAAAGCAGCGTCTATCACCTCTGTGTCGGTGGCTGCGATGCTGCTGCAAAGCGGTATCACCACAGGAGTGTCTGGTAGGTTATAAATTGGGTGGCAGAATTAAATGCTTACATGCCTGAAGTGCCAAGGTCGGGTCCCTGATCCCATTAGCCACGTCTTTTGCTTAGAAACAGCTGGAGCGGAGCTAAGCATCAGCTGCAAAATACCTCGTTCAAGTAGAAACTGCAGAGGCAAACTGAAAAGAAATGAACACAACTGTTGTGCTTTTGGGTCCCATCCACCGCAAAAAAGCGAGAGGACTGGGATTAAACAGTGTTGAACCCCTGAGAAGGGAAACAAAGCCTGATTTTTTTTTTTTTTTTTTTGGAGCGGCTGGGAAGCCAAAATGCTGTGTGCAATGAATCGTGTTTGCAAAATTAAGGTTGCTTTTAAGTATATAAGTTTAAAAAACAAACAAAAAAAACAACAATGTGAATCAAGCCGCAGCAGAGCTTCGTAGAAGCAGGAGTGGGGACAAGGAACTCATTGTCCATGTGCTAGTGATCCAGAGAGAGGAACTTCTCTGTCCTATGCAAGAGTCAGAATAGGAGAGTCCTCTCTAAATCCAACCTGATTTGTGAGTTAATTGGAGTGGGGAAACCAGGGACAGCGGTATGGAGAAATAGGGCTTTGTGGGTTTCCCGGTACACCTCTCCCGAAGAGATCCTCCTTCATTTGGGTGATTTCTGTGGCCTGCGGGCAAGCGTTTACACCGACATCTCTGTGCCAAGACTGTTGCATCATATTGGTCAAGGTTTATTTTGATACAACCGCGGACGGCGTCGCGTGTTGCGCAACAGCCGTACTAACATTTCTGCCACCTTGGGAAGCCCTTGCCTGGTGGGGGGCAAGGGCCTTGCGGTGGCTGTAGTTCTGCATCTACAGCCTGTTGGGTCTTGGATGTTCCCACCCTATTGTACACTTTAATTCTATGCAACCCATGCAGAGAAACTGGTACAGGCCTCCTGTGTGAGTCAAAAAGCGGTGACACGCGTGAGGTTAGATGTCTCTGGCAAGCAGATGTTTCAGTAGGCAGCTAGGAATTTTTGAGCGGGGGGGGGCGGTGTTTTTCCTGTAGTAACCTCCAGTGCTGTTTGCAGAAGGGCTGGAAATTCTGCTTGAGTGGTTTGAGCGAGGGTTGTATGCAGTGGTTTGGTTGTAGGCTGGTGCCTTGCTTTCATTTTGTGCTCCCCCCATGCCACCTTTGGTGGTGGGGGGGTTTTTTGGCACCACCAAAGCAGCTTGTCTTAGATGCCCAGGGCTCACTGCACCTGCCGCAGGGTGGTCATCCCAATAGGGTAGCAGAACTCGGACTGGGAACATGCAGCAAACTGGGAGCTGTTTGCTCCTGGAGCTCAGATTTGCTTTGTGGCCGAGGTAGGCGGCCAGCACAGCCGAGATGGGGGTCCAGCATGGCGCTGCCCTTCAGGACTGCTCCCTGTTTACGGCTCTTCCGGCGTGCAAATGCTGTAGCAGGGTGGGACCCTCAGTCTGTCGACTGAGGGTTTTGTGTTTTGTTTTGAACTGTAAATATAACACAATTGTGTTTACATAATGCAATTATGTGAGATGCTGCATATGGGTTTTAAATAGAATAAGGGTTAAATTTAGCCTTTTATTTTCCTCCCATTGATTTTGCAGAGATAGACCTGTGTTTGAAAAACTTCTCACCCTCGAGTTTACCAGACTCTGGACTGCATGATCTCATTGCTAGTATCTCACTCTTTCTCCACCCTTCCCCTCCCGTTGTTTGCTATTCTGACTGAAGATGAGACATAAAAAGTCAAACAAACTTTTAAAAGACAGGGAACGCATCATCCTATGTGTTTATGCAGTATTAAACACAACAAGATCATTATCTGGAGACACTGGAGACCGGATTCACATTGGATATAAATGAGCAAAGTTCCCATCAAGTACATGATTTACACCAGCGTAGCGTTTGGCGCCAGGGTGTATAAAGATGAGCAAGAAAAAAAAAATTCAGTTTTGCAGACTTGTGCTTTTTAAGCCTGCAAGCACTTCTTATTATCCTCCAATTAGAAAGTGGAAAAAATGATTGGGGAAAAAAGAAAACAACTCAGCTGACCATAATCACAAGAGCAAACTTTCCAATTACGAACGTATTTATATTTTTTAAACCTGACTCGGGTTTCTTTCCAGGCAGCAGCAAAGCGATGGGCCCAACAACTGGGTCTGAACTTCCCCACTTCTTAGAGGTCAACACTTGGAATTTACCACCTAAAACGAGCCAACACGATACCTGGGATTCAAGTCCAATAGCTGGTGATGCAGAGGGTTATGCAGATTGTACCGGCTTTGTCATATGGATTTTAGGAAGAGCTTCTCCTCAGCTTTAGCCTCTGCTGAGGTTATTCTGAAGTTTCTGTTGTGATCCACAGGTCCTGGGATCTCTGCAGTAAATGCTGTAATTCTGTGATTGGAGGCAAATCCTCGGGGCGGCCAAGCTGACTCTGTCATAACCACCACTTCGTGTTTTCATGGCGCTCAATCAGCAGCATCCGCTCAAAAGTTTTCAATATAAAGTGGTTTTTAGGTTTACAGACAGGGTCTCTCAGGAGGAGAGTCATCATCTACCCAAAGCAATGCAGAAAGTCAGAGCAGGATCCCAGCTCAGGGCTGTTACTCTTTGGCTGCTTTCACGCCTCTGCTTCTCCTCGTTCCATCAGGTTGATACTTCTAGCCACCTTCTGGGACACCACAGCCATGCTTCTAAGAAATTCCCTTCTTTTATAGCATATAAAGAAATATCTTCCCTGTTTAACAGGTGAGAAAATGGGGGAGGGCGAGGTTAAACCAGAGATACTTTGGAGGAAGAGGAGGGATGGCACGACCTCGTGCCTGTCCCTGTGTATGTGACCGGGAGCATGTCTCGCGTGGGCTGCCGGTCGGGTAGGGCTAATGCAAAGGGGGACAGCAGGACATGGTGTCCCATCAGCTGTGCTCCTAATTTTGTGCCTGCAGGACAATGGACTAACCTGGCTGCGGGGAGGCAGGGACTCTGCTCCTGATGAGCTTTCCTTGCTCTTCCTTAGCACTGTCCTAGGTGGCTTAGATGAAAATTGGTTGGTGAAAGAGTGGAAAAATGCTAGTTTCTCAAGGGTTAAAAGACTGGCCTTGTTTAAAAATATTTATTTCTCACTTCAGATAATTAATATTTTCAGTGATGAAAACACTAATAAAGACATTACAACTTCTTTAACTCATGAATCTGATTTCCAGCTGAAAATCAAGACAAAGTGAGGAGTTTTTGGTAAGCTGGCAGGCCTTTCCACAAAAAAAAAAAAAAAAGCAAAGTCATAATGTTGAGTTTTATTCTCTTAGGAAGGGAAAAAATTATCTGAAAGAGGCACTTTTGGAAAAAAAGAAAATTGACCAGTCAGCTGAAGTTTTGGGCATATCTTATCCACAATTCCCTACAGTCTTGGAAGAGTCTTCCAGTTTGTCACTGGTCCTTCACCCGTATTTGTGAACTAAGTACAAGTATGAACTTCTTCCAACTCTAACAAGGGTGGGATATATATGGGGAGTTTGAGCAGGCCACATCAGAAATAGGTTTTTTTCTAACATGGATCCAAGGCTTAAAGTAATCTGTACACCCTGAGGACCTCTCTGTTATCTCACTGTTCCTTCAGGAGGGCATCGCCATTGCTTCCCGGCAGCAGAGATTTGGTGTACAAAGGAAATCTGAATAGTTTCCCACATTGTGAGATCTGGAGCAGTTGTCTCCTGGTCCGTGTAAGGTTTAAATTGGTGGATGGCCTGGCACTTGCATCCTTCTCTAGGCCTCCTGGTGGCATACCAAGTGTACGTGACATTTATTGGGTCTGAGCTTGACCCATGCTGGGTTTGCAGCCTGGGTTTATTTTTGAAGATGGGGCGACGCTGTGGTTGAATGGTATATAAGTCGATGCCCGGTTTTGCTGTTTGTACTGTCCGTGGTCTCTTCAGTTGCTACCTTCCAGGACTCCCTAACTCCATGCTAATTGGGTGCTGGCTCCAGGCTTTCTATTTTAATGCTGTTTGATGATAATAATCATTCCCGCAGGATGAATGGTTGAGAACAAAGACAGGAAACGTCCCCCTGATTAGATAGAGGCAGGGGAGCCATTCGAGGAAAAAAACAAATGACAAAAATGACAAATGAGGGTCCTGTAACTTCTGCCATCCTCTTGGGGCATGTGGAGGGGCCTGGAAGGATACGTGAAAAAGACCGTAATTTACTGGTTTGGCAAATGGTATGTTGGAAGTCTTCAAGTATCATCTCCATCTGCAAACAAAGACCAGCAGGAGAGATAAGGCCAGGCAGCTACCAGAACTGAGCTGTTTTGGGCACAGTTACGCAAAGCTGCCTCCGTTCCAATCATATTGAAACTGTGACCTTTCCTATGGCATTAATGCTATTGCTGGATAAGAGGGGCAGAGGCAATGTTCAGATGTAGGTTTAGGTGATGAGCAGGGTATGAGCTACATCTACAACGTATTCTGAGTGCCGACCTGAGCACTAGTTGGAGTCTGACCTTGTTTCACGTTGACTTGTGTTGATGTAAGGCCATGCCCAAGCTAAGTTTGGTGTGGTCCTTGGGAAACGCTAGAGAAGAGAAATGAGCCATGCTGTTCCTCAACAGTGACCGAAATGTGTACATTTCTGCAGATTAGATATTTTGGATGCGGTCTATCTGGCTTCTCAAGTTCTGGGTAAATCTACCATTACCTAGATATTATCGGATATTTCCATGATCCAAAAAGAGTGTGCAGGTCCCTTCCTGCGAGGGCTGGAAGGTCCTGCAGGAGCCTGCCGTGGACTTTAGGTGTCAATCCACACGTAGAAATGTGAGTGCGTGGAGCTTGGACCAGGTAGTGCTCAACCCTACTTCCTGCCCAGGTACCAGAGGTGCCGTTAGGATCTAGTTTTACTTGGGCCGTTTTCTTTCTGCAAATACAGAAGTGCTCTGTAAACCAGTCTAGTATTTCTTGGGGGAAATAATCAACAAAAACAAACTCTCTGACTTCAGTCAAATGGTTGTCAGAATATCATAGCTGCTTAAAAACGGAAAGGTTTTCATTTTCAGTGGTTGAAAACTGAGTGGGAGCTGGAAGTACAGGGGAGCTGGTTCTGATTAGCCCCGAGTCCCCACATGCTGTTGTGCATTTTGGTTGTATTTTTGTTTGTTAAACTTTGTTTCAGCTAAATGTAGTGCTAGCATTTAGAGTATTGCCTTGGTTTTGTTTATGATCATTACACACTGAGGGTATGAAGGAGAGTACAAGCATCCCTATGAAGCCCCCAAAACCAGGGAACTCGGGCTAGAAAGGCCGAACTCCTTCCTTTGTCACAGTTTTGACTGTAATGGAGGCAAAAACCTGACCTGCAGAACAGCACTAGGTCTTGTTATCTCTGGTGTTTCTTGGCCTGCTCCTTACAGGACCCTTTGAATAACGGGTTACTGTGGTTCTTGGTGATGTCTAGGTTTGAAGCCAGTAGAAATCTGCCGAAAGTAAATGGAGATATTCTGACTGGAATACCTTTAACTTAAGCTCTGGGATAAAGTACATTTTTCTAATGCTACAAGGGTTTTGTTGATGGTGTTTTTGAAAGAGAGAATAACTTTTTAGGTGTGCTCTTATAAAAACAAGTCTTCCATCTGTGTTTAGTGATAATTTATAACTTCTTTCTTAAACCTGTGCTGTGAAATAAATTAGGGACGTGCCTGGAAAATACTGGATTGGTTTAAATGTGCTGCAGAGCCTTTTTAGTTTCTTTTATCCCACATTTTTAAATTAAAGAAATGTGATGATTTAAGGCGTTTGATCTCTGAATGTTGCAATTTTTATTAGCATTTGTTTCCAGTTGTGTGTTTTCCTGGTAATCGGTTTATGGAACCTTTCACCTCTAGATCTCCACCTCCTGTGTCACGTGTGTTGCTCGGGTCCAGCCATCTGGCTCTTCTCTCCCACCACTGAACAACTGGGGGGGGTGTCACTTTTTTTTTTTTTTCTGAAAAGGGAGAACAACAAATGGTACCGCAACCGTTGCTACTTGGCAGCTCTGCTGGATGGCCTCAGTAGGGTCAAGGACTAAAAAACTGGAGAGTGACCTACTGGTCCCTTTCTAGATAGGGTATTTCAGCCTGGGACTGAGATGTACTAAGTTGCTGAAAGTTCTGCCAAGCAAATCAACATAATGCGTGATTCCAGTTCTGAATGGGACATTTTTCCCTTCCCGCCTCCTCTGTAGGGTCTAGTGAATCAAGATGTGGCTTCAAATCACTCATTTCAAAATCGGGCAGATCTGTCTTCCCCATCTTGAGACCAGTTCAAGATCTGTTAGGAGTCCCTGATGTTCACAGGCAACAGCCAAACAACTGGCCTAGAGCAATACTGTATGAAGAGCTGGTCTAACTTCAGGGGGAAGGTTTTAAAAAGGTCACTGAAGTTTAAAATATCTAATAATTCATTTGTTTCCTTTATTTCCAGTAGAAACACTTCCAACAATGTTCCTATGTCGCTCCCATTCCCTTGTATTGTCCTATACGTATGAGGAGGACACTGTTTCTGAGTTCCAGTAGACCACACTACTTCAGTTGCTCCTGTATGTGCCAGATCTTCTCGTGAAGAGTCCGCTTTTCCCAGAATGCTGTACTGTCAGCTCTTGTGTATCCCAGATGAGCTACCACTTAAGCATTAAGTGCCGTTCCCTTTGTAAAAAGGGAAAAGCTATAATTTGGTTTAAGCAGATGCAGCTTTGGGACTTGGATTGCTCTCCGAAAGCATGGTCTCTGATTCTGACCTTAAATAGGCTCCGTAACATGTCGTTCCAGCCTCTGTGTGTGTGCGCGCGCGTTGTTAACTGTTTCCATGTTTTTGACAGATGGCTTGGTGTACCTCGCAGTGAAGCCAACATCCTGTTGAACAAACAATGAGGAAAGAGGAGGGAGGAAGAATGGGGTGTGGGAGAGAACACAGGATGCCATTTATATTTTTATTTATGCAAGTGTTGGATTTTTTTGAAATATTGTGTATGCGGCAGACTGAGAATTGAGGAGAAAATGGAACTTTGAGGCTTCATTTATGAGGAGTCTTCAAAGCGAAGCCTTCTAAACCTCTCTCCAGAGACTGAGAGACTTGTCATTACTCTTATTTGTACTGACATCACGGGGAGTCATGCTGTTGAACAAATGGAGTTACTGGGTTTATAAGTCTTCTGTAAGGCGCTCGGTCCATCAGGCCCTGGCAGTGTCGTTTCTATGGGAGAAGCTTTCAAGGTTCAGGCTGTAGAGTGTTTTGCTTTCAAGGTTTTACACACATTTGAAATGTCAGAATCCCTCATCGGGCTTCATCTTTCAGTGAATTGCTTTAAGCGACCCCTTATTCCATGACCCCGGAGTTGCCATCTGTGGCCCAGCATACGCCTTGACAAGAGCAGACTGTCTCATACAGAAAATAAAGGTGGTGTCTCCTTTTAGTCACAGCACAGGATTGGGACTCGGACTTGGGCCTGTGGGGCAAACTTGAAGAAACTGGGGCAGACTCTTGTCAATCTGTAGTGTAAACAGGAATTTTGACTGCTTTTGCAAAGCATTTTGGAGATCTAGTGGTACACAATGCCATAGGCTTGGAAATGTCTCCAGATAGCTGATAGCTGTCTGCTATTGCGATGGCCAGCAGAAAACTTTCTTGGTCCTGTAGACAGGTTGTATCAGTGGCATCGGGGCCCAGTCTTGGCAGAGGAATAATCCCAGGTCAGCCAGAGAGCAGGGCCTAAGTGACAGAAACTTGTTTGATGAATGGCTTGAGAAAGCAGCGCAGCTTCTTGTCTGTTATTGTTAAAGTCTTCATTGGGCCATAAACCCCTATTTGGATTCCTCGTAGCAGAGCACGCAGCAATTTCCAGTGGTTTCTGATGGCCGTCGTAGGAGCAGGTCCTGTCTCAGGTGTCCCTTCTGCACGGCAAGGGTTGCTCTTGCAGGACTTTCCAGCACTGGCTGTCATCTGCCCTCCTGGTCAGTGTGGGTGATTTAGATGGACACAAAGTTCAGCCGACCCCAGCTCCTCAAAGAAAAGACTGACTCTGCTTTATGCCTCTTTCTTTCATCTGCATCTCTGTCTATGCGTTGCTCTGCTTTCTGTCTACCGTGACCCAGCTCTTCTGTTTAGCTTTGGGTCAGTTTTTTTTCTTCCCTCTTGCATATGAATGATACGCAAATTTAATATCTTTTTCTCCTCTATTATGTTTCTGCATCCCTTTCTGCGGTGATCTTGTCCTAGTTTATGATAGAGTTCTCTCCGCTCAGATACTGTACAAGCGCGTGGCTGATTGAAGCAGATTCCCCCCATTTGGGACTTTCCTGCCACGGAACAAACCAGATTTTGCTCCCAAGTCCAATGGTGTAGATCCCTGTTAGCTTCTCAACACGCCGCTTCAGGACACAAGGAGAGTGGAGCTGGTGATAGTTCCCACAAGGGCTGCCGATTCCGATACCCCTCTCATTCTGTGCTTGCTTTTTAGTAACTCCAGTTAACTTCCTGCGTCCGATCCCTTCTGCGATGCAGCCAGGGTCTGCTCAACCAGACCACCAAGCTATTGCCAGAGACAGTTGGACAATAACATTCTACTGCCGGAATATCAAGATACCCTTTCTGAATTGCTGCTGAGCGCCTTACCCCCAGGGCATACCCGTCATCCCAAGAGTAGGGTATATCAGTACTTCCCCCCTCCCCGCAGCAAAAACTGCCACTTCCAAGCTCAAGAAACAACCATGAAACCCTCCAGTTCTGCAGAGGCATTTGCGCGGATCCCAAGTGGTTCCCTGTCCCTGAAATAGCATGGCCCGTTAAACGCTACCAGCTGAAAAAAAACCCCACGCAGTGTGGCAGGCGGTTTGGGAGGCACCGCTATGCCAAGTCCCCATTTGCAATACATCATCCCCCTTTCCACAAGTTTCCCAGGCAATGGGAATGTTTTTCCATCCTTCCCTGCTAGTGATGAAGTAAAGTATAAAGCGAGTTATAAAGATGTTTAAAGGAGCTTTTGCCCCGGCCTGGCCTGGAAGATCTGAGGTCATTCATAGTGCACATTAGTAAATATGTGTAGGGCCTTTGGAGCTTTCTTCCAGCGAAACAGCTAATAAAGCTAGCTGCCTGTGTTTGTTGTTCATGCCAAGACACATTCCAGCATCTGATTATTTTATGTCATTACTTTAATGTGGAAAGAAAGAGAGAAGCATTAATTTTTCCAGGTGGATTGGCCTGTTTGGGGGGAGGTCACGGCTTATGGTAGGTGGATTGGATTAAAACTGACCCAAACCACTATGTCAGTCATAAACTGAGGGTAACTCAACTTTAGCGTAACTAAAGCTGAAGGAGGGGGGAGCTCTTTGAGGAAGGGTATGGTAGCTGAATTGCTGACTTCCATTCTGAGATGTTTCTGCGTTTGCAGATTTGATGTGGAATTGAAAAAGGAAAGAAGAAGAGACAATAGCGCTGTAATTGCTTAAGTGGCTCAAACTGCAAAGGAAATGTTAGAAACTCATGTAAAAGACCTCCTTGTAGCCATATGTAGTACAGAAGATACCAAAGAGGAATTTCTGCGCGCTTAGAAATTCTGTAGTTTGAGAGGGAGGAAGGGATTGTTCCCATTTGGAATAAAATGCCAAACTTACCGTGTCCTGCAGGCCAACTTAAAAAATGGATTTAATATTACCAAAACTCTTTGTCAGGGGCATTAGTTGCTTGAACTTCTTTATTGTGGTAAATTATGCAGAAATGCAACAAACATTCTGACATTTCCATGGGAAAAAAAGTCATCAAAATCAATACTTCTCTTTAGATCTCTGCTCTTTTAAGATAATTATTCTGTTTCAGCTCTTTTAAAGCAGCTGTGCTCTTAGTCTGAGGTCTTGGTCCTTAGATATGTGACCAGTCTTTACTCGTGGGAATAGGAAATAATGAATTTTGTGAAACAGGATACATGAACATGGACTCTCTAAATCAGAAGAAGTCATAGATTCATGTTTTGTAGGTCTGGTTTAATTTTTCACTTTTGTGTCACTTCACTGGCATTTCTCTTAATTCTCCCCAACATAGCCAGAATTGGAAACAGGACATCTAAGTCTGGGAATTTGTGGCCAGCTCCTTATCTCTCATTGGTTTTCCACTACTATAACTTCAGTGACGGATCATCTTTTTTTGTTTAAATATTCTGGTGTGGGAGAAATGAAGACCAAAGGACTTTGGATAGTTTATGATGGGTTACTGGATATAAGTGGAAAATTAGAAGTGATCCATATCCGGTATATTCAACTCTGTTATCCGTTTAATCATGGCAATTCCAGGCACTGTAAATTTCCAAATGTTATTTGAAAATGAAGTGGCTCGTTACAACTAATGTTGCTAATCCTTCTGTTGGCAGTAGCTCCGCTGCTGAAATGACATAATTTGTGACTTGCAGTGATCAATGGTGGTGTATGTGGGTTAAATCTAAACCTCAGTTTTCAATGGTTTTGCTCGTATCTTACAACACAGTTGTTAACTACTACATGTGGCTGTTATGTTTGACGTTAGATGGCGAAGAAGTGAAAATAAATATTTAAATCCCGTTTACGTGTGGTCCTGCCAAGCAGAACAGAGATAGGCCGGTGTCCAATACTCTTAACTGGAACTACATGGCTTTTGGTTCTAACTGAACGTGGGAATTCCTGGGTTGCGCTGTGCATTATGAGGGCTTTCCAGCTTCTAAAGGGTATTATAAAGAGAGTAGTCATTAATTTTCCAGGTCTGAGGCTAGACAAGAACTAATAGGCCTCATTTTCAAGATAATAGGGAAAACTTTTCTCTAGAGGCACCAGAACAAGATTGGCTGTTCCTGACAGCTAAGTCCAGTCTAAATTGTAATATAGGATTCCTGTCCAGAAGAGATCAATGAGTAAGTTCTCACTGAAAATTCTCTGAGATCCCATATTCAATGTTTCCTGAAGTTCTGCTGGAGATACATTTCTGACTGCAGCAACTGCAGCTGTGGAGGTCGTGGGGAGCACTTGACCAGCTTGCTAAAATGGTTTCAAGAATAGGGAATATATTTATGCAGATCAGCCCATTTTCAAACTTGGTGTCTAAAATGTAGATGAATTTATTTGGAATCTGAATTGGAATATATTGACTTCAGCATTTGGTGGAGCATTGTGGGGATGAGCCCAAGGAGACATATCCTTTGGATCCTGATCAAAACTTGAATAGTGAAAAGATCAGGTTTGTTCCAATCCTGAAAAAACGGGTCTAGGGTAGAAGGTGGAGCATCGTTACAGATCTGTTGGTAGACCCAGATTATTTAATCCCACTGTGTCAGCACCTTCTTCAGAAGTGGTGTTTAGTACAGCTCTCGTTCCTGTAATGCACATTTTTGGTTCTGTTCTGCATTTATGAAAGTATCTTATCAAAAGGAAAAATTTCAAGGACGGTATGTAGGTTTGAAAAAGGAAACCAAAAGCACTGGCAGAGCAAAAGAGATCTCTCAGGTTGGTTGCTCTGCTTACTTAACAAACTGCTGACATTTAAACGTGGCCTTGCTCCTTCAGCCCAACTTCTCTTTCTTCCTGGCTTCGGCTGTGGAAAAAATAACAATAAAACTTTGTATTGTAATGCAGAATGTAATGTTCACAGTGTCAGGATTCGTTGCATTCGCCCATCACAGGAAAAACATGACCGTGGTCTAGATCTTGGATAGGCTCCAGCGCTTGGCTATCGGCAAACCCCGTGGGGCCGTTTGAGGATTTTTGTTGGTGTCTCATGCAAAGAACTTAACTCTGCAAAAAGGAAGCGTTCTCAGTGTCTCAGAAACTGCTTCGCACCCATCGTTAAGCTGTAAGCGCTGTGGCAAATGGACAGAAAGGACAGGATAATGCAGGACAGGCCAGAAAACCACAAATGACCTGCAGAGATTTCTCTGCTGGGCAGCAAAAGCAGTTGATCAAGGCCCAGCGGTACGTTATGCCGTGCGTCTTGGAAACCCTTCAAAACCTCCAGGGTTGGACACGCCTCCAGGTATTTGTGAAACTATTAGAAAGCAAGGAAGAATGGAAATACGTATGTGCTGGAAAATGTAAGGCCTTTGGTTCCCCTCAGATTGTTTCAGTGGTATTTTCTTGAATTTTCCTGAATATCTTGGGGATGAGGGGAGAAGAAGAAAATTTGCAAAACTTAACGTTTCAGGAATTTTTAGCTTTTTAACAGTGGTATTGGTAGAAAATGAGATTAGGCAAAGAAGTCAGCTTGCTCCTTTTTGTAGCCTTGAGCCACTTTTGAGTTATTTTTTCAACAGCAGCAACAGATTCTTACACCTGCCATGTTTTTCCCATGGCTCTGAGTGAAAGCTGCCTTCTTTCTGAACATGCTCTGAAGAAGATTTGACCTAAGTGGTTTCATAAAACTTGGAAACATCTCCTCTGTAATTACTTGCATGGCCAGGGGAATGACCAGGAAATTTTTCTTTGATGTCCTTATTCCAAACATGTGAAGTACACAGTATTTCCTGGGAAATAATTTTCCTGGGAAAATTACCCTTTCAGACTAGTTGGGCATTAACAGATGGTGTGTGCAAAGTGCTAACTCTGAACCGCGTGCAGCAGCAGCAGCTGGGAAGTTTAGTGAGACCATGGCTCATGGTGCTGGGCAGTATTTACTGGGCAGTAAAAGAGATATTTTGCATGAAGTTTGGAATGTGTACCAAACATCTAAAATGAACAAACAAACAAACAGCTACAAAGCAGATTCTTTTCCCTTGGTTTTCTGATTATGATTTTTTTTGTTGCTGAAATGAAGCTGTGTTCTGAAGTTCTTCAGGTGCTGCCCCCCAGCTCTATATCCACTTCCAACGTTGTCTTGAGTCAAGACAGTCCATCACGGAAGAAACTGGGCCGTTGAAGAGCTCTGGGGATGAGTTGGGGCTGTGAAGCTCTCTGTGATGACTGCTCTGGACTTACCCTGGGGATGCAGGATATTCTGGTTGCAGAGCGATCTACTTTTCAGAGAGTCCTGAAGCCTGCTGGGATGTGGGAACCTGAACACTGGGTTGCTCAGCAGTGGACTACTAAGGAGCTGGGAGAACAAGTTGACTGATAATGCAGCAGATTTCCATTGGAAACCCATGTGATTTATGTCAGAGTTTCGTTGAGACCAGCCTACCTCTAAGGAACATCTCAGTATTTGACACGTTCAGACTCTGCAGTTTTTTGATGCAATTTCTGGACCAGTTTGGATCATGGTTACATGCCTTTGGTGAAGCTGTAGCAATGAGAGTGTCACAAAAAGAAAGGATCTTGTATCCTCTCAGAGCTGCCCCACTAAAGTACGTCCAGATGGACAGATGACCTCCAGAGGTCCCTTCCAGCCTAAATTATTCAGTGACTCTGTCTCTGGCATTCCAGAGGGAGTGTTAAGTTGAAACTAGGACCATCCCATATGGGGAGGAGGATAGAGTTATATCTGCGAGTCCTGTATCTTGACCCCATCCTCTGCCCTGGCCATCCATCACTGGGCACTGGTATTTTATTCTACCAAGACGTCAATCAGCATTTCAATTAGTGAGTGGGAGGAGAGAGTGTGGATGATAGCACCCGATCTTCCATTTGATTTAGGATGAATCACACTTAAGAGGGCATCTGAGGTTAAAGAACACAGGATTCTGGACACATGTATAAATCAACAGGCTTGAGGTTTTCATTATTCACCTTCTAGTGTATGAAGCGATATGACTCATTGGATCATAAAAGAGATCAAATAGCTTTGTTGCTAATAATTCTTTCCTTGACCCATTCCGTGGCACATTAGGTTTGTAAACAGAGTTTTAATGGCATCCCTTGGAAGTAATAACATCACGCCTTTATAGCACCTTGGCTGGCTGTATGCTCCTGGCTATAACTGTGCTTGGGTTTAATCCTTAGCCGTTTGTGGGAACTAATGCGCTTTCGTATCTTAAGTTTTCAGTTATTGCCTTTTTGAGATTGATCATCTCCAGTTACTCTGCCTCCCGCCCTCCTCTTCCACAGATGACATTTGAACCCTCCCAGGAGCCCACAGCTCAGCTTTCCCCAAATGATAAGCGCTCCCTGTAATATTCTGGTGGAGATAACATGCTTGAACTTCACTGTGTTGTTAATGTCTAATGAGCTCATGGCGCCATTTATTGTTTTATGGCTAAATCATGATTGTTCATTAACAAAAGTAGCATTAGACCATGTGCCAACTTTGGACAGAGGAGAAGGTAAAACAAAGTGGCATGATGGAGGGTAATCAGAATGTGGTACCTATGGTAGCAAAGACGGCAAACTTCCTGCTGGCTCCCGGGTCGGTTCTGTGCAGCTGCTGCTGTGGAGAAGCCTCGAGTGGAGGGAGAGCATCTCTCTCCGGTACGGGGCTCTCGTCTTGGGAGCGATGAAGTGCCAGGGCCACAGCATGCTCTGCCTTTAAAGGGGCATGGTATCGAGCAACTGCCAAATTATTATGCTCTGATACTACAGTGATTTTTGTCCTGCTGTGCATCACCCTTTGCAGTCTGCTTTCCGTTGCTTCGTTTGTGTGTCTGTCTTATCATTTGCCACCTGCTAGAGTGGTGCTCCCCTGCACCACACCACCTTTGCGCTGCCTGCCCAGGCTGCAAGGAGGACTTGCGTATGGGGTTGGTGGTTCCCAGGGTGGGAAATCACATTTTCAAGGGATGGGGATTGGAAAAAGAAGGTCCTAGTCTCTGTTAGAGGGTTGAACTTCTTCAAACTGGTTCCAGCCCTTCTTGTGAGATCAGATTAATGGGAGAATGCCTGGTGAAAGACAGCCGCGACCCATCTGGTTTGCTCTCCAGAAGAGGATCCTGTCATGGTTAATCCCTGTGACGGGGTTCTTATGGTATTGGTGATAGGAAAGGTTCAGATGACACTTGCAGCCTTCAGGACCTGGGTCTTGGTCCCAGGTAGCTGTGGACTGAGAAAATGCTTAGAGCAGCAAAAGTGCGGTAGACAGGATCTGGAGAGGATGAGGAAGTGTTGCCTGTCCTGCTTGAGGCTGCTGCAAGTCTCTGTGTACCTTATTTGCCTGTTATTGGCTTGTGGGCTCACCTGCCCTCAGTTATATCTAGCAGAGGGAGTTTGCTCCTTTAAAAATGGTCAATTTGGGCTGTAGGGAGAAGAGAATACCTAAATGTAACAGTTTTTATTAGCCTTCCCCACCTTCCAGAGACTTATTCAGATACCAGAAATAGGCAGACCCGGGGGGGGAAGTAGCTTCCTACCTGCCTATCCCTTTTATTTCTATCCTGTTAAAAGAAGCAGAGATATGTGGATTAGGGAGAGGAGGGAAACGGGCAAAGGACAGGAAGGAAAGGAAAGAAGGTTGGGAACTGCCAGTGAGAGGAGACCTTATCACTCTCTTCAAGTACCTGAAAGGAGGTTGTAGAGAGATGGGGACTGAGCTGTTCTCCCTAGTGACAAGTGATAGGACGAGAGGAAATGGGTTCAAGTTAAGCCAGGGGAGGTTTAGGTTGGATATTAGGAAAATTTTTTTCACTGAAAGGGTTATCCAGCATTGGAATAGGCTGCCCAGGGAGGTGGTGGATTCGCCATCCCTGGAGGTGTTTAAAAAATAAAAATAAAAAAAAAAAAAGGGTAGACATGGTACTTGGGGATATGGTTTAGAAGTGGTTTTGTCAGGTTAGGTTAATGGTTGGACTCGATGATCTTAAAGGTCCCTTCCAACCTCAACAATTCTATGATTCTTCATCACTTGGTCTCAGGTCGTTGCTGAGCCTGCAACAGATAAGAGACCTTTGTAGGTATGAAAACTGAAACAAACTCTCAGAAGCTATATGAGAAGGTTGTTTGTTTTTTTTTTTTTTTTATGGTAGCTGATTTATTCATGGGATGGCAGACACCCAAAAGCAGCAATGAACTCTGTAGCTGTGATGATCCCAGTAGAGGGGTTGAGCTACGCTACAGTTGAAAGTCTCTAATTATAGCCTGGAATCTCAACTGTTGCAGATGTATGGACCGAGGAGCTTAAGAAGAGTGCTAGAGAGGGCAAACAGTGTGGAGGATGAGCCGGGCCTGCATATAAATAGTTTTTGGAGTACCTTATATATATTGGTTAAGCAAACTTGCATGAATAAACAATAGCAATATAACAACCTTTTATGAGATACTGCTCTGTACGTGCAACAGAGCTGTCTGGTGTATTTATTCCAGCTTGAAAACCATGCCTGTTTAGTACAGGATGTGTACTCTTCATCATTTACATTTGTTTAAACGGAGGCTTTTGTGGTGGTGCTGTCGTGCAAGGAAATGCTGCGAGCCTGGGGCAAAAAGTATTAGGTGTCGGGGCGGGGGGGGGGTGGATGTATTAAGCAGGAGATTTAATTAAAGGACCATCCTGATACCTTCTAGCTAAAGAGTATATTCAGTTAAAAACTGATTAGAGCTGAATTACCATCTGAGATCCATGACAAACTTTTGGGTGGAGGCTTGGATAGTTAGATACCCAGTACCTATGGGTTTTTATAGAGCAGGGGTATTTGACTCCCATTAAAGTCTGTGGAGTGGTTAGTAAGAACCTGAAGGCTGAATTCATCCCTGATCTTGTAAAATCACTGCTCTTTGCCAGGAGCAGACTTGTCCGAGGGAGTTAAAACTGCTCTCTGATGTGTACTAGAAAGCAAACGCTGAATTTGGGATGCACACTGAGCTCTTGCCAGCTCTGCTCTGGAGGAGTACGGCACAGAGAGCAGCAACGAGCAGCCCTTGCAGGACTGACAGGGCCAAGGTGGGGAATTTTGCCCTAAATCTTGTAAAGCTCTTGAAAAGACAGACTGTATCCCATTCTCTCTGCCCTTCCCCGTGAGTATAGATGGGAATTGCAAAAACATCTCCAGCATTTAGGAACATGGAAACCTCGTGTGTGAGGACAGATGATTAACTTGTGTAAGCAGAGGGATTTCCCCCATGGGTGGCTTATTCTAGAACTGCATGTCCACACGGAGCCTGATCAGTAATGTCCAGCTTTTCCCAGCCACTGGGTGCAAGTCCTTTCCAGAGGAGTAATTACCTCCATTTTTCCCTGTAAGGGAAATCAAAGTAGAGCAAAGTAGTCGATTTACCCAGGCCAGAAGTGAACATCAGGCTTCAGAGCCCATCAGGGTGTTAGGGTAGGGTAACGTTCCCCTTAAGCACCTACTAGCTTGGATGAACCTCAGGCCTGCTCTGGTAAGGTCATCTCCGGACCTTCCATGTAGGTGGACACTGGAGCTGCTCTTTGCTCAACCGTCAGCACTTTGGTGCCTGGGAGATGCCTGCTGAGAACACGCAGTCTTTGTTTTCTGCACTTTCATCCTTCTCCATGATGTTTCTCCATCGAAGCAGTTTGTGCCTTCCTCCCTCTCTGGTTCCTTGCGCACCGCCCAGGACAGCTGGCTCCACGGCCAAGACCAGAAAGGCCCATTACAGCGTTATTAACCTCTTCTTTTGTATCCTACGGAGTGAGAGCGACTGCCGAGCCCGCTTTGCCTTCAAATGTTTAACAGATTGGCCCACATCTAATTTCTGCCGCTGTGTTTACAGAAGGTGGAGGACGGAGGGAAAGGGGGGCTGCTGCGCGAGGGAGGAGGGCACGGAGAAAAAAGAAATTACTAACCCTCCATCAAAGAGCTGCTTTCCTACTTGTGGTTTCAAAATGCTTCCTCCTTCCCCAGCTATCCTGTAATCACTCTCCAACATTCACCAGAGCAGTGTTTACATCCAGCCCTATTACCGGCAGGGGAGACAGGAGAAATTAAGGGCTCCCATGCCCCATTATCTCCCCCTCTTCCCCCTCCCACAAGCAGACGCACTTCTCTCCCCTTACCCCTTTTCATCAAACGCCTCCAATTCATGAAGGAGTAAAAGCCCTTTAATGGGATTCTAGAGATCTTAAANTCATGAAGGAGGAAAAGCCCTTTAATGGGATTCTAGAAATCTTAAAATCCAGGTGGTTTGTAAAAAAAAAAAAAAAAAAGAGGGAGAGGGGAGGGAGGGGAAAAAAATAACCCTTGGAGGAAAATACCACCAGCTCACTCTTTTTGGCTTCTTTGTTCCTTTTCCACGTTGTCTTGAACCTTTTTCTCCTCCACAACTCCGCTTGGCAGCTGGGGTGAACTGAAGTTTGACTTGGATGGCTAGTGAGACCACACAGAGTTCACCCTGGCTGGAATTAATTTCCGATGTACAGCTGAAGAATCCCATGCGCACATACAAACACAGCGAGCCCTTGCATTTCCTTTTGATTTCCTTCTTGTGCTTCCTTCCCCAGATACCCTTTTTATCAGAAGCAGAACGAGCTGCAGTGCCACCGCAGACGCTGTCAAGGCAAGAGGCTCTGACCCAGAGTGGCAGCAGAGCCGGGGGAAGGCGGAGGCTCTTAGATGTTGGGCAGGCGAGCAGACGTGTGAAAAATGGCGAATGTTGGACAACAATAAATGCGGATTATGACTTCTTTTTTTTTTTTTTTTAACGAAGGGTAAAAAAGGATAGTCATCTGGTACTGGCACTTGACGGGGACTTGAGGTCTGATTCCAATTCCTTGTTTAACCGCAGATTTCCTCTAAATAATTCTCGTAATCTCTTGATTCCCTAGCTGAGGTCAGGGGCCCATTGTTCTACACCCTGTAACAACACAATGGGACACAGTTCCTGCCCCAAAGAGCTTACAGTGAAAACAATCAAAGAATGAAAAAGAAACCCAGGCTTGCCTGGAGTTACACCCTGGTGTTAAATTGAAGATTAGAACCAGACCTCCTGACTCTCTAGGTTTCGAGTCTTCTGCAATTGTAACATTTTTCTGGCTCCTATCTTTAGATTCGCACTGCAGTGTTAAAGACCGTCAAAATAGAAAATATTGAATCTATTACCCCTTGGAGCAGAGGAGTGGGCGCTGTGTTTATGATGGGCAGCTATGCCTCTATAGGAAGCCTACGTGTTATGCTGGTTGTTGGTTCGTACTTAGCGCTACCGGCACACGGAGAGAGGTTGGGAAGTTTGGGAAACTGGCTAACCTTTGAGGTTACTGCATTTCCTATGAACCAGGGCGATGGACCAGTGCTGTAGTGGGCTGGGTGGCTGGTGAAGGCATTGCGTCAGGATGTATTTAAGTCCCTTTCTCAACGGGAAGGCAGAGGGCTGTGTGGGCATATGGGGATATTTAAGTGGAGAATATTCACTCCCACATGTAGGAGTTGTTAGAACAGCTCCGCGCCCGGAACTTGCTCCCCTCCCAGGACATGGATATATTGAATGAATGGGGCGGCGCACACGCATGTGAACTTGTCCCAAGTCCTCTTAGTGCTGGCATGACAGTGCTCGCGCTGCGGGAATGTTCATAGCGCAACGATCCTGGTGAAAGAGAACGAACTTGAATGAAGTTCTGGTTGTACTGGCAGTGCTGTAAAGCATTGACATGCTCTTCGTGACTGAAAGAGTAAAACTAAAGCAGGCTTGGCAAATAGCACCCTTGATATCGCTCAATAAAGAGAGGATCTCGCTCTAAGTGTTGCTGGAAACCTTGCAATGTTATTGGTTTGTTTGAAGTCTCAGCATCTGGAATGACCTGATAATACAGCAAGTGATCATTCATGTATGCATAGCCATGTATATACTCTAAATTTTCCTTTGTTTTCCATACACAACTCTCTACTGCCCGAGTATTTCAGTGGGACTAACTTGACCTTTGGATATTGAATATTATTAGTGTGGAAAAACGTGAGTGCTCATATCATGTGTTTTCCTTTTCTTCCATGTCAGTTTATATGAAACTTGTAGTCACTTTGAGATCTTTAATTTCATCCAGGCTCAGCACCAGGGTGTAGATACTGCAGGGTGCGTCACCCCTAACTTTGGGTGTCACAGGAGACTTCCTCTCCATGTACATGAGCATTGAGATTACACCTTAAATATGCTCTGTATCTGCTCAAAGATGTGGAGATCTACATTTTAGCCTGTCTTTTATGGTCAAGGGAAACAGTTACCTTTACGGCCTGATTCAGCTGCTTTATTTCGGATAGCTTCATAGGATGAGGAGAATCACACAGCTGAACCGCCTGTTTCCTCTGACTGCCAACGGAGTCAATTTACTGGCATAAAAGGGGATACCTGCAGCGTGCTGCTGTGTCACCCCATGCTTAACACAGGTTGCCAGAGCTGCTTGGTTCTTCGTGAGGGAAGTTTAGTGGTCCCATGTGGTCGTTACCCTGTTGGATGTGCAGGCCTTGATTGCATATCCCGATGGAGAAGCCTTGTGCAGAAGAGCGTTATTAGGCACGTAATTGCCACTGGGAGATCTGTTCTTTGGCACTGTGTCTAAGCTGTTGAATAAGATTTTATTCTTCAGATTTAGGGATGACAAGTTTGACCGTGCATTGAAATTAGCTTCATCCTCCTGATACTCTTAAATTTATTTTCTTTGTTTCAGAAAAATGTGGGGAAATTACTGGATTTCTAAATGTACCTTCCAAAGGGAACTGCACTTTAGACCTCCATTTCTGTAGAAGTACTGGCAAAGGGTAAGGGGAGGAGCAGGAAAACAATCTAAAGGGTCATCTTAAGATTCAGTGGTCATTTCTGCTAACATGAAACGCTCCAGAATCAGGAGATAGGCATCAAAAGCTGCTAAGATTTAATGTGTAAGAAGTCTATTTGGCTTCTGGATTTTATGCATTTGGGATGTACTTGGGTCCTACTTCCAAGATTTTCCTTGCAACAGCAAGGAAACTTGCTTCTTTTAATATTTTTTTTTTTTCTTTTAATGAGAGCTGAGACTCTCATGTAATTGCTTGCTTCCTGGAATTGGGGCCTTTAAGTAAATATCAAATATCCAGAGATTTGTGTTAAAGTTGCAAGTTGGCAGTTCTGTTTTATTTTACGTTAGAGAAGACTTTATTTGTGTACAAGACCTAGATAGCTTTGAAATTGCTGTACAGTGAGAATTATCATTGATGTTTGTTAGTTCTACTAATAACTGTTATAGCAGCAGTTGAGACTTTTTTTTATTATTATTATTTCTTAGGAAAAACTTGGAACATATCAGGGTGTTTCTTTTTGGCAAAGTTGAAAAGCTTTCTCTTGACTTAATTCTGCCTTCCATTATACTAGACGTTATTTATAATATAAAGGATGAAAGAGCTGAGCGCCATTTGAAATGCTGGAGTGGAAATTAGACCGTCAGTTCTTATTGAAAAGAAGTATGGAGGGTTCACAACAAACTATTTTCATTAGTTTTCATCTCCGCCGAAGTCTGAGGGTTTGGGCTTTTCATGCCAGTTTGAAACCAAGCCAGTTATTTGAAACGTCGGTATCTCAGAAATTTTTGCCATACAAATATTCAGCTTTTGACCAGCCCTTTCTATTATTTCAGGTTAAAATAAAGGTTATAATAGAAACACCATGATACAATTTATTTGGTAATAAATGTATCTCTTGTTTTCTTGTCTGCTGCTTTTCACTTTTATTGGCGACCCGTTTCAAAAACAACTGTTGCAGGCCAATGGAGAGCATACCTTGATGCAACATTAATAAGAACAGAGAGGCTTAAATTATAGAAATAGCTGTCTGTGTCACACATCAGTAGTTTTACTCTCCATTTGGCAGATCTATGGTGGATAAAATTGTGTGTGAAGGGATGAAGGGGGAGAGACTTGGACAAGAGTGGTAGTATCTGATCCAGGATAATGAAGACGACAGATCCACGGAGAGATTTATTTTATTTGCTTTTGGCAATTAGCATTAGTAATACTGTATCTGGGAGGCTGGAACTGCCACAGATGATAACGTTATTGCTTTTGAGATGGTTTATGCAGCTCTAATAACAAGGGCTTGAATCAGTGGGGGCTGTGGGGACTCAGCACCTCTGGAGGTGCTCTCATATGTGCTTCTAATCAAATAAACTTTTAGACTTCCAGCGTAAGGAGCACAGGGCAAGAAAAGTTTGCTTTAACGCTGTAAGGTGAAAACAGACGTGCTCTGGATGTTTCATAGCTGCGTTGCTCAACGTGTTCGTTCCTAGGTGGGACCGCCAAATCAATTCACGTGGTGCTGGTGAAATACCAACTTTTCTGTCGTTGCTTGTTACCTTCCTCTGTGAACCAGTAGTTGGGGTGGCACCAGCCAGTTGTGACCAGACCCTATTTTTGCTTTTGGGCTAAATTGTCTAGGCGTTGCTCGTGGACTAAAAAACCTGTAGCAGTGAAGATAGCTGCTTGTTCCCCAGCCCACGCTTGCTGGCCTGTTTCGTATGGGGTTGGTGGAAGGGACCCCGCTGCTTCTCTTGCTTCAGTTCCCAGCTCGGGTTCAAAGTTCAGACTCTGCCTGCCTGCTGGAAGGGCTGATGTGTGACTTCGCGGCTTATTCTGCCAAGCCCTCATGAGAGGGAAGAGGACTACTGAGGGGCTACAGCATCCTAAATCACTTAAAGCATCATCTTGCAAGAGCTTGAATGCAAACCGAGATGGTTTGTCTTGCATTTGTCCTAAATGTTTATCGCTGTATACGATAGCCTGTATATTTACACCAGGGTTTCATGCAGGCAGGGTTGGGTTTGTTTGTTACCATGGGTCAGCTGAGACATGGTAGCTCACAACACTGGGCTGTGCTGGTCCATCTTCTTTATCCAACTGTGTAATCTCAGCTTGGTCCTGCTTTGATCTGAGACAGCAAACTTGCTTGTGGTCTTCCTGGAATTCAGACAGTTGTGGTGTGAATTCACTGGCTGTCAGCGAGCTGCCCTGGTTTGACGTAATGCAAACGACGTAAGAGGTGGGTCTGAAAGGCAGAAAGAGCCTGGTGGATGGATGGTGTTCGGCCAGCGCGGCTGCTGCGAGCTGGCTGGCCTCGGCTCAGCTGCGCTGAAAACCCACCGAGGTTGGCATGCTCACACGGCGCGTTTCATGCATTTCACTGTGCTTTGCCACTTGTGGTAGTCCTGGTGACAACTTTGCAAGGACAGCAAAGCAAGGATTTCTCACTGCTCTTTCAGATGAAGCAAGTGAGGGGCAGCAGGTCAGTAGTGCTGCGAGCCACAGGACAGGTGAGAGGAGGAACCACGAACGTGGGTTTCCCCATCTCCTTGGGCCTCAGCTGCAGCTCCTAAACACGCTGTCCTGAAACCCTGCCAAGGCAGCAGAGCGCCAAAAGGTGTCTCGATCCCCTGAGCGAGAACACAAGCTGTTGGCTGACTTCAGAGCAGAGAACTGGGGTTGCAGGTTGGAGCGCGTGCGCGGCAGTGGCATGCGTAGTGCCGCCAGCCAGCGCCTCGTGGCACCGGTGACGCAGAGCACCCTGGGGCAGCTGCACCGTCAACCGAAATCTCTCGACGGCATACACCGCAGAAGCTGTGTCACCCATGCCCGGGAAGGTGACTGCGTGGGAGTGTTGAGCAAGATCCTTAAGCCCAGGGGAATGTAAAACGCTTTCCCTCCCTGTCTGTGCTCTTTTTTATGTGTCTGGAAAGGAGAAGCGAGCTCATGCCGTCTCCATTCCCTACCTCCTGAGGAAGGTTAGGGGAGCTGGGAGCCAGGGACTCGCGCGCCCCATTCTGTCGCAACATCCCAGCATCAACACCCTCTGATCTATGGTATCTTGAGAGTTTGCAGCTCTTGTGTGGAGATGGAGTATGAATAAGGGCCCCCCAGTGTATTGGGAATCGGGCCTGTGGGTCTCCCGTGTCAAGTGAGTCATAATGTATTAGATCCGAGGACTTCCCCCACGGGTGTTTAGTCTCAACAAACCCAGCTAATTCAGATTTAACTTAGCTCTTAATATGCTACATTGCTGAGTCTTCTAATTAATGCCACATGTTGCAGTCAGCTGTCATACTGAATAAATGTTTACAAAGCTATTAATGTACTGTATTTGTAAACCAGACCAGCTCCTTTTTGGAAGTCATGTGGTATGTGTTTTCCCCTCAAAGATGAAAAAAGTTTTTTAGCTATAATGGATACTTTATTTTTGCAGCAACAGCCACTTCCTAAGAATTCATTGCTGACTTTCTTGGGCCACAGCCATTATCCTGGGGAAGGGACGTGAGGGAAAAGCGCTGTCTTTTAAACAGAGATGCTGAGCCGAGCTGCTCCGCCATCTTACCGTGGTGGGCCGAGGGGCTCGTAGGGACCAGCGAGCCTTGTGCCGGGTGGTGATGCCGGGGAGGAGGCAGAGTCCGTGTGTGGGTTGGCGGCTCTCCTGTCCCTGGCTGCCGTGATCGCAAAGCATGTGCACGCGAGGACCCAGCGCTCTCCCTCCTCTCTGCTGCCACGTGAGTGGGGATGCTCAGCCAAAACTGAGAAAACAGGGAAGGAGACATGTCATCAAGCAGTCAAGCGGGCCATCTGCCTTCTGCTCAGGGGCCTTCTTGGGGCTGGGGACGCGGGCTGGCCACCACCATCCCCACGTGGCCAACACTTGCCTGGCACGGAGATGGGGTGGCTGGGGCGGTGGGGTCATGGGGGTTGGAGAATCCCATCTTCTCCCCGGGGCTGCTGCCGAAGGGCTTGCTCTGCACAAGTTCATGTTTTCTGTTTTCTTAAGTGTTTTTGTTGTGTGTTTAATTCCTTCCTTGGGCTCCAGGGAACCAGCTTTCTTCTGCTGGGATTCATGCACTTCTGTTCCATCTTTAATCTGCTGAAACCATAGGAGATGCTGAAGCACTTTGATAGCTTAGGGAGAGGGAGGCTGAGGTCTGTGCGCTACCACCGGCTCCCACGTCCATCTAGGCAATGCACTCGGCTCAGGGATTTGGGCACACTTACAGCTCAAGTTCGTAGGAAGTAAATACCCAACCCTAAGATGAGGCTCCAAAAAAATACTTAGTGACACTCTTTGCATCTCTGGTCTCTAAAACAGGACTAACGGCAGAGTCTTCATCGCAGGGGTTGTGAGGGTGTCTAGACCAGGACGGTGGAGGGGAGCAGGACAGCTACGGTAGACGCAGCCAGTTGCGGTAGGGATCCTGCCCCTCGGTGCGTGGCTGAAGGTGCAGGGCCATGTGGGGAGGTGGGCAGGATAGCTGCTGGCCCCTCAGCCTCTTTCATGTACAGGTAGTTTGGGGATGAAGGATTTCCATTAGCTCGAGGAAGGAGTGCGAAAGGGGAGCTGGAACTTGGTATCTCCAGGAAGCTGGGGTGGGTGGGGAGCTTTTCTTTTTTTTTTTTACTTAGCTTATTGGCTATACAACTGAAAAAATGCCAGCTCTCTGCCCTTCTTCCTCGCCCTTTGGAAATAAAATCAACAAGAAGGCAAATGGCTGATGCTCCCAATGCCTTGTGAAGAAGGTGAATGTCCCTCAAAGAACCTATTGAGAAAGTTTTAATTCCAGTAATAAGTAAACAAATATAAGTGGTGTTTTCTCTGCTTTTAACTAGCTGCAGTATAGGCTAACAGACTTCACATTTTGGAAGAATTAATAGTGAGGCCCATTCAGGTACGCTGAGGCAAAGCAGGTAAATGATTGCACTAGTGGGGCTCAACCTTTTGTCCTCTTGCTACACTGCCTTCCGGTGACATCCCCAACACAGGGCTTAGCTGCAAACCTGGACATCTAAACAGGGCAAATCCACCCTTCCTCCCACTCACTGTGCCTAGTTAAAAAGCTTAGTGCAATCACAGGAGAAGAATGACTCTAAAAAGAAAAAAATATTCGTAGATACTTTATTCAGCCTTCTCTCTCTCTCTGTATGTCCTGCAGCCGTCTAAAAATACTGAGCTACAGCCTGCACGTGGATTGTGTTTTCCACCCAAAAGAGGTCATTCTTTCAGCTAGAAAACATTTGATGAGTGCTTTATCAGGGACTGATGCTGCATAAGTTAAGGACTGCACCTTGCAGCCTTCTTGTTTTGTTTAGTGTCTATTTATCGCCAAAGCATGGCCGAGGGAGAGGGAGACCTTTGCTTTCCTGGTGCCGGTAGCGGGTGAAAGGTCCTACTGCAGCATGACAGCCACGTGCTCCGTGCGGGTGCGGGCTCGCTTCGTGGTATTGAATGTGCTGTCAGAAATCACCAAATAGTGGGGCTAAATATACATCATTGTAAGAACTGCATTATAGGAAATGGTTTATACACTTTGCATGAGAGCCCGCAGGCCTCTCCATGGAGATGGCTTTCGTCTTCTCAAATCCCCTTGGATGGCATCTCCAGTCCTCAGGGTTTGTGTCCTTGCCTGACGCTCGTTCCCCTCAGCGCAGTATGATTTCTTTTCCGTTCACCCCACGAAATCTCCCTATCTCCTTCCCTCCCCTGCTGCAGCCCGGACCCAGGGGCTGTGTCTGCAGAGCGGACAGATGGACTCTGTGGAGTGTGCCACCGTCCCGCTGCCCTGGCCATTTGGGACCTGCTGGTTCCCTCCCTGCCTGCGTACACGGTGGAAAGTAGAGGGCATTTGGGATGGAAGCTGGAGCATCCCCACAGCTGGGGCACAGAGGACTGTGGGTCAGTCCAGACTTAGCTGCTATGTACTCCAGCTTGTGTGCAGTGAACCAAGAATTGAAATACTGTTGGTGTTACCTCTCCTTAGGAGCAATACCCCTGCTAGTAGAGTCAGTGCTGTGTGCCCAGCTGTTAGCTGGTTTAATTCCCAGCTTGTTGTCCCCCCAGAAGAGGCAGCAAGGGGGGCTGATGGTGGCCGGTCTGGCTCAGCCACCTCTGAGCCCCACACTTGCAGAGGGCGAAGGGGGAAGTAAGGCAAGCAGGCTTTCAATTTAGGATAATGGCTTCAATGGAGGATCCCTTCAGGAGCATGTTTTGAGCTGTTACCCTGAGTCGCAAACCTTAAAACATCTTGCCCTCGCTCCAGTCCTTGCTGAAGCCAAGCACACACCTGCTCTTGCCATGGAGCCGCGTCTTCTACGTCTTTAATCCTCTTCTTCCCAGCCTGCCTCACCAGTGGGAAGTGTGCTCATAATGTTAAACTTCCCTCATTAGGCAGAACATTCCTCTTTTTAACCTCTTTAACCTGCAGCATTCCCGTTGGGAGGACCCTGTCTCCATACTTCTCAACTGCTCTTAATTAGATTGGGCATTTCTTGCCTCCACTGTATATTTACAATTTAGGAACAGGAAAAAATACAGCCTGCACTTAAGGGCCTTCTTCCCTTCGTTTGCTTCCCGTGCTTGATAGGTTGGACAGCAGGAGGTGGAAATTTTAAAGCCCAGAGGAACAGAACTTGTCTGGGAGGAGAATCTGAGGCGGTTTAGATCATTCTTTAGGCGGGAATGATTTCGTATCTTGATGGATTTTTACATCAGCTCGCGCTTTTTTTTATTTCCCTTCTCCTATGTGCGCATGTGTGTGCACACACACACACACACGCATTGTCTGTCTTTTGCTCTTATTCTGCCATCAGCCTTTTAATAATATTATTGTTGATGTCTTTTCATTCCTGATGCCAAACCTGATTTGGAGATGACAGTACTGAGGGTTTCATTTTGAGCACTGTAGACGGAAAACTGAAAGTCCTAAGTGACTGGAGCCCTCGGCCAATCTAATTGTTATTGACATTTGTGTCTGATTGTTCATCAAGGGGGATTTGACTTGCAGGCCAAATCATTCTATTACCGGGGTTCCTTTCAGCCTTTTCTCTAACAAAAAAACCCCACCCCAGTCAGCAGCAGAAGAATCAATGGCAATATCTCTGGATGTCCATCTAGCCGGGCGTGAGAGGGGGGAGCGAAGACGGAGGAGATCACATATGTCCCGTTTGAAATGCGCAAGCAAAAGATTGGAGAACCGGCCGTATTGTGTTACAGGGGGAAAAAGGATCTCATTAAAAGACTACCGTTTTCATGGCAAGGTGAAGGAGGCAGAGGAAGGAGGGGCTGGCAGGGCTAATTATATTAAGGTCATTTCACCTGTCAAAACTTTCCCTTTAGTGGTGTCCCTGGTGCCCTGGGATAACATCCAGATTTGTCCTGAATGGCGTCTCTGTTCCTGCTTGGGAGCCTTGACTGGTGGATCGTGAAGCGAGCTGCATGAAAGGAGCCCTGAAGGCACCCTTTTGCCTTTTTTTCACCTCCTGCTCTCCTTTGATTTTAGCTTTTCCTCCTCTTGAGTTTCACGGCGGGTAATGATGAAGCCCTGCTGTGCTGCTCACCCGGAGACCTGCTTTCCCCGGTCGGCCACCGAGGCGGGCGGCATGCCGAACGCCTCAAGCCCTGCAGCTCATGTTCAGCCGGGTTCTCATCTCCGTGCGTTTTGAACCCATTTACACCCTGCTGCAATGCCAATTTATCCCCCTTGAAAGCTCTCCTCGGCAGCAGAGAGGGACGGAGCGAGGCTGATTTTGCTCATTAGACTAATGGTGGAAACCAGAACGACGCAGACGCAGGGCTCAAAACAGAAACAAGGGAAATACTCTGTTTATTCATTTGAAAGAGGCAGAGGTGAGGGGGTGGCTGGTAAACCAGAGCGTCCTCATCCTGGCGATGAACCCTAGAATTACCTGCCCTCCTTCAGGGGATTGTTCCGAGTCATTAAGTTATTTCATTTTCCAGGAGTGGGAGGGGGGGAAAGGCAAGTTTCTATAGTTAATCTTTCTCTCAAGGTAGGTGGAAGCTGTGCAGATGGCCTCGCTTTGCTAACACGAGCAGGTAGAAGTAATTTGGGGAAGAAGGCTAGGGGAAGAACACAATAGGGTTACTTCACGATCACGCAGGTTGTACTTGTTGCCACGGAAACAGAGCAGAAATTTCAGAGATCAAAGGCTTCTCCACCAAAAGTTGCTACCTAAATGCGTTGGGTAGAATGAGAGCGAACTGTGGACGAGAAGGAAGTGCACCAAATTCATGTGGCCTTCAGCAACTGGCTCAGTGAGTCAGATTTATCCTGCTGAAGTCGCATTGTTGGAGTTGAGCGATGGATTTGGCTTAACGTGCCCTCCCTTTGAGAGATGCTTAGGGAGTAGCAGTGAGTCATGGACGGTTGTGACATACGGCAGAATTTGATGAGTTTTCTTAAACTGGGGCACATTTGGATCCTGGGATTGGCTTTCGAGTAGGAAAATAAGTAGAACCATACAGTTGCCTTTTTAAATAATTATTTCACTGGGGAGAGGAGCAAGAGGCATTGACCTGTGGATGCAGAGTGGAACTGCTTGGTGGAAGTTGCTATGAAGGTTGAACTGCTGGATGTGGGTGTTTGGTCCTGTCAAACGTGTTAAATGGCCCTTAGTGTTAAAAAGGATTCTTAGGAGGAAAAAAACTGCGGTTTGGAGCTTGGAGGAGCCAGAGTTCAAACTGAGAGATGTGTGTAACTGTCTGTTACGCTAACCTCTGCCATTCTGGGCTCTTCCCATAGCTTCTAGCATATGAACAATAACTGCGTTAACAGCCTGTCTCCTCTTTCGTTTTGACTGTTTGTTGAAGTGCTCTTCTTGTGCCCCCCTGTCTACTGAGCCAGCTTAATTCAGCAGGAACATAACTGACAACACTTGTCTTTGACTTTCTAATTGCGTTACATGTTTTTGGTGAAGGCTCTTGGGAGGTGGTTCTCAAGAAGGACTGCTTTCTCCTTTGGAGAGGTAGACAGCAGGTTAGAGGTATCAGACAATGCTTTGGCCCTAAAGAAGGAGGAAAAATACCCAAATGAGGAGAGTGCTGTGCATCCCTGCTCTTGCTAAAATATGGCCTTGAAGCCAGCCCAGGTTGCTAGTTCAAGTGTCATGCATACTTGCAAAAAAACATTGGAGATACCTTCCTTCTTCGTAGCATGAATTGCAGCTTTGGCTGTGAGGAGGATGAATGAGTGATTTTTTTAAATGCTACTGCCCTTTTAGAAAAGGGCATGCCAGAGTTTTGGTCATATCAAGGACAGTGGGAAGCAAAAGTGTGTGCTGGGGCTGGCACTTGAGTATCCACCCTCGGTCTCACCTCTGCCAGGTGTTCCTGCCGCCCCGGTGAAACGGGGACGGAGACAAGCCTCCCCAGGCAGCCACGTTTCCAGTGCAGTAACCTGAATCATTTTAAAGAGCAGAAATCAGAGACAAAGCACGGTATTGTAGACAGCAAAGGTTGAATAAGAAGACCCTTGGGAGCCCCGCCACTTCTCCCTTTAATCTGATCAGCAAGCAGCATTCTTGTAATTCCCTCCAGGTCACTCTGAATTCCTGCAGTTTCTCAGCCAGGTTGAAGCCTTCCCCTTCAATATTAAATAATCTGCAGGCTTAGAGAAAGGAGCAATGCAAGACTTAGCTTAGTTTATATCAGAAACCAACAGGAAACTCCCACATCCTTGTCCCAATGCCTCTAAGGCTCAATAATTGCAAGTTACCTTGCGTTGTGCTCTCTGCGTTTAGAATACTTTGTAAAGTCATTGGGAGAGGATGTTCCTGTTGTATATTTAGCATAGCAGACACTGAGCACAGCGCCCTTATGCTATGTCTCTTAGCTCTAATTGTTTCTGGCTTAATTCAGGTGAAACAACGGTTTCAGTTTGTAACTCGGAGACACGGGACTGCTCTTTTCCAAAGGGATGAGAATTACACAGCCTGAGGTAGCTCGGAAAACCTTGACATCTCCGTCTGGTCAAGGAGGCAAGCCTGATGCTGGGACTGCTAATGGCTGATCGCTGCCTTCTGTCTGCCGGGCTGCTGCAGTGGTCGGTTAGAGCTGGATGGTTTGTGAAAGGACCCGGAAAGAGGAAAAAGGGACCTTCTTCATGCATGAATCTGAGGCGTCTATACCTGTAGAGTAACACACCCTGAAACCCTCTGTGTGAGAGCTGGTTATTTAGTATATCCTTAGATATACTTAGATATAAATATATCTAAGGATATATTTCCTAAAAGAGCCGAAGGCAAGTCAATACCAGCTACCAACATACATTCTATAGATCATAACTGCAGTAAAGACCCAGTGGGACCCACTTCAGAGTGACCTGCAGGTTCGTCGTGCTCCCGTCCCAGCTGAGTCCTGCACCACTACCACTCTGCGCCCTCTTTACTCTCCAAAGCCAGAGTAATGCTCAGTGACCACAGCCACGACTCCACCTTCACCCAAAGCTTTGGTGCAGGTTCGGTGTCGGTGTGTTAGAGTCGTTTCTCTCTTTGTAAATCAGCCTACCTCTCTCCCACCAAGCAGGGGTATTACTGCCTGGTGTCCGTGCCATTCCCCGTGGAAAGGCAGTCTGCTGTTTGCTCTGCGTGTGCCCTCACAAATCTGCCAGAACCCGTATTTGATGAGTGAAGGTCAAGCTACAAATCATATTTATTCTCTCAGGAAGCAGGCAAAGCTTTTAAAGGCTGGGAAGGTGGATGACAGTGTAGGAAAAGGGGACAGTAGACTCCTAAAGGGAATGAAAGCAAGGTTGGCTTGGTTCACATCTCGTCTCTGTTGCATCTTGGAGGTACAGTACAGCCCATACACACAGAATGAGGCAGGAGGGTGAATTGAGAGAATTAAAGCTACTTTTCCATCCCTCAGGGGAAATGAAAATACGGTGTTGCCAGAGTCCCTTATTGCAGCTGCCCCAGGAAGACGCTTCCATTGACTTCAGTGGTTGGTAACTCCAGCCTGATGTGAAACTCTGCAAAACTTCACTGAAGATTTTAAATTATGCTGAAGAGATGAGAATATTTTGAGAAGTGAAGTGGTACTATTCTGAGAACTTTATTTAGAAAAAGAACAAATTTTTTCCAAAATATACACAAGAAATATTCTTACTGTGGAAATGCATAGCCTGAAAACTCAAATGACATTAGGTCACTGGCTTCCTTTTATCAATAACTTTGAAGTCTTGTCCTAGTTTTCTAATTTAGATTCTTGTGATAAGAGGTTCTCAGCAAGCCTGGGCAAAAGCCAAGATCCTCTCCCTCTAATAGGTTGGGAACACAACCACCAGTAGCAGTTCCAGTTTTGAAGACGGGCCAGGTCTTAAAAGTGGCTGCAGGGACTCTGCAGAGACAAACCCCGAGACGTTGGTCTGCCTGAAACTTCAGGTGGCTCTTGGACCCAAATTCACGAGCCACATGTTGGGTTTGGTCTTTAAAACTACGGTGCTGAGCTCTGCCGTGCCAGCCTGGACAACATGCACGAGACAGATTTCACTGCGGCTTGCAGAGCTCTGTACGTTTTCTCCTTCAATTCCCTCTTGCCGCGGTATGGTCAGGTATCACTTCCCACCTCGTCTGCTCACAAAAGCTTGTAAAAGTTTCAAATTGTAAGATGGAAAATTAAATGAAGAGCTTACGGTTCAACTTATTTTTGAGCGGGCGCCCTTAGGGATGAGCCAGCCCTGGGCAGACCCCAACCTGTGTCTCATCTGGGTCTGAATGGCGTGGATATCCGTGGCAGGACATGGGAAACCATACATTTCTAGAGCAGGCAGTGACTGATTTCTACCAGTGCTAGAATCCAACTCTTCCTACCACCCGAGAGGAGGTAGTTCTGAGGAAGGCGGGGTAGGTACCAAGGCTTCCATCCTTTAGAAGTGAGTTTCTCCACCGTAATGTTGGGGGATGCTAGACAAAAGCTAGAAAAAAATGCTGCCGCTGCTCTGAGCACCAAGGGAGGCTGCCAGGCAAGCGTAGTACATCCACAAAGTTCACCAGGTGTTTTAGCAATAAGAACGAACCCAACCCTTGCATTCGGGGGGAGCTATCTGGTAGCCTCAGCCGCCCCATCTTGCAGGATGGGTCACTACAGGTGTATGGAGCATTTGGCTCCGCTCTGGCAAATGAAGGCGCCGGGTGCTTTGTGCTGGTGCAGCAGCTCCGAGGGCAGGAGCACTGGTGAGCTGGGATTGAAATGGCCGAGGGTGCCGGGCTGGCTGGGCACCGCCGCCTGCCTGAGTGAGTCGTCTCCGCTCTCGCGTGCTGTGTGTGCAGAGTAGGAGGACCTGAGCCCCAAAAGCTACATTTCATTTAGTAATTAATTAGTGATTCTTGACCCCAGGCAGCTTCAGCCCGCCGACAATAACAAGATTGCAGCCTGTGTATAAGCTAGCTTCCGTGCCCTTACCGCTCTCATTACATCAGCTGAAATCCTTCGCAACAAAGACCCAGGCTGCCTGGCAGGCTAGGGATAAAACCTCCTTCTCTTCATGGTTTGGGTCTGTTTCCTTGCAGACTTAGCACTTAGGTGTTCCCCCCGCCTCTGCCTGCAGCTCCTCTTTGCCACGGGGGCATTGCCCCCAACGGCCACGGCAGCTCCAAGAGGCAGCTCGCCCAAATTGTCCACCCAACCCACTCACCAGCTGGGATGTGAATTATTTGGGAATCCCCCACCACCTTCCCACAATGCCCTCTGGAGGAATAGAGCACCAGCATCCCGGTGCCAGGCGGGGGCTGCGGCCGGGGTAAGGCTGCCTGGGATGCGGCAGCGCTGCCTGCGAGCAGCCACACCACTGGTGAGGACTCGGCCACGGCTCCTCGGCCATGCTGGGGGCACCCAAGCAGCGATATCGGCTGTGCCAGCTGCCTGGGGGGGCTCTACAGCCAGGAGGTAAGACGGGAGCTGCCGTTAGTGTGCTTTCCGTCTCGGACGAGGGTGCTTTAACGCTCAGAATGTTTTTAATTATTTGTTGGAAGATTTTGAGAGCCCCTAGGGTAATGGAGAGGCCTCAATCAGTGTTTCCTAGCTGAAGGCATCTATGGATGCGCGTTCCCTCGCCTTAGTCATAGCTGAACCTTGCGTCAAAAGCGGAGCTGGTGCCAAGTGCCTGGGTGGTTCCTTGGTGACTCTGGTAGCGGGTCTTGGTGGCTGGCAGCTCTGAGCGTGTTGGAGTTTGCACCAAGCGCTACGGAATTTGCAGTGAAGTGGCTGTTGCTCCGAAACTGTCACTTATTTTGCCTTGCAACGGCGCGGTGCACTTAACCTCACAGGGAAGGCATCAAACCTCGTTTGTGGGAGTAGCAAAGTAGCTCTGAACAAAAGGGGCTTTGACCTGCCAAGGTGAGTCGGTGGCTGTAGCTGCAGCCATGGGCCGCTGCTCCTTGTTACGCCATGCAGTGGCTAACGCTCAGGACCTGTTCAGCGTCGATGCTTGAGTAGGGACTGAGTCTCCGCTGCTTCTCTTTTCCTGGAAGAAAATACCAGCAGATGCCCCTGACAAACCAAACTCGTGCTTCCAAGTAGGAAAAAATCGGAAGGAACAGAGTCACTTCCCTGCTCGGCCTCAGACTTAGTCTCATGTGGGTGAACTGTGTAAGGAGTTAGTCCAGATTTTTTTTAATATTCTGACTGCCTCTAGGATCTATGAAATTGTTGTTGTGGGGGAGGTGGGAGAATGGGTCAAAAATGGGTGATCTGGAGGTGATGGCTCTGGCTGAGGGCATCTCAGCTCCAATGTGGCTCATGGTTCCGGCAGCGCCGGATGCTGTGCTGCTGCATCCCTACTGCATAACATGTGTATCTACCCACAAGGCTTTGGAGTTCAGGTCCGAGGTTCATCTCTGTGACCCACAAGCCTGTTGCTGGGGACCCGGCGTAACGTCTCCTCAAAGCTGCGGTGCCGTGCTGTGCAGCTGGGAGAGCATGGAGGAGTGCTGCATGGTGCGGTCTGGTACAGCGTGAAAGGAGAATACAATAGAGCGAGGCCAGATGTTGCCACATCAGAGTGACTGAGAGCTGGCTCCAGCATAAACATAACGTTGACGTATTGGTCCAGCCCTGTCCCCTGCAGCTGCCTTGCTGCCATCAGGCCACCTTCATCCCTCCCAGGTCCTCTCTCACCCATTTTTACATCTACAATTCAGGGCTCCCCACTTCAAGAAAGACAAGGAACTGCTGGAGAGAGTCCAGGGGATGGCCACAGAGGTGATCAGGGGTCTGGAGCATCTCTCTGATGAGGACAGGCTGAGAGCCCTGGGGCTGTTCAGCCTGGAGAAGAGAAGACTGAGAGGGAATCTCGTCAGTGCTGATTGATATCTAAAAGGTGGGTGGCAAGAGGATGGGGCCGGACTCTTGCCAGTGGTGCCCAGCGACAGCACAAGGGGCAACAGGCACAAGCTGGAACATAGGAAATTCCGTCTGAACACAAGGAAAAACTTTCCTTTGAGGGTGGCAGAGCACTGGAACAGGCTGCCCAGAGAGGCTGTGGAGTCTCCCACTCTGGAGATATTCGAAGTCCCCCGGATGCGTTCCTGTGCAACCTGCTGTAGGTGACCCTGCTCTGGCAGGGGGGTTGGACTGGGTGATCTCCAGAGGTCCATTTCAACCCTGACCAGTCTGTGATTCTGTGACTGGAAGGGGCTGCACCAGGGCTAGTGTGTCTCCAAACGTGGTGCCCGCTGCTGATCACTGCAGGGGGATGTTTCCGCTTCTCTCTGACACTCGTGGATGTTATATAGGGAAGAGGTGGAGAGGCTTGTGGTACTGGGTATCTTGGATTGCATGTGGGCAGTGCTGACGGGCTCCGCTTCTCCTTCCTCGCGCCCACCCTGCAAGTGTGGTACTTCATGAAAGTCTATGACATGATGCGATCTGGTACTGTACTATCCTTGGGCAAAAAAAGTGTACTGAGTGACTTCTTTTGTTTTAAGCTGTGTAATTGGTAGGGAAAACATATCCCCTTCTAGTGGCTTTTCTTTTATTGTCATGTTTAGGAAGTTTTTTTGCATGTCATAACATTTTGTCTGTTTTTACTGAAATCCTTCCACGCAGGAATGATTGTTTGCGCAAACAGACTGACATGTTGATACAGGCTGACAACTGCATGGCTAAGACCAAAATAAAATGTAAAGTAAACACATTTGCATAAGTTTATAATATGACCCAGTTCTTATGAAGCGGAGGAAATGGGGAGATGTGAATCTGAGCAGCTTATCTTGCATCTCCCCTTTCTGCTGTGCCCCTCGTTCTTAACCTCTGCTCCGTGAGTGCCATGGGAGAGTTGTGTGGATTTTTCCATTCAGATTTGAAACAACAGGTCCCTCTTGTAGTTCGCTTATGGTTTTGTTTTGCTTAGAAGGGAGGGCACGGAGGAGGAGGGACCATTCCCAGCTTTTCCCTCATGTGAAACTGGTTGGTCTTTCCATCCTTTTTCTTCTCGGTTACACTTTAAAAGGCTTCTGTCAATGTATTTTCCATCACTTTAAAATTGCATTGACATCCTGCTGTTTTGTGTCATAGCTATGTAGCATCGCAAAACGCTGATTTGGGACTATCTATTTCTTGATCTGCTTGTGGCATGATTTCCTTAAGGATTTTGAGATCAGTGCCGCCGTTTTTCCAGATGAGGAAACCAGAGCATAGAGCAGTGATTTCCTCTCGACCATCCGGCACCTCTGTGGTAGAGCCAAAAGCAGGACCGGAATCATGGGTGTCTTGGCTGACTGCAGGGAGGTTCGTTAGTGCTCAGCTGCCTGGTCCATGTGTGCTGACCAGCTGAAAGCAAGAGCGCTTGCCCAGAAGCCCAGGGGTGTTTATCTTCCCAGTTTGTGGCATCAGTCAGGTCAACGTTGTTGGTTTGCTTTCACAAAGCAACTCCCTGAAAACTATATGAATCCAGAAAATACCTTTTGAAGGACCTCCTCTGAACCTGACTGTCCCAGAGGGGACCCAAAGGAAACCTAAAATCCAAACGGCAATGAACCCGTGCTATGTAGTTGGGGAGAAGAGAAGAAGGAGGTTTTGTAAAAATAGTATTAAGTTCTTGTGGAAAGACACTTAAACCCAACTGTCAGGTAGTAAAGATGGACTCCAGGTCCAGACCTTCAAAGAACGTTTCTTTGACTTGCACAATTTGTGCCTGCAATTAGCCATCCCTCTGGCTCTTGGCTTTCCTACAGCCAGCTGATGGTGGAGGAACTGCTGAACTCAACACAGTGGTGCCTTCTGACCCTCAGAAGTCCCTCAGCAAGGCTGTCTCATCTGACGTCCATGACCCCGATCTTTAAAGTTGATAACAGAAGGGCAAAGTTAAACTTTCGAGCAGCTTTGAACGTGGCCACTTTCTTTTGATAAGGAGGAGCCAGCTGGTGCCAAACTATCTGACTAACAGAGCCCTTGTGAGCAGTTCTTGCTACGGACAGAAGAGAGTAATAATTTCCAAAGTCCCTGCCGGCTGCTCGAAGCCCTGGTCTCTCAGGGCATGAGCAACTCATATACACAGTCATCCAGTGTGTAAATTTCTGGACGATAGCGTGGTTGTAAGTGAACATTTATTTCTGAGTTTCCTTTTGCCTATTTTAGGCAGTTTCGAGCTCGCTGCACTAGCTTCTGTGCCACGCTCGGACACTCGTTATTTTGGGAGCCGATGGTCAGTCCTTGGAGCTGTGAGGTCTCACAGTGACCCTCATATCACCCTCCTTTGTGGGTCCGGCTCTCCATCCCGCAGTCCTGGAGCAATCCCGAGGGCTTGCTCAGCAGCCCGAGCTCCCTGCGGAGCTGCAGAGCCGGTAGGGAAAGCAGCTATTTTCCTGCTATCCCCCTGGCTCTGGGTATGTACCACAGGGAACCGGAGGGTCCGAGCTTGGTTTGTTGTACATCTCACCTGGCGGTCATCTGGGGGGACTTTGCTGATGACACTGCAAATGAGTAGAGTGACAACAGGGGTGCTTTGTCATGGCAACATCATCCTGGAATAACTTTGTGAAATGTTATTTACACGGTGTTTTTTTTCTTCCTGTGTTGTTACATATGCTGGTAAGAGTCTAACAAGAAAAACATGTGTTTATGAGAATCCTAGACACAGTGTCCCCGTAGCCAGACCATTCGTGTGTCTTTATTTTGTTGGATTTTGGGTGTGTCTCTCTCTTGACGGGAACTGCGCACCCAACCTTAAAGAGCGCCGAGATATTCAGGACTGCAAGCCCTAATTTTTGATTTCCCAAAGGCAGCAATGGGGCTGTGACAGCCGAACGATGAACGCGGTGTGCTTGTCCCATAGCTGGCATTGGATCTAGAATAGTTAAAGGAAAAAATACCGTGTTTGGGGGGAAAAAGAGGGTTGGGAAGGGGTTGATTTACATTCATATTTTGTCATTCTGGGTATTTTCCTGTAACACACAGCCCACCATAGGACACTGGTAATACTTTGTGAGCTCTGCTGTGCTGTGTTGCAGGTTTTGTGGCTTTTACAGTTTTCTTAGAAGGGCTGAGAAAGGTTTTGGTGTACGTGGGGAAAAATACATGGTAGCAATCACCGGAACTGGGTTTGTGAACGTACGAGTCCCAGCCGACATGTTTCTATGGCCAGGACGCTCAAACAGCAGCAGAGCTGAACGTGGCTCGTGATTTTTAACCGTGCTTGCCCATACGCCCCAGTGATAGTTTCATCTTAACCAAAATGGGAGACTTAACTACGTATTTCCAGGTTTTGTAGGTGATTTGGAGTGGAAGGGAATATGTCGTGGCTGGAGCTGAACTAGCTTATGGAAGCACCAGATTCTCTTCCTGGCCTCGCTACAAGTTTTCTGAGAAACTATAGACCAGTCACATATTTCCCTCCTCTGCCTTGGTATTGTTATTTGTGAATTGGGAATAATTAGCTGTTTTTTTGACTGTTGCATCTGTTCAGACCACAACGAACTGGAACTTGACTTTAAACTATGTGGCCAGACGCAACGGCAAGATGTTAGTCTGAACGTTTGGCTTGTCTGATAATTTTCATAGCTAATGTATCAGATAAAACTGAGCGCAAGATAAACGTGTCTTGTTCCTGACTCTAGTCTAAATGGTAGCTCGACAGTCACGTATTTCTGCGCCAGTGGAACTTCTTTGTAAGCTGCTGCACGTGTGGGTGGCACTGGTTTTGGACCAGAGATGTTAATAGTTCAAACACGATGTGGGAATTCAAGAGCAAAGAACGCGAAAGCTTGACTCCCAGATCAGAAGTAGGAGATGATAAGGATATTATTTGAGTCCTCTGGATATCATCTGATGTATATCAGAACATCTGAGTCCCCTGATGAAGGAGTGGTTAATAAATCCAGCTAGTGGCGATTCTACTGCCCCACCTTTCAAAGCTCCCTTGTTCATGCTGGTAGATAAAAAGATATTAAAGAGATATGTGCCTCTTGTTTCTTAAAAATCCCTGCTCGCTGCCCTGTGTCTCACAGGTCAGCTGTACTGGTTTTTCGTGTCACTGTGTGGAGGAGGAACGCAGGGCTTGAGCTGTCATCTTCCGTGGGGTGTTGCTGGGAAGCATCGCCCTGATCGTGCTCATGCTTGGGATGGTTTACACAAGCTTTGTAAATCCAGCGCTTTGGGAATATGGTTGTCCTTGCCGGGGTATGCAAGAATAAACTAAGCCTGCTACTTCCATGAAGTGTGGGAGCAATGAGTCACATTGCACAGATTGACTTACGTAGAAAAACTCCCTGCTAGGTGTCAGAAGAGAATGTGCTTTCTGCCTGTAGCCTCTGCGGTTGGGCAACACATGCTGTAAAAATGTTCTGGATGTGCGGAAAACCAGCTCGAGCTGGGAGCTCCGACCAGATCACAGGAACACACAAATCCTATGCAAATGTCCAAAAAACTTCTCAGTGGGAAAAGAGGACGCGAAATAAACGTAGACTTCTGGCAGCATTCGACATGGCTGTGATTTGTCCCTTATAAAGAGCACATTTGTTAGATACACCCTGATGCACGTTTGTCACACTGCGGGCTTGGATGGAGTTGCCGCCGCTCATGGCAGAACAGCCGAGACCACGAACTCCCTCCTTCCCCGTTCCCATCACAGAAACCCTGGAGGAAGGCAATAGCCTGATACCGAAGTTGCCTGTAAGCNTTTTATGGCTTTTTATGAAAAAGGAAGTCAGGCCTGGGCTGGTGAGACTGAAGGAGCAGGGAGTGGATTGGCTGTCAAGGGTCAGCCTCCCAATAGCCCTGTGATCAAAGGCTGCTCTCAGCAGCATGAGTTTATAGGCGGCCAAGACAAACAATGAACAACTTTATCTCCTTTCAGGAAAAAAAAANAAAAAAAAAAAAAAAAAAAGAAAAGAAAGACTTAAGTTCCAGGAAACCATTTCTGGACCAGACAAATTTTGGTTGTTATTCCTTCTCTCTCTCTTATAACGCAGCTATTTCTAGATGAAGGGCGATAACGGGGAGACAGCAGAGCAAAGCCCAAACATGAACCAGATTGTGCCCTGTTCTCGGCTGGTGCAAATTGGCACGCCCCCCACCCCCCACCCTCCCCGCTCCAGGAGGTCGAAGCAGCACAACCAGTTTACTCCTGCTGAGAATCTGGCCTTCACCAGCAGCTGTCACTGGAAAAGCAGCAGGGAAGCTCCGGATTGAATCGTGGCCATTTCCCCAAGTTCGATCCCTTCTCCGAAGGTGTTGCCTCATTTGTTTGCAGCTGGAATGTTGCCTATTTGGCTGTCCCAGCTGTGGCCTCCAATGTCAGCTGGTCAGAACACAGCTGGCCAGTTTTAAACATACTGGCTTCAGTGTCAACTCGCTGAATAAAGTGAACAGAGGGGAAAAATATTTTGGGCTCCTGTGTACTTGATTATTTGTTTGGGAGGAGAGGAAGATATGAGAAGAAAGCCTCTTATTCCTAAAATGGAAAAAGTTGCAAAACTTTTAGTTGGGTTTGGATCCGAGAGAGAGGAATCTTCTCAAAACGCAGAGTGTTCTTGATTTAGGATTTCCTGTTGGATACGTTTCAGAAAGCTATTTAAGTCATAAGTGGCCAGATTCTCAGCTAGAATAAATCTGTAAAGCTCCGCTGATATGAATCAATATAGCACATTGACCCCAGCTTAAGATCTTGGACTGAGGTCTGGTGGTGGATTGCGAAGATCTGCCCTTGTTTATGGGTTCAGAGCAGGACTAAATCAAAAGATAAGTGGTAGTCCCGAGGTTCAGAGCTACGTGTGAGTGTTTAATTCCCCTGCAGTGTTGGACAACCCCAGCGATTTGGGGGCCGGACTGTTCTCAGTAGATGTAAATGTCTTAACTCGATGTGTGGCTGTAAGGTTTGTTTTGGCGTTTGCGCTGGATGGGCCTGGTCAAATGAGTCTGGGGGGAGGCAGGAAGCCCCCCAACTCTTCAACCAAGCAGTCTTGAGGATTCTCGTAGACATCACTGCTCTCTGTACTACATATTTCTACCCTTCTACACATTGAACATGGAAAATATTGTGAGAAAAGCTTTCTGAGCCAGGATTTAGTGCTGAGAATAGAGGCAAAAAGCCCTGGGGGCTTAAGAGAACATATTTCCATAGTCTTTCCAGATGTCCCTACAAAAAAGTAGTGGAGAGTTGGAGGCTCGTGGCCGGTTCTGGTGATGGGTGCTCCTGAAATGATAACAGGGACTGTTGCTTTGAGGTGTAGGAGCAGACCCATGGGAATGGAGCTGCTGCCGAAACGAAGGGTGAAGTACAAAGGGGAGTACTTCACCTTCTCTTCTTCCCATCCACGCCCGTGGTCTCAAATGGATAAATCTAATCTCAAGCTATGGATCTAGGGATGGAGGCGGGGAAGAGGAAGAAGTTGGGTCCAGGCCTGCCTGTCGAGAGTCACTAGCAGGACGGGTCTTCTGATTCTCTGTCCCAGAGTCTTACTACGTGAAGTTAATAAAGCTGTGAGGATGCAGCCAGCCTGGAGGGGAAAGGCGTTCAGAAATGGGTTACTACACTCCGGCAGAAAGGTCTGAGCTGAGGCAGAAAAGCTTGTTGATGGTGTGGGTTTGTTTTGAGTACTTTTTTATTTTTATTTTTTGTCTCTTACCCTTCCTCCCACCACGGGAAGGAGCAGCTGCTGGAGACCTGCGTGTGAGAGGATTTCCAGGGTTGGGACAGGACAGGAGGTCCTAGATCTCCTCTCCCAGGCTGGCACCGCCGGTCCAGGAAATGTTCCCAAATCCCTGACCTTCATTTCATACCCGTCAACGAGGGCTGGGCTGTGTCCACTGCTGCCATCTCCCCTTGATGTCTTATTCTCTCTGTTCATGTACTTCGTGTTCCTTTTCTTTTCTCCCACCCTTCAGAGTCAACACTGCGGCAGCCTGTGAGTGACAGCAAAAAATGAGCGACTTTATTTTGTTGAACTTTATTGACTTACAGGCCTTTGTTTTAAGCCTGTAGCATTCAGCTCCGCTGCCTGCTGCTCCTGCCTCGTTAGGAGCCGTTGAATTCCAGAAGCGCAGGAGTTGACAGTCCGACGCCAACGTGCCTGGCGCCTTCAGAAGGTCTAAGGGAATTAGGTACCCACTTCCCCAGGGATTTTAGTGGAATTCAAGTCTCCAGTTCCTAGAAGGTGCCTGTGACTCCCCCAGTCAAAACGCACTGTATTTCCATAATGTGTTTCATTATTTATATGGTATTTCTGCATAATTACCAGACTCGCAGGAAGGTCTCAAGGTTCTCCAAGGATGCCAAGGGCTGACCTCATCCGTAGCTAATGAAACTCTGGTGACCGATAGACCTGTGACTTGCTCCCAGCACAAAGCACTGGGCAACGTGAGCCAGCTCCGTACCTCCGCCCTGATGAGTTACCCCCATTCTGCTACTACAGAGAAGCTGGAAATCCAGTTTAACCATCTGCTTGGGAATTCCCCTGTAGCTGGAGGGGATTGAGCATTCTCACACCCCAGCATCAAGGGTGCGGTTAAGATGAAGGACGCATGCGTGGGATTCACGTACGCTGCCTAAGCCAGGCTGACCCCCCAAAACCGTCCCGTTGGGATTGGGACAACTGGTTAGGACTCAGCATGGCCTTTGGACTGCCTGATATTTCCAGGGGTTGGGCAGTGTGTCCCTAGCATCCTGGAAGCTCAGTGACTGAGTTTGACTGTGCTGGGATGTAGCTGAAAGAAGCGTGTCTGATGCACGGATGTTGGGAGTCTTCCCCATCTCGCTGGGTTAGAGGACCTGTGGAAACCTGGGTGTTACTTGCTGTGAAAGCAAATGGCAGAGCCGGAATGCACTCGGGCAGAACAGACTTTACTGGGGGGGAATAATCTCAAAAAGGGCAAGAGCTCCCCCTACAAGTAAGGGCCTTCCTAAAGATCTGTAAGCGCCCTCAAAAGTTTTAAAAAGGGTCTGCAGTATAGCGCTGTTAGGGTTTGGTCCTACAGACTCATATGAGAAGTCACGTCATCTTCCACTGGCAAACAACAAGTTGGAACACCCCAGCTGTTGGACAACACGTGGCAGCAGCACGTGCCCCAAAGGCAGGGGGAAGCCCATAACACAGTGTCTTCCAAGCCCTCGTATGGACCACCGTTGGTCTGCAGGTTTGTTTAGCAGCTATGATTTGGATTTTGCATTCATCCCGAGTTCTTCACATAAGTAGTTGTTTGAGTCCAACGGGGGAATTATTTGCTGATGGAGGAGCTTGTGGTTTGCCGCTGGCTGTGAACGTTGGAAGCCCTGCTGCTGTGACAGGACGGGTGAGCTGGTGGTCCTCTGTGGTCATTGGTGGTACAGTATGAGCTGAGAACATCACCTGGAGAGAGGTGACTTACTCTGCAGTGTGGGCCGTGAAGATGGTTTTCTCTATTGCCAAAACCTGTAGGTTATTACATAAGAGGACTTTGGGAGGCCAATATTGAGGTTATATATTGCAGCAAGGGGGAGGGGGTGTTATTACTTATTTCTTTGGTAAAGCTGATGAGAGCTTATTTCTCTGATGTGAGCAGCACAACGGAGCTGTCTGGATCTTGGTGGGACATTGCCATACGGAGAGGGCAGCAGTTGGATACTTGCTCTGTGCTGGGTGTGAAAGCTGTTCTTACAACCCAGTGGTCAATATATTGGATAAATCTGTGTCCTCCAGTGAAGCCTGGATTGAGTTAGAATTGCCCAATGACCTATTAGTGCAATGTGCTGCCTTTTTTTTTTTTTTTTTCCTGGCATGCTCAGATTTTTCCCTACCCCGCAAGTTCATTAGTGGTTTTTTTTTTCCTCCAGTTCACAGATAGTTGGGAAAATGCACTGCCTTCATTTTCTGCATGGAAGAAAATATCTTCATCTTCTGCAGGTTTTTTTAAGCTTAATTAACAAAGAGAAATTGCTTTCAGATTCTGTTTTTCAGTAGACAAAACATAAACTGTTGGTTTTGCTTTGGGGTTTTTTTATGGCCAAATTTTGGGAAAGAGGGGATAGGAGAATGAATTTTACCTGCTTTTCTGTAATGGGTAAAAACAGAAACCATTTCATGAAAATTGACTGACTTGATTGACGGTATTTTTTTTGTGGGGAGGAGGGAGGATTAGGGTAAAGAGCAGAAAGAACAGCTCTAGTTAAAACTCATTTTGGCAAGTAAATGCGTATCAGCAGCACACTCGACAAAATTCCACCCTGCCTCTGTTCTTGCTGGATGTATTCAGATGCCATCAACCTCCCAACTGCAGTTTCTTTTACAAATATGGTTTTCATTTTGCATGTTTTGCTGCTGTTTAGGACCTTATCAGTTCCTCGCTTGCCGAGAGATGCTTCTGCTTTTTCTTCTTAGATGTACTCGCCTTCCACGGTCGAACTTGAGCATTTACCATTATCGTTGGGTTGTTTCATTGCAAACGAAATACTTTTCTTCCCTGTCCCCCCTCCCCTCCTGTTGAGCTCCACAATGGGGAGTGTGGAGGAAGGAAAATATAGAGCTCATTTATTTTTAAGTAACTGTAACTAATGGCTTGATCAGCTAACGTAGTGGAAAATATGCAAACTGCTTGGAGGAGAGTGGATGTTAAAAATGTAACTTCAACATTATTGAGACATCTTTCAGCTCTAATGACAGACTGAATAACAAACATGTCAGAAACTTTGTTGCTTCTCTAAGCAAAACCGAATAATTGAATTTATTTTCGGTGATGGTTTTGCCTTTTACGTATTCAGCTCCTCATCCATTTTGCTGTAGCTCTTGTCAGATCTCTTTGTATAAACAGATTTTTTTCTTAAATGGCAGAGTGAGCAGGGTAACAGGACTACTTCATACCTCCCTCTCTTCTCTGCCACACACCTTTTTTTGGCTTATTTTCGTAAGATTAATTCTCAAATACTTCTGTTGTGGCTCCAGCAGGTGCATATGTTGGTTCTCGTTGTCTGCGTTCCTTGAGCAGATCCCTCGGCTGATGTGGATCTGCACCAATTTATTACGTGCTCGGAAACGATGTTACTCAGCTGAGGATCTGGTCCCTGTAGTCTGGAGCTGTGGAACATCTTGTCCAAGCCTTCAAATAAATTAGGGGCTGCTCGTTCTGCTGTGGACGGCTGGCCTCATGTCTGCAAGCCTCCCGTGATGCCCAGGGCTGCAAATAGCACAGCGGAGTCTACGACGGGATCCTTTTTCCCGGATCTCACGGGAAACAGGGGAATAAAGTCTGTTTGTCTAATGGGACAAACGTTAAGAGTGTGTATTCTCTTTTAAGGTGCGCTCCCGATGCCTGTGTGAGGCAGGCTGATTCCATGAGATATGATTTCCGTCCTTCCCCGACGGAGGGGCCAAGGAGGACCTTCTTGGCACTGCGCCGTGCCTGCCAACCCCTGCGGCTCTCTATTCCACATCGCTCCTTGCCCTTCTTGGCACAAGGAGCGAAATCTGCATTTCTCCCTCTCTGGAAGGGAAATGAGACCGTGGAGCCGGCCTGCAGCTTCCCTCCGCACCGCGATGGGGACACGGCAGCTCAGACACATGTTTTTTGCGTGTGCGCTTCTTTTTAATTTAACGCAGAGCTGCAGCAAACCATTCCACCCACAGGTGAGATCTTTGGAAAACTTAACTGCCCAAAGCTCTGAAGCTTTCAGCCTTCACGCTAACGCACGGGCCCAGCTGGCTTGAGATTAAAGAGCACAGTCGAAAACCAAAAAGCATTTGAAATTGCACCACTGAGCTGGCAGGAAATTCCAGCTTTTTGTAGATGTCGGAGGCGTTGGAACGGCGAGGAACCAGAAGGTAGTATTCAGAGGTGAATCGCATCATCAGCGTTTCAGCGGGAAGATGGCCCCACCCCGAGCGCAGCCTCCGATACGGGTTGTGCGTGGAGGGGGGGGAGGGGGGCGACACCATCCCCAACCTTCCCAAATTTGGGGAGTGGGGGGAAGAGGAGGGAAGAGCGTCTTGGCTTGCAGCCTGGCTCATGCTTCAGCTATCTCTGTCTGCAGAAGAGGCCTCTTACACTTGGTGCGAATCCCAGCGCGGTGCTCGGCACTCGCTTTGCGGATGGAGCTTCAGCGAGCCCCAGGCGTGTGCCAGAGATCTCCAGGGCAGATTGGACGTTTTTGTTGCGCCCGAGATAAATGCTGCCTTCGCTGCTTGAGCTGAATTGCTCGTAGTCTTGGACTAACTCACAGATTAGCGGGATTTTTAACTGCTCTAAAATGAGTCAGTATTTTGTGGGGATTGATCGTAGAGAAGATTTGCCTGGAAGGAACAAGAAGGATAGGAGACCAAGAGGACTAGATGGTTTTCTGGACCTTTATACTTTATTCGCACAGGCGTGTGTGGACCTGAAAGGGAGACTGTTGGTGAACATTGATTCTGAAATCGCATTGAAAAATCAGTGTGACCGCTCATTCCCTTCCTCTCCTAAATGGGCTGCCAAAGATTATCACTCCAGCAACAATGCTTAGAGGCATCCGAAGAACTTGAGGCCTCCTGTGAAGCCATTGGCACCAATGGGAGACTTCTGCTTCCTCTTCTCTCGTCCCCTTTCCTCCCCCCTCACCGAGAGCAGCAGATCTCAGATCAAGCCCTGCCAACACGAGCGGTGGAGAACAGAATCTGCATTGACGACAGATGGAACGAATGTTATGGATGCATCCCAGGCCCTGAGCTGTTGCGCCACATAAATCAGTAGCGCAACTTTGCCAACTGAGAATGCTTCGCAGGACTAGACTTTCAGCCAGCTTAATGTCTGGCTTTGCAACCCCAAAATTGTATGGTCAAAAAAAAAAAAAAAGAAAACAGTGAATGTGCGTGCCCTCGCTTGAACTTGCAGCCAGTGGAGCTGGTTTTGGTCCAGCTCATGGAGATGAATGCGTCTCCGTGATAAGCCACTTCTAAAAGATAATTTATTGTTCGAGGTCCTGTCGTTGCACTGTACCAACGGGCCGTGGACGCTGCAGATGAAGTGTGAGGTTCCAGGCTGCAGATGCTGTCGGAGCTGCGCGGGTGGCTGGATGCGTGCGGTGTGGCCAACCCCTGCCGGTCAAAGGCGATTAGATACTGAATAATCAGGGGACCGAAAATATTTCATCTTGCTCTCTTTGCTTGTGTGCCGGTTGCTGGATCGCTCTTTTGCAGAGAAAAGCTTAAACCGCGCAAACATCGCGTGTGAAAACTCGCTCCCACCATGAAAGCTGCTTCCCATACACTGCATAAATCCCAAGTGCTTGGGTTTTAAGACAAAAAAAGGCAAATAAAAAGATTTGTTGTTAAAATTATGACTTGGCAGCCCCATATATGTGCGTGGGGGGGAAGTGCCTGCAACCTTTTTAGAGGCATACTTGCCCTTTGGAAAATAAACTTCCATTAAAGTAAAAAGGCTTCACCCTTCTCGGTGGGTTTTTGGCAGCGTGAGGGGGAGAGGAAAGGCTAAACTGATCCCTTCAGCTTTCTCAGTCTGTTTCAGCAATGATAAAATGAAACATTTTAATGCAGCACTTTATATCTCCGACAGCTGTGGTAGCCTCCTGTTTACAGAAGACATCCTGTTGTTCAAGGGAGACACTTCTGCCTTGCTGAAATTAAATTTTTTAAATTTTTTTTCTGCCCCTAATTGCCGTTTTATGCAATTTCCACCCCGACAGGCTGTTACAACTGTGACTCTCTGCGAAATCTGGGGTTTGTAACAGCGGGTTCTCCATCAAAAAGCAGATCCAGCTTGTGGAGAACCTGCCCCGGCACCCGCGTGGGGTTGGGCATCACTTGGAAGTCGGGGGGGGAACCATCCTGATGGTTGTGGAAACTCGCTGCGGTGCTTAGGGCGGCACGTGAGCGTATCCCCCTGGTATTAGCGTCCCAGCCCTTGCGCCTGCGGCAAAGCGGGATGAATCATAAGGAAAATGCCACCCCAGGGAACAAACTGGTCATTGTTTGAAAGAGCTGATGGATTTTGGACAAGCAATGGGATAACTATGAAAGCGTCTGCAGGGAGGGAGGCTGCGTCCAGCTCGCTGAGTGCACGGCAGTGCTGCGCCAAGACGCGAGCGAGGCCGGGCATGCTTTGCTGCCTTACCAAGAGAGGAGCGATTTGCCTATGTTTTTGGTTCCTTGATCTTTCTAAATAAACAGTTTCTTTGTACTGAGAAAGCAAAAAAAAAAAAAAAAGAAAAGAGAAAAGAAATGAAGCCGTTGCTGTGCGGCAAAGCTTTTTGGGGGGAAGCAGAAGCATGGGGGGGACCTTCACCTGCTGGCAGCCCCTCTGGGCTCTGCGAGGGCTGCCGGAGCGTTCCTGCTCTGAGCAGGGCGATGGAAATGCTAACTCTAAGCCTTGAATAGCTTTTTCGGCTTTGGATCTCAGAGCCTGGTGCGCATTAGGATTTTCCCCAGCCTCGTGGGGCGTTATGGCTTTGTTTAGCTGTTGCTTTGCTTCTGGAAAGGTTCGTGGGGACTTGGTAGGATGCTCAGGGTCATGGGGCAAATTAGCAGCAGAGCTAGAATGAGTAGCTGACAGCCAGGCTACCGTGTGCCGTGGAGGAGCTGGAGAAGGGTGAATTTGGGTGTTTTGGTACTGTTTTGCTTGACAAGGGGCTGCTGTCAGGTTTAAGATCCAAGGGAAAAGCCTGGTTTCCCTCTATGGGGTCTCCAGTGGGAATGCAGGTGATGAGCCCGTGTCTTTCTATGGTGAGACACCAAACCCCATGAACATCCCCGCCCTCCTCCCTGACATCTGTTTGCTGCATGTTCCCGCGCATGAGATCACAGGTCCTGTGACCTTCGAGGCCTGTGATGTCACAAAGGAGCAATCCCTGCGGATGCCGGGGCTGATGCTCGCGTGCGTTCAGCTGGGGTTGGGGGAATAAAGGGTGAGGGGAGTCCCGCCTGCTGATGGGTATCTCGCACCTCCAGCTGCCGGTGGAAGGGGAAACGCGTCGCCATCCTTCTGTCTCCCCGCAAAAGGCCTTAGATGGAAGAAATGAAGAGTTCTTCTAAGATCTCTATCAGCGGAGTTGCTTTCAAGTGACAGCCACGTCTTTAATCCGGCAAAATCTTTCTGTTTCTATTGATGCCCTACAATAAAAACAAAAGTAAAGAGAGAGAAGAATTAAGAACGGGGAGACTTGGTTTTAAAAGGCTTATAAAAATACATATAAAGCAAGAGACGAAGAGAACAAAGGGGTAATGGAAGCCGACAGACAGTTCTCATGCCATTAAAACTGCATCTCAAAAAAAAAAAAAAATTAATCGTTATTTGAGGGGGGGAAGTGTTTTTATTGTGAACATGTGCAAATGGAGGCTTCAGCCGTATAAAACCCATGCCCACAATAAGTATATTTGTGTAGCAATTAATGTGAGATCACAGGCTTGGCTTTTGCCAAATAGTCGTGTCAGCATGGGGTATATTATGTGTGTCAAGAATCCAGTTTCCAAATGTGGAAGACATTGGGCTAGTCGTAATTAAATGTTTTGTCATCGCAGGGCAAAGCCGCGTGCGCTTCAGCTGAGCTGAGCGCTGCACCTCAAACGCCATCTCCCAGAGTTTGCTTTTTTGGCAGCTCTTTAAGGAAACTTTATGCAGAAGGAATTTCAAGATACTTGTAATTAGATCTCAGCTCCCCCCCCGCCCCCGGCTTTTCATCCTCCCCCCTGAAATGCAGAGGGCAATTTTTGTTTTCTCTCTCGAGTCAAGGAAATCGAGTTTAAATCTCTCTTTATTGTAGCAGGGCTTATCTCCCTGGTTCGCTGCGCTGATACATCATTTCCATTAGGTTTCTGTTAGGGTTTCTAGTAACACTTTTGTAAATCCAATACTTTCTGGGAAGTTTATTACAGCAGCTGCTAAAGGCGAAGCAGAGGCGTCCAAATAGTGCAGGAACAGGCATTTACCACACTTACAACTCCAACAGATTTAGTTACAAGAACTGCTGCAATTTTTCCTTTTTTTTTCTTTTTTTTTTCCCTTTGCCTATTCCTTGCGGTCTCATTAAGACTCAGCAAAGGCTGTGGTCCCTGGTACTGTGTCTCTGAATTAATTTTAAGCAAAGCAGAGGCTGGAGTGGAGTGTGGGAAGGTTCTTGGCATGGGTGGACTTGGCTGAAGTTTTCAGAAAAGACACATTTAAGGGAGGGAGGGAAGAGGAGTGCATGTGCGTGTAGGGGGGGGCAATATCTTTTATATACTCTCTCCACACAAAAAGCTATCTACAGACCTATCGGGCTTTCATCACCCTAGTCTGATCCAAGGGTGTTCAAAAAGTGAAACACGTCGTAAATCTGGAAGGCTGGCTGGAACTTGAAAAGTTTTGAAAAGGCCAGCGGCGGGGGGGGGGGCACCCTTCCACAGATTCAGGCATCTTGGTTGAGTTTTTATCTTGATGCTAAGTGGCTATCCCAGTTATTTCTCCTGCCCTCTTCCGGGGAGCTGGGAACAGATGTGCCCCACTGTAGAAATGCTGACCAGCTGAGAAAGAAGCTTGAGAGCTTATAGTGATTTTTTAAATTCCTTAATGGTTTTCTCGGTGGTGATGCGGACATCACTTTAGAATGAAAAGCACAGCACAAGTCAGTCTTTATTCCACCTTCCCTCGTGCTGCTTCTTCAAGTGGTTTTCTCCTTGATAAGAATTGGGAGAACAGCGTAAAAGATGAGTAACAGAGGGTGCCGCGTTGCTTCCTCACCCTCAGTGCTATTTTCTGCATGAAGTTAAGCGTAGCGAGTTAAAGGGAGATGGGCAGCGCTGGACTGTGGTGCCTTTCTCCCTCTCTGCTGGCGGTGTGCTCCTTCATCGTCCCAGTGAAATCAGAAGTGAGCTCATTGCTGCTCCACAACTGCCATCATTCCTCTTGTTTGCAGATCCCGTCTGATGGGCTGGTATGGACCGCTGGCCCGTACCAAAGCTTATTTCAAGACTTTTACCTACCGTTTTCAGTCCTTATTCTTCCCTTATATGATAGAAATACATGCTAGTGACAGGGGTGCATTTTACTTTAAATTACCAAAATACCCATGTTTCCATTTTTGCCTTTTATTGGCTTTAACCACAAGTCTTCAGGAAGGACCACAAATAAAACTTATAACTGGTATTAACTTTGGGAGACGGTGTTTTTTAAAGACACCTGCTAATTTATTATAGCCAATATCTTAGCAGGGCACTAAATGCGAGGGTTTCTCACCACTTAAGCAGTATTTTATAAGAGCAGGGTAGCGTGTGATTACACGGCGAGCGGAGCTCCCAGATGGTTTGGTCTGTTTGTCTTGTAGGTGTTGCAGCGGGATGTAAATCTTTTTTTATTATTATTATTTAAAAAAAAACAAAATCCCCCTCTCTGCAAATGATTCATCAAACACCTCGTCCTCGTTGCGTGTAACATCTTGTTGATCCTGGAAGCACTCACTGCCGAGCGCTCGCACCGCGGGGAAGGTGCTGGGTTCGATGGGAGCCGGGGCGCTCGCGAGAGGAGCCTTTGCTCAGTCTGTGCTTGCCTCCGATGGCTGCATCACGGAGAAGCCGTCTGGAGGGGCAGAGGCCAAGAGGGGTTGGTTTCAACTTGTTTCGAAGAGGCAAACCCCTCGTTTCCTCTAAATCTCACCAATGACTCCTGTTTTTTCTACGTTCCCTGCAAAAGCAGTGCAAGCTTTGTCCCTGCTTGGGAAGTCCATTGAAAGAGAAGAGACCAGAATAAAGTAGGCGATCCTTTTTCCAAGAGGGCGGCAAAGGATTTGGAACGAGCGATGGGGCCACCTAATCCTTCTCTTAGAAGGCAACATCTCAGTGAATAATTTTGCAGAAATCTCAAATATTAACAACGAGGGGAGAGAGTGACGCAGCGGTGATTTTGACTGTCTTGCACTATGTGGCGTGTTGCCAGTGAGAGTAGGAGAGCCCTTCCCGTCCCCGCTGGAAGGGCTTGCCAGTTCTTCTGTGGTACCTTCTGTGGTACCTTTGAAATAGCCTCTCTGGATCGGAGGGCTGAGGGTGGTGATAGCGCTGCAGGTGTGCAGCATCCAAAAAAGCAAACCTCTGAGGTGGTGGAGCCACTGTGGCTTTGATGGGTTAAGGGTTAAGATGGACAGTGGGATCGAGTGCACCCTCAGCAAGTCTGCCGATGACACCAAGCTGTGTGGTGCGGTCGACACGCAGGAGGGGAGGGATGCCATCCAGAGGGACCTGGACAGGCTGGAGACATGGGCCTGTGCCAACCTCATGAGGTTTAACAAGGCCAAGTGCAGGGTGTCCTGCCCGTAGGTCGTGGCAATCCCAAGCACAAATGCGGGCTGGGGGATGAAGGGATGGAGAGTAGCCCTGAGGAGAAGGACCTGGGGGTGTTGGTGGATGAGAAGCTCACCATGAGCCGGCAATATGCGCTGGTACCCTAGAAAGCCCCCGGCATCCCGGGCTGCATCCCCAGCAGCGTGGCCAGCAGGGCGAGGGAGGGGGTTCTGCCCCTCTGCTGCACTCTGGGGAGACCCCCCTGCAGTGCTGCCTCCAGCTCGGGGGGTCCCGACAGCAGAAGGACACGGAGCTGTTGGAGCGGGGCCAGAGGAGGCCCCGGAGATGCTGCGAGGGCTGGAGCCCCTCTGCTGGGAGGACAGACTGGGAGAGTTGGGGGTGTTGAGCCTGGAGAAGAGAAGGCTCCGGGGAGACCTTAGAGTCCCTTCCAGTGCCTAAAGGGGCTCCAGGAGAGCTGAGGAGGGAGTCTGGATCAGGGAGGGGAGCCGTGGGACCAAGGGGTAACAGTTTTAAACTGCAAGAGGGGAGATTTAGATGAGATATTAGGAAGAAATTCTCTACTGTGAGGGTGGTGAGCCCCTGGCGCAGGCTGCCCCGAGAAGCTGTGGCTGCCCCATCCCTGGAGGTGTTCAAGGCCAGGTTGGACGGGGCTGGGAGCAACCTGGGCTGGGGGGAGGTGTCCCTGCCCAGGGCAGGGGGGTTGGGACTAGATGATCTTAAAGTCCTTTCCAACCCAAACCATTCTGTGATTCTATGAAGATGGCATTGAGCATCTGTGCGCGAGGGGTTTGTGTTCCTCTGCAGACGGTGACCTCACAAATCCGCAAACGCCATTGACACCAAATGAGCTTTTGGAGCTGGAGTTGTTTCCAGTGCATCACTGGGGGCCATGGTGCAGCACCTGGGGCTGCACTTGGGGGTTGAGATGGGGTAATTATCATGGTGGTTTAACCTGCCCTTCCTAGAAGTAACACTACTCTTTTCCCTCGTGCTGGTAGCACTGCAGCAGGGGCTGCAAAGCCACACCTTTGGACCAGTGTGGCTACTGTAAGGGCTGCCTGGAGCAGCCCAGCAAGAAACATCGCCTTTTCCTTCGCTCCCTGCCAAGACAAAGCTCCCACTGTCTCACGGCAGCCGAGCTGGATGCCAGGCTGCATCCTCGCCCCCGAATCTCGGCCCTGTGAATCACAGCTCAGTAACACCTGGGCAGACCTTTCTGCCAGCAACCCCGACCGGCGCGTCCTGCAAGCCAAGAGGATTTTCCCCCTGCCCTTCCCGTTGCTCGTGGTTCCCCTCTCCCCGCAGAAGCCCCCGGCTCTCCCCTTCCAGGCTGAACTCTTGAACCTTCCTCCTTCAGCCTCGGCCAGGTCGTTATTTTGGATGCTCTTTAGCCGACTTGTTACACAGCTGAAAAAAAGATAGCCGGCTCCGTGCTGGCGTGGCGATGGCTCTAGCAGAGCTGGCTTCTCCCCGGCGCGCGCCGCTCCCTGCCAGCCGCTGGCACCCGTTCAGGTGAGCTCGGGGCGGCGCGAGCCTTGTGACAGTGCGATGGACAAGTGCCACCGGTGGGGAAAGCAGCCTGCCATCTGGTCTCGCTACTCGAATGACTTACCCGAGCGTATTTTTCTTGATCCGAATCCCGCATTAATTGTTTCCCAGAATATTTTGCTACATGAATGTCACGCTTCCGTCTGCTTGGCTTGCCCGGAGTTGAGCAGAGGTATTTATGAGTGGGTTTTTGCGCATATTTTTCACCTTTTTGAAATGCTTGGCACTGTTCTGGATACTGGAACAAATCCTTCCTGTTGAAAATACAGAGCTGAGTTAGTCTGGTTGGGGATCGGAGGGAAAAGCTGTGGTTTACCTACTCAGCTCTGGCTTAGCGATGCCAAGAGCTACGTAGAACTTTGTGCTGCCGCGGAGGAGGCCGGTGCAGAGGTCAGGTCCCCTCGCCCATGCCGGTGTAATTCAGGAATAACCACACGAAGTCAGAAAAAAGCCACATCCTCCCTAAAAAGCGGCATCAGGGAAGCCTGGCCTCCCCGGGGCCAGCTGCAGAGTCGGTCCCGGGTGCCAGGGCTGGGTGGGAGCACTGGGCTGGGGCCGCGGTGGGGCTGATGGGCCCTTCACACGCAGCCCCAGCACACCCAGGCTTCCTCTGCTTCTCCCTGTGCGCGAGACTTATTGTGGGGGTTTAATTCATGTATGACAGTCTCTGAACCGGCTTCAGACACACGATCGGGTTACCGGGGCTCAGCTGCTGTGCATTAACCGGCCACGGGGGTATTCCCGGCCTATGACAAATACAAGGTAAAAACCTGTTAGTTTAAGCATCGTTCACGGAGGTTTAAGCAAAGCGTCGTTTGCCCCGTATACACATACATGAATTGGCGGGGCTCGGCAGGAGCTCGGATTGAGCCTCTGGATGGGTTAAGGAACACCTGAGCTCTGTGAACTCGGATGCTTCTGCTCGCTTTGGTTTGGTCCCGGATGCTTTCAGAGAGGCATCCCAAATTTATTTGGAGCCAAGCAGAAACGAGCTAGTCTTGAACCTGCAGAAAAGAGCCTTTAAGGAGTTTGCTTTGTTCAACCAAACGGACTCCAAACCCTGTTGCTGGTGGGACTTTCTGGCACGGACTGATGCCGAACCCCATCTAAAGGAACGGAGTGGTTGCACAGATTTGGTACTAGCACAGCTCAGCCCCTTTGAAAGCATGCCTCAAATAAACCCACATAGTCCTGAGCAGAAAAATCCCTGTGTATCCTGTTACCTAAAGTAAGCAGTGAGGGCAGGAGGGAGAGGGGTGTTAATTTTATTGGATTTGTACACCTTATCTACAAGCCGATGTCCCCCTCAGGGCCGGCAGGGAGGAGCCCGACTGATGGCTGTGATCAGAGCCACGGTGCGTGGACACGACCAGCATGTCCACACCAGCTTGTGTCCATTGGTAGCATCCCCATGCCACGGTCTGGCATTCAGCGCTGCTGTGTCCTTGCTTTTACCAGGTCAGGAGTAGCTGGATGCAAGTTAGCTCTGATCTTTCCCTGGGAGAGGAAGAGAAAATGAGCCACAGCGGAAAATTTAGTGCAAGGGATTGCAGATGTGGCACGTGGCCGACGGTGAGGGAGCAGGCAGTGTTCCCTTGCTGTGTGGCATGGATGAAGGCGTTCCCAGGGCCGTCTTCAATTGCGAATCTCTGCAGAGAAGCTGCTGGCGAGGGTTAGCCGGAGCCAGCGCTGGCAGCAGCTTTTGCCGGGGGCCGGTCAGCTGGGATGTGTGGTGGCCCCTCAACTTGGCTGGGGTGGTCCGGCTCTGCCCGAGGCAGTGCGGTGGGATGTGCTGGGGGGGAGAGGTCGGTGGCCGTCCCTTTCAACACCCCGTTATCGCCTTGAACTGAGGTCGCTGGGCTGTTGCGGTGCCTTTTGGGCGAGATGCGAGACCAAGGCCGCGAGCGTTCCCCATCAGGAAGGATTCCATGGCACACGTCCCAACGGAGCAGTATCAGCCCTCGCAGTTTGGCCAAGCTCCAGTCGCCATACCGCGACACATGGCTTATTTAACCCTTCCCGCCTCCCTCGCCTTCTCGTGCCATTTCCACCAACCGCGTGAGCGGCAGCAGCTCTTTGCAGTGGTATTTATCCGCCTGCGTGTTGTGGCACTAGCAGCCAGCTGCAATAAATAGACGAGCAAAAGCTTTGCACGTGGGAGTGCAACTGGGCGCTGTCATGGATGGTCCAGCTGAACGTGTAGACATCTTAGAGCCGTTCGTCCCAGGCCAGCGGACTCATGCCCCCTTGGAAGGAGTGGGTTTTGGACCCAAGCAAGCTCTTCTTTCTGCTCCAGCAGGAATTTGGAGGTTGATGGTGAGCATGAGGCTATAAATCATACTAGGAACCTGAAAGGATCTCTGAAGATCCCACATGGTTCCCTCAGGAGAAGTGTCCCCTCTTTTGCACCTTGGAGTGGGAGGATGCTATGTGGGAGGTGGGAACGTAGCATAGAGCGCTGGGTGGAGGTGCAAATTTTAAAGCTCGAAAACGAGTCAAGAAGTAGGAAAAATAGTTCCCGAGGTGTTTGTAATTTAACAGCTCCTCTCCAGTAGAAGGTTTCCAAGTTGCCTGTCAATCACAGCTCCAAACTGCCCATATTCCCAGCGCGTCGAGGGCTTGACTCTGCCCAGGTGGTGGGACAACTGCGTTCAAGCCTTTGTTGCAACTCTTCAGCTAAACAGGAGCTTAACTGTGTCCTACTGCGGGCCAAGAGCTTTAGATCTGGCATAGCGAAACATGATTTGAAGATGATTAAGCATCTGCCTACGCCGGCTATTATTGGAACTGCATTGTAGCTGAGGCTGGGGAACCATTTTCTGAGCAGCCTTCTCAGCTTCCTGAAATCGATGATGAAAGTAAGCAAAACAACATGTTTACGCTCCTCTGCGCTGAAAGCTGAGCGGGTTTTCAGGTGCCACCTCGTAATTTATCATTTTCTTTCTTTTTCCGTATCTGCCAAAGTACTGAAGAAAACCCCAAGGCAATCGTTTTCACTCTCATTCGGGGGACATTTCCTTAGGTTTTGCGGAATTTCGTAGCTGGTTGCAAACAAACAGTCAAAAAAAACTCTTTCTTGCAAAAATGTGTGTAATTTTTGACCGGAATACTTGCTTATTCCCATGAATTTGGGGAGTGGTGGCTTTTTTTCTTTTAGCTATATTAATCTGCTTTTTTATGTATTGTACAGAAAGATAAATACCAATTTATAGTAAAGAGAAAATTCTGGTTTGGTGTTTGGCAATGAAGTACCCCAGCTAAAATCCTCAATTTTCTGCCTGTTCAGGCACTTCAGAATTGGCAGGCTTCAGCTATGAGCCTTCAACCCAGAGACAGAACTCAGACCAGCAGCTATTTTCTACTTCGGGGAACGCAAAGTTAAATCTAAGCGTGGGGATAAAACTTTGCAGGCTTGAGATTTACGAATGTCGGGACTTCATTGCTTAGGAACATTTCTGCAGTGGGTTCATGAGCATTTCTTCCTTTTATTTTTTTGTTATTTGTATTTGCATCGTAATAATATTTTTTTTGAGCTGTGCTGCTGTTGCTGATATCCTTCATCCATGCGAAACTATGGCTTAATCTGATAGAATAAGCTGCGGCAAAGGTCTATTTAGATCTATTATTTTCCCATAACGGCCCGTAATATTAGCAAACGAAGAAGCGCCGTACAGCGTTATGCAGACCAACCCTTGTCTCTCGCTAGCTAGCATAAATCAGAAAAAAGAAGTTCACCTAAAGTCAGAAAAAAAAGCAACAACGGGACATTTTTTGTAAATGGAAACAGCTGCAAGTCCCGTATGGATGTCCCGGGAGGAGGTTCCCCCAGTCACCCCCATACTGGGTTTTCCCCACTGGGGACGTGAATTCATTATTTTGCTTTTTCTGAGCCATAACAGCATAACGTTTTGCAGAGCAGCTGAGCAGGGCTGCGACGTTCAGCNGGCTTCTGATGCCTGTGCCCCGGTGTATTTAGTGATGTTCCCCAGCAAGTGATACTGGAAATACAGATGCTGGATTTGCCTTTCATGTTTTCATGGTAAATATCTGAATAAATATTTATCAGTAAACAGAGCACATTTGTTTCTAAAATGGACTTGGCTGCGTTTGTGCATAGTTCTCAGAGAGGGGTTGTGGGGAGCGGTGGAGGGATGCTCGGTCCCAATGACTGATCTCTGCAGAGAGAGGAAGTGCGACAGAATTGGGTTTTCATCAGAAAATGGTATTTTGGTGCAACTAGTTTTTTTCCTCACAGAATGTCACTGCTGATGGCAAAACTTTGTGTAATAAAAAAAAAAAAAAAAAAACCACCCACCCACA
>VZSZ01000919.1:39128-60357 GCA_013398815.1 Ibidorhyncha struthersii | reverse complement strand
AACAGGGAAAATCACAGCAGCTACAGCAGAACTGTGAGCTATGCATGGAAAAACTCCTCACAGGTGACGCTGGCCCGGGCCATGCCGACACGCCGTGTGCCAGCGGCCTCCCACCGCCACATCCCGACCGGGGCTTTGGCTGCCAGAAGGGACTGGATCTGCACAGAGCAAAAGGCACCTGAACACCTCAAACGGCGAGAGGTGCCAGGGCAACACCTGGGGGGGGTCGTTTTAAAGAGGGCACGTTGGATTTTTCTCTTCTCAGTTACGAAAACATTTCATTTGTGATCACACACAAGTTCTACGTTTAAACTAGAACCGCAGCTTGTGCCTGGGTAGTCTGACAAAGCCCTTTAACCTTTAAAACCCCAATAGTTGCCTGGAGAATAATACCAATATTAAGTGAATCTCAGGCTACCAGCTACACAGCTGAGTGCAGGAAATAGATGAGGCAGCTCACGTGTATCTGTGGAAAAACAGAAGTATCACTTAGCTGCTTGTTGTTATGAACATATGCGTGTGTATATGTATATACATAAAATATTAAAAGCTCTGCACCCATGCCTATTGCTTCCCTGCTGAAGGCTGCTGTTTGGTCCGATTCCCAACACAAACCCAGCCAGCACCGCCAATGCCCACTGGAAAACAACCACCTTCATTTTAAGGTGTTTATTTTTAATACGGCACACTCAGGGTGGGAAGGCCGGCGCAGCGTGTTCCCGAGAGCCTGATGCTCACGACATTTTACGCAGCAAGACGGGGGGCCAGGTAGGGTCTCCGCACGGCAGGGCCCTCCCTGGGATCTCCCCCGGTTACCGCCTTGCGCTCACCCCTGCAAATGCCTGAATTCAGACTATGTCCTACATCGCCTCGGTGGCTTATTGGATTAGTGACTGCTCTTCAGCAGCTCAAATCAAAGCCAGAGCAGCATGACCTTTCGCTTGCAGGGCGGTGGAGGTGCCCCCAGTGAAATGAGCTTCCCTCGCCCTGCTCCAGTGGTTCGCATCACCCACGGAGCGGACATTTCCCAGAGCGTGAAACCCCTTCAATGGGGCCAAGGACTTAGCAGCATGCTTGAGCAGGAAACCTTCCCACCCACTGGATGCCCTTTCGGAATGTGAATGAGAAGCCGGCGACAACGGCTGGCGCAGGATCTGGCCCCGCTGCACCTGGCACCGCTTTAGATGAGAGATTTAAAAGGGAAAGGAAAAGTCCGGACCGATGTTTTACAAAGACCGAATTCAGCTCAGCATCTCAGCCCTGCCACCAGCAAGCGAACCTGCGCACCCTTCGCTCCCATCATCTTCTGCACCGCCAGCCTGGGGTCATTTCAGTAAGCAGTTCTTATGAAAAATCAGCTCAAGGAGGGTTTCTACATTTTATACCCTCAGTAAAGACAATTTTTGGAAGGGCTGTGGTTGCTGTAAACATGCAAATTGTTTGCAGAATTTTCACGCAAGTCAGTGTGGTAGGCGGCGGCACGACCGATACTCACATATGGGAGAAGAGAGGGAAAGGCCATACAAAAGGTGTCATTTCTAGATGAAAACGTATCCCCCAAGGCAGAACCCTGCACGCAACCGCAGGGGAAGGGTGCGCTTAGCGTGGGGCACGACAGACCCCGAACACCGCTAACGGCACGTGTTGCACAGGGCGCAAAAGGCAGCCGCTCCGATCTCCTGCGGCAGCGCGGTTGGAACAAAAGAATTTGGCATTTGGCAGTTTTGGTGCTTTTGCAGCCCCGGTCGGTCTTCAGCACCTTGCTTTGCCGCGGGCTGTCAAGGGGAAAGATGCTGGGTGCTGCTGCTCGGCTCCTGAAGCTCCTGGATCTCATAACAAAAGGCGTAGGGAAGGGTCACTTACTTATCAGTTAACTCCAGGCGGAATTCAGGTTTTCTCATGCCGAAGTTTCTCCCTGGACATAAACAAACTACGTGTGGAAGAAGAAAAGCTTCTTCTGTCAGCGTTTACACCGGGAGCTGAGGGAGCCCCGGGACAGATGAAGGGCCAGGGAGCTCAGCACAGACCCAAGCGTGTGTCTGCAATCGCTCCGCTGGTTGCCCGACCTTTGAAAACGCACAGAGGCATAAGGAATGATCCGAAACACCCAACGAAGGTGTAAATACTGTGAAAGCAGAAATGCTGAATTCCCACACCAAGCGTTTGAAACACTAAAATCAGAACATGCATAACAGACCTTTCCCTCGCTAGACTTAAGAAAAAAAAAAAAAAAACAAAATAGAGCTTTTGCTGCTGGCTGCCTTCTGCTCACTGAGCTTTTACCTTGTGACCACCGAGCTGTGCTTTGCAAAGGTTTTTCTCGACTGAAATGCCTCCTGAATTTCAATGGGATTTGGGATCTGAAACCTCAGATTCCTCTGAAAGCTCCAGCACATTCGTTACATAAATCTCAGTGCTTTATCAGCAGAGGAATGAGGAAAACAAAAATCACTGAAAGCGATGGACATCTCAAGCTACAGGAGAGACCCGTGGAGTAGTTCCATACGCTGTTCTCCTCGGCAGCCCACCGCTGGCGCCCAGGGTCCCTCAGCCAGCGGGTGCCCCCAGCCTGGTCACCCCTGCTCTGGTGTCCTGCCTGTCCTGCACAGGAAGGACGCCCACGGGCTTTGCTTGGTCCCACCACCCTGAAGCATCGCAGCTCTTCTCTGAAAGCAAACAGCAGCTGCTGTAACGCTTCTGAAGAGAGGCAAGAACAGACAAACCTTTGCAGACAACCCTACACAAACCACTGGGAAATTCCACTTTCCAGCCTTTGCACTGCGTTAAATCCTAGGGCTTGGCTTCTTGGATTTATATTCCTCCATGGTTTCATTTTTCCCTGAAAAAAAAATTTTATAAAAATCACAAGCTGTTAAGCTTCAAAACTTAATATTTCCTTAACTTGGAGCTTTTCAGCTCCACAGCTCTTAAACATAAACCTCTTTGACTGAAGTCTCCCAAATTAAGCTGTCTCCAGCAAATCACCATCTCAACCTCCATCTGCAGAGCCTCTTTCTCTTCGGGATGACCGATCCCTTCCCACGCCACCGCTGTGGGCTCCTGCCCACTGCCCCCACACTGCTCCGGCTGCTGTCTCACAGGCAGGACCTCACACAGAGGCTGCACAACCACACGTGTCCCTCCCCGCAGTGGCACGTGCCACCCCTGGGGCAGTTCAGGGTTGATGCCCACACAGCTGCAGGCACTGAACAACTGGTGATGTCCTGGAGCTCTCAATGCCCCCGTCACTGTCCTCAGTGATGGCACAACCGAATGAGCAACTTGGAGCAACCTCGGAGCGTGAGGGACACACAGGACAGCTCTTTCAGAAGACAATGCTAAAAAAAAAAAAAGTATGTTTCTACTAATCCTTCTGAAGAGCAGCTGTAGGCCACACCTCGCTTCAGAGGAAGAACTCAAGAAAAATATGAGATGGGTGGGTCATCTTCTTTGCTGTTTACACAAAAATACACCCAAACGTGGCCTTTCTCTGGAAAACCAATGTCAGGTGAGCAAAGAGACATGTCTGGAGGTCCCATTCTCCTGGGGGCATGCCCGAGCACCTTGCAGCCCTACAAGCGGGTAAGGCTGAACGAGTGCTCCATCCACGTGGAGGTGCAGCAGCAGTGCTCTTCAGGTGCCATCACTGTTCTTCACCATGACTGACATGAGGTGACCAGGCTCTGAGGTCCTCTCAGGGACACTTTGCCAGGCAACACAGAAGAGGGAAACAGATTCACGCAGGAGCACCACGTTTGCGCTGGTGTTCAAGCTTTTTCTAGAGACTGAGAGCGCCAGACTGACCAGGGAAAGACAGCGCCGCTCACAACAGCAGTAGGTAGAACAGACCAGAAGTGGAATCGATAAGGATCGGAAGTAAAAGAGAAGAGAAGCCTGAGGAGCAGTGGTGGACCAAGTTAGCAAGAAGGGCTGCGGCAAGATGTAGAACTGGGGAAGAGTTGGAAGGGACTATCCAGTAGCATAAAGCTAGAGGGAACAAGCAGAAGCATCTCTCCTAGTTTGAGACCCTAAAAAAAGGAGCCAAGATCCCCCAATCTCCGTGTCCTTCTGCAGCCTCTGGAGATCACAAGGGTTGGGTGCCCTTCATTATGGTGATCCCACGACGTGTTATAGCCCTTATCTAGGGGAGGGGGTCATTCAGTTAAAACCCATTTCCACGTGAAAAATTTAAAGGAAATACTTAAAAGTATGAGAAAGAGTTAAAGGGCAGAGAAGAACGTCCCAAAGGCCACAGGTGGCTTTATAACCAAATTGAAAGCTTTACCCATTTAGCTGTAGTTGTCCGCTGTCCACACACACACGCATTTACATACAGGGAACAGCTGAAGCAGCACTCAGAGCAACGCTGGGATAATATATACTGCCCCAATACAGCATGATCTGTGTCACAAGAAGCCTCTCACTGAGGACGTTCTTGGGAAAATATCACCATTACAAGCTCTGGGACAAATGTAAGGATTAATGGGAAAAGTGACATAAACCAGGCACAGATAAAGGTGGCTACAGCAGTGAAATGTACCTCAGCAAGCCACAAAATGCCTTCAACTCTCCCTGCAGTTATTTCTCATTAAAAAAAAAAAAAAAAGAGGCTTAATTCGAAAAGAGCTTTGAAAATTTATAACCTCATTCAAGAGGAACTAGTTTGCTCTTAAATACCAAGTAAGTCAACAGAACTGCATTTGGCTCGGCAGGCTTACAGCCCCAGCAATTAGTTGAAGGGATCTTGAGTAAGACCGCAGGACCCTTCTAACAAAATTACCTTCATTTTTAAAAAAAAAAAAAAAAAAAAGACAGACTGTTTCTAGTACCAGCACAGACCAGACACTAAGTCTAAGATGAACCAGACTCATCGATTCTGTTTTGAGCAGTGTAATTAAGTTCCCTCCTTTTGCCATCTGCCTTTCAAGGATGTTCCTTCTCCCTGGGCCAGGCAGCAGCACGTCACTGCCTGCCTGGTCACCTCTGGAAGTGGTCCGCGCTGTCAGAGGTCTCCCGCTGGGCATCCCACCGAGGGTATCTATTTTTCCTGTTCTCCCTTTTGACCCTCAACCGCCTTTTTCTCTTTTTATTTGACTGATTGCCCTTTCTCCTTCTTCGTTTTCACCTGAAATCCTTTTCCTATAGAGGCTCTTCTGGCATGGCTAAGGAGAGCTGGTAGAAGCAGTGGAAGGGGAGAAGAATGTTTCTGAAGAAAGTAAAGAGCAAAAGTCATCCCCACACAACTGACCACAGGCCACGCATGCATACAATGGCCACGCATACAAGAGTCCGGCAGTCTCCACCGCACACTTATATCACCTATAATTCACATTGAACATATTTGATTGATTTATTTGGTCCAAATAAGGCGTGGCTTAAAATCCACTTGTGTTAAGACAACCCAACAGACAACCACTGAAGAGCTGACCCAACACACACCACAGAATTGCTCCCAAAGGCATCAACGTAGGTAAAAACCAACCAGCAAGTGGACATTAGGGGATTCCCTCTGCTGTCTGCAAAAGGAAGGACGGGTCAGGCCCTTTCAGCCACACCTGGAAGTCCTGTACGCCTTCTCCTGCGCCCAGTCACACAGGCTCAGCTCTCCTCATTGAGATTACGAGAGGCAGGACTCAGGCAAAGCAGCCCTTAATAAATACCAGATCACAAAACCTCCAAACCTCACTCAACACAACCAATTGCGCTTGCTGCTGCTTGCCAGGACCTACCGACAAGGCCAGGGAATAAAGGCACTCCGTCGAACGCTTCGCTCCAAACCACCCCATTCAGTTGCAGCTTTTCCTATGACATTTCCTAAGTAGGATCCAGTCTTTAATTCCCCATCGGGAAAACGGCAAGAGGAATACGGATCTATGTGCTTGTTCCGCAGGGAAAGAGGGAAGGAAAAGTTGGGAGAGTTTGGCTGCCGGTCAGTAATGGCACATTGAAAGGAGACAGGACATAGGTTGGGCTATCTGGGTAAGAGGAGAGGACAGCGAGCATGTTCCAGCATGAACTTAGCCCCTGAGGGACTGTCTGGGTGGCAAGAAGCCCAGAACCACCACCCATCCTGGCCCTGTTTTCCATTACCTCAGCCCACACACGCTCCCCCTCCCACCCTCCTGCCAGCCATGCTCAAGTTGTTCCTCTCCAAAGGCTGCAACGATTGCTGAGCACAGGCAAAGCAACAGAGCCCCATACCCACCACAGCACACCATTTTGGCCAGCCAGTTTGATTCACAGGAGCAAACAGATCCCTCAGACAGACCTAAGGTGGCCACGAGCACTTTTCTTGAACGCCCCAAGGAGTAAGATACAGAACAAGACCTCCTAATGCTCAAAAAGGCTGTTTTACTGCAGGACAGTATCTATTATCATCTCCTCTGAAATCAGATGTCCAGAAACTTGGATGTGTGTGGAGCAGCTGTACCTGCAGGCAGCGCTGGGCAGCAGAGGACCTGCCCGGTCCCTCATATCCGCTCAGACCCATGGACTTCCCCTTGTCTTCTGCTGGGGAACACCACCCAGTACCTGCTCATCGTAAGGAACTAAATGCTTCAGGAAGGAAACCAAGCATGGGAAGAGCATGGAACAGAAGGGTCCTGCCACAGTAGAGGCAGCAGGGGAAGAAATTCCACGGAGAAAGGAGAGGTCAAGTGACAGCCACCTGGAAAGGCGTTTTACCGTCCTGTAAAGGGAAGGAGAGTTGTTTTCCCATGGCAGAGTGAGAAAGCCTGTGTTTGCATCGATGCGCTCGATTACGTACCTCCGTGCTCTCAAATAGGCCATCCTCAAGGACCAGGATCACACAGGATGACAACCCTCAACGTAGTCATCAAAATACTACACTTTGTTGCAATCGTGTCATTATTACCATGGTAAAAACATGTTTCATCTCTGCAGAAAGTCAAGAACAGTACTTCAATAACCCCCATCTGGCACATGGGATCTTCTCTTCAACAGCTATTTTCACATCTGAGCTTAAACTAAGATTTTTTTTTGAATGCAACCTTTGAGGCTGTGTTCAAAGAACTTGAAGTGGAAGAACTGGCGGCTGCATGTGAATATCCTGGAAGATACGGCTGCGCAGCCCAGCGGAGCCATCGGATGGCCAGTCCCGACAGGAGCAGAGCGTTTGGAGCAGGACTGGGCGAGCTCTGCTCCCGGGAGGGATGACGGGGCAGACGGCCACGCAGCCAGGAGCAGGGCAGCCCACAGCCACACTGACCCCTGCCCACCGCTGGAGCTGCAAGAATGCAAAACCAGTGGGAAACAGAGTGAGCAAGCGAACCAGGGCCAAGTTAAGTTACCATTTTTATGCCACGAGGCAGATGCCTCATGATGCTTTATGGCAGCCCGACAGATTTGACTGACATTGTACCTTGGCTACACACAGGAATAGGTCTTCCATCCTCCCCCTGCACCCCTCCTGCCCAGCACAGCTGCGCCCCACAGCCCTGCTTCCATCAGGGAGCCGTAGACAGACAACACCCCAGCTTTTCTTAAACGTTTAATACTCTGCATATTTTATTGGCTGGACAGCCTCTTACTGAAATTACTGTACAATTTTCACTTGTTTCAGCCAAAATTGAGGGCAATTTTGCTTAAATAAGGCTGTCTGTGCCATTAGCTCTATTTCACCAGGGAAATTTGCTCTCACTTGTGCATATGACATCATCTGTTGACATAACCCCACCGAAACAGGCATTTCAAACCCTTATGCTCTGCCATTTCACATGCTGCAATTATACTCAAGCTTAAATGAATTTTTGACACTAGACTTGCACCGTGTTTTCGCTTTTCTACCATGTGCTTTGCTTGGCTTTGTTTTTCCAAGAAGTAGTACTTGCTTCTGAAGATTTGCATTGGTCTCTATCATGCCCAGAATCTCAGCTATAGAAACTTAAGGTTTTTAGAATAGCAAACCTTAAAAAAGTATTTCCAGTGAGAATTTTACAAACCAAATTACGCATTCTGCTTCTCGAACAATTTGGAAAAAAAAAAAAAGAACATCCAGGAAAACAGAGACCCAGTGCTCAATTAGCACATGGTTTTTACCACGTCTTGTGATGGTAACGGCTGTAGGACCTCAACTGCACAAGTCCTTCAAGTGGGAAAAAGCCTCAACCTGGTAAAGCCCGCTTTAATGCCCTTCTGTTCTCAAATAAGATTTTCTGCTGTGAAAAGTAGAAAACGGTTGCATTAATTCTCACACGTAGCAACGATTAAATCAGTTTAATAGTTACCATACAACTGCTTAAATGTTTTTAAGTATTCTTTCTGTCTTCACACCATTACTGCAGTTACTACACAGATACAGCATTCAAGCATTTGAAGTGATACAGCATTTAGACAAGAGCATTGAAGAAGAGTTCAGTGCCAGGCATGACATCTGCTTTTCCTTCCCCTTCATCTGAAAGAGCCCTTATACCTTGGCATTTCTACTTTATATGACAACCAAGAACAACTCAAAAATTTGGTTTAACTCAGCCTCTCAGCATCATCGATAGGCAATAATCAGAACAGACCCATGGAACTGCGGTAGGACTACCTGCCCACCTGAGCTTTTGTGATTTGCTGGAGATTAGCGCCTCATCATTCCCAGGAATTCAGCCACTGGCACTGATCTCCCTCGGTGAGCTCTCGGCACACCCTACAGCATTCAAGTGAATTCTCTCCACAAAACCCTCACAGGACTCATTACGTGAGACGACCTCAGAGACTGCAGCCCCTCAGAAGGAAGAGCGCAGCCAGCAATTCCCAAATCAGAACTATTACATTTTACAAGCGGAGTCACAAGCCCTACCAACTCTGTTGTTAGAAACCATAAACCAAAGAGCAGAGAAGCAGGTCAAAAACTGAGATGCAGGAAAGGCTCTTTTAAGCAATTATGTAATTAGTGGTCACTTCCAGACAAGAATAAAGTCCCGCTTACCACTTAAGTCTTCTCACCAATCATCTGCTCCAGAGCTGTAAAGCTCATGCAACTGGACTAAAGCTGACAACATAAATGAGACTATCCGACATGTATTTGGTAAAAAGAAGTAGCTAAAATACTTAGCAGTAGTTCCTGTGAGAACTTTAAAGCCCTATTATCTTCTGGGTTCGGTTCTGCAGACTACCCCCAACTTATAAAAAAAAGAAACGATAGTACTTTATTAAAATACTAAATTTTATTTTTTTCCACGTACATTTAGTCTCCCCACCATTTCCATCTGTCTGACCACCACCACCACCATGCCTTATCAAAACATTCCATACATACTTAAAATGAAGCTGAGGGTGGAGTCCCGTCTTTAAAAACTAAACAGGCATTTTGGACAACACATTCTTGGCAAGGTAATCTGGATGACATTTATCAGACATGGTAGGGAAAGCTCTTTCAGCATTTGTAAAAAGGACAGCCAAATAATGGTTACAGAAGTAAGACTGCAGATTTTAATGAACTTTTTAAACTGTTTTCTTTTCTTACAGAGTCTGTCTCCACTGCCAGAGAGCTTGAATGACCTGGAAGTGTACACAAAAAGTTAGAAATTGAAATCCGTTTTTCCTCATTATTTTCAGTTTACTATCTCCACTTACTCCACAAAACATTGACATTAAATTACAACAAAAAATGCATTCGTTTCAGAGAAAATTCAAGACAAAAAGCAAGACATGAGGTCCTTCTGCTAGAAGACTTATTTCCCTGAAAGTCACAATAGTAAGAATTCAGCGAAGGTAAGTGAGAGGATGGGTGTGGACCAGCTAGGCAAATATTGGCTGAACTCTGCCTACCCTGGCTAATGTCAGACCCACTCCAGTAGCTGAGGCTAACTGCTTTTAAACATTCTTTCAAGAACCTATCAATTTGTCTATCAGACAAGTTTACTCTGAACCACTGAAGGAAGCAGGAAAGCATAAGGAATTCTGTCACTGGAAGAAAGTTTTAACTTACAGGAATTTTGATAGGGAAATCTAAGACAAATTTTAGCCTAGTGTATGTCGAGTAATAACCAATTCAGAAACTTGCTTCCTGATACCACCTTTTGGCTTGCCCTCTTAAGAGTTCAGTTGACTTTGGGAAGAAAACGTAGCAAGAAAGCCATAATCTCAATCTCAAAACAGTTCCCCCTCCCAGACACCCTCCCCAACAAAAGGCTGAACAGCAGACTGGCCTAGGTGGCCAAATTCAGCAGCAAGGAAAACCACAGCTCATTTCCTTAGCCAACATGGTGCCAAAAGGAAAATTCTGTGGGTTTAGTAAGCAAGAGATAATTTACCAACCATATAAAAGCTGGAAAAATGTAATAAAATATTAGCTTTCCCATCTTAGCCAACTAAACCCTTAAAACCATTCCCATTTATTTAATCTGAAGTATTGTTTGTGGTTTGTAACCCTTTGAAACGGTCCAAAGCTTGTAAAGATTAAGAAGTGGAAAAGAATCCCTAAGTCAGGTTATAAAAGTTTTTGGACTTTATCAAGTTCCAATAAATTCAGTTACCTTCTGGTCCTCCGTCCTGAAGCAATTCTTAACATAGTTGGCAAATTTGGGTTCCAGCTTAGGAAGGGTAGAACCCTATTTTGAAAAAAACAAGCTTTAGTGTATGCAGGTCACCTAATGATTCCAATAACTAACTTAGTAAGCTTAAATCCTTTGCAATACACATGGAAATTAACTGAACTTACCTTGCAACACCTCACATCACTTTTAAACTATTTTTACAAGTTTGCTTGTCTACAGTACCCAGGTATTTGCCACAGGAGTGAGCGCCCACACCAAAATGGCTGTACAAGCATTGCTGCTCATGCTCAAAAATGTAACAGCAAGCATTCACCACTCAAGATAATCTTGTTTGTACTCAACATTCAAACGCTATTCAGATAAAATAGAACTAATTCCATATTTACGGATTCTTACTACAGCATATAGCTCGAGACATTACTACCCTTCACAGGTACGTTTCCAACTTCAGTTCTCTAAAGCAAAAAATTAACTCATCTCCCGCCTACCCTTAAAGACTCTAATACATTACATCTAGGAATTTGAAGAACTGTTCTAGAGGTGTTTGCTTGTAACTCTGAAATTGTATTTGTACATACTCAAATGTACAAAGCAGAGTCAGTAATTCAGGGATCTAGGTTTATCTTCATGTCTTCTCCTTTCTCCAGGCAAAATAATACAGCGTGCTATTTTAAGAGACATCAATTTGCTTTCAAATGCCCCAAGTAATGTTTTTCCCATTTTTCAGGGACATCAGTTGAAATATACCTAGCCAATTACGATAGTACACTTAGCTGCTACTCAGGACATCACAGAAGACACAGCAACTTTATCTTCAAAGGAATCAAAGCTACATTAGGAATATTTGAAACTGCAATCCTGCAACCAAAAAGCTTGGATTTGGACAATGTCTTACCCCTGGATTCTGTCAAGCAGTGATGCTCTTCACTTAGCTTGCTGACATCTACTTACTACACAATACAGCAGTTCCACTCTTTGAATTCAGTTGCCTGCTATTCCTTCTACGTATCTGTGCTTACACAGCATTTCACAGTAAAAACTCTTCAGCAACAGAACATATATTCTAAAGCTACTTGCCAGTCTGCAGGCTTCCCTCCATAGGGACATCTGTCTACTGTGAGCAGCTCAGCCACTTCCGCTTACGCTGGAGAAACAACACTGACTGTGGCTCCTCTGAGTCGTGCAAAAAAACACCCCTAGCACCCCCCAGATCCAAGAGGTTAGTTTGACCTAGCAGGATGACACTATCAGTCACTGTTGAGTTCACAATTTAGGGATAGGCACTTCAGTCCTCATCACAGGCTGTCATTGCTCACTCTGCATTCACTCTATATTGAAACACTTTTTGTCTTATTTTGCATTCCTGGGAGAAAACTGCTTCAAAACATCAAGAACCTAAGCAGAAGCTAATCCTAATTCTTTAGGTGATTTGATTGCCAACCTGAAAGGGAAAGTTTATCATCTTTGATCGAAATAAAAAAACCCAGAATTCTTCCAAACACATCAGTGCAGGCTTTAGCCAAAAAATAAGTTTCCAGTAAAGAAACTGGTTCAGTCGCAAATGAGCATGGGATGTAGAAGCACACTCCTGAGAGCTAGTGAAGTAAAAGCAGAACTCGTATCATCTAGGTATCGGGTCCTCACTACCACCTATTCTGCAGCACAGGTGTGCACTGAACTGCACCCCTAGCTAGCACACAGGTTTCCCAGCTTGGCTCAGGGGCAAAGAATTGCTATTACCTGCTACACTTTTACCCAGCCAGCGTATAACTAAACGACAATTTTTTTTACATTTAAATAGCAGTGAAAAACACTATTCATATGCATAATCGTGAAGGGTTAGTCAAAGACAGCAACCAACCACCAGGTGATTGCCTTGTGACCTTCAAAACATGAAACATCCATTGAGGGGAGACTTGATTAACCCCAGATCTCCATTTCAGAAAGCAAATGCTTTCAGGTCTTCATTGATTCATTACTGCATACCACGAGCACCTATCTCCCCCTGCTGGAAGTTATAAAGCCTTACAAGCATCTGGATATCAAAGTTGGATACTGCTTTAATACCAAGCAACTCCAAGCATGTGAAGAACTCTGCTTTGCTCTAGTTGCCTAAAATAAAATGTGTACACTAGTTACAAGAACTTTAGAATATCCCTCAAGGTTTGTTGCTTTGTTTTTTGTTTTGTCGTAGGTTTGGTTTAGTTTTAATTGAGACAGTTCACTAAAAAATAACAAATTACTTAATCACCACTACTGGAGGAATACCAAAACAAAGTAGGTGTTTGTGTCTCATGAGTACAGAGTTTTCTTTTTGTCCCAAATGAGTTTTCATTTCTCTGAGCTTCAGCATCAATATACTCTGGTAACAGCATAGCAATCAGCGACACATAACCGTTTCTTAAATTCCCAAAACTCACCTTATCTACAGACGCTTGCATTTTTGCTTTAATCTCCTCTAACGACAGAGGGACTTTCGGTGTTTTTGGAGTTAGAGATTTATCCTTCTTGGAATCTGGAGTCTGAAAATTAGTCATTTCATTAGGGACTTGCACAAACATAAAGCTGCTTAGTATACAAGATTAAGTTTTCTAAAAACAAGAGCGTTAAAACCTATTGTAGAATTTATACAGAAAAAAGAACTAGCTATCACGTAGATACTTCAGATAGTTCTCAAAGTCACAGAAGCCAAATTTGTCCTTCTAATGCATTCCTCAGACAAGGAGAAGAACAACATTTAAGTTTGGAGTTACTACACTTCACATAGCTAGTATCTTATGCTTCTGGGCACACGCCTACACAGCTCTTTCTCCCAGAGACAGAACTGAAAATAACCCAAACATCCAGTGATTTAGAGTTTACTCCACAACTGCAGCCAGATCCCCTTGTACGAGGAGCTACAATAGACCTGTGTTTTAAACTATGGGATCACAATACTCCCAAGGGACAGCATGTCTGATTTTGAATCTTGGCTGTTGTCATTAAATATTGACCACCAAAGAGCTTCACAGGAGAACACGAAGCACTGGACAGTATCCCCAGCATGCTTCACAGTAAGATTCAAAAACCTATCTTAATGGCTAGTACAGTATTTAAAATTACTGTTAGGTGAGAAAACTAGCTTCTGCACTAGAATAAGCATTTCTTTTCTCATTTGCCTTCACTTACTTTTGATTTAGATGCTGGTGTGGACGGCTTAGAGTCTTTTCCATTTTGCTTTGCTTTCTGCATATTTTTTCCTGAAACCTCACGAACAGGCTGAAAAGAAAGCACTTAAGTTCATTTGCCATGAAGAAGAGCTACTAAATGTTAAGCTCATTAACATAATACTCAAGACTTAGTGACAAGTACTTACTATTTAATCTAAAAAAAAAAAAAGGCATTCTCATTGCCCATGCAACATGACCAGCATCCATTATTTAAGAAAAAAAGCACATATGCTACAGGAACTCAAATGAAAAACAGCTGGTGCAGCACAAGACATAACATAACCGAGATCAAGTTTTGTTACGATGCCGTACAACTATGTGGGACCACCACTGTATTTTCCTGATATATTACATCTTTCCTTATGTATTACCATGTGGACTTTTGGGGGCAGATATTGCACAAGACTAATTCTAGATGGCAACACAATTCCAGTATCTGTCTCAGTGCTACATGATTTTTGTAATACAACCATCACCTCTTGTTTGGCAACTCATACAGAAATACTATCCGAGATACACATGTCATTGCCCACGCACATATTTAAGAACAGAATTCTTATATTCCTATATAATTCAAGGGACCACTTCTTTCAGCCACACTAGGTTTCATTAGATGGCAGGAAAGCTGCAATTCAGACTATCATCTATAGAAATTCATCAGGATAGAGCAACATATAGTGCAGTGAAACATTAAGTGTTTGTTTCTAAGCAGCAGATATGTTATTATATTGTATTATATTGAATTGTATTATATTGACTATAAATCCAATCTGAATTACACCAGTTCAAAACAATTACTACCTTCTACCTCTGCAGTTGCCAAGTTGTCTTACAGTTTATGCCACTAGATGGCACTCAAGAGCTGATGTCATTTTACATTCGAGCACTTGGGATGTCTGAAGTGAACCTTTTCTAATGGGCTCACACATTTAGATCCCTTCTTTATTGAAAGCTGCGTTGCTAAAAAGAACTTTTTCACAGCGTGCACGATGAACTGAAATGGCGAAGCACAACCTACATCTCTGAGGATTTTGCCTGCTGCCCGATACACCAGTCTGACACCTGCACGTGTGTATGCACTCTGTTAAGAACCCAGCCACCCCTCTGCACCAAAGTAAATAAAACATGGACTAGATGTGCATTCACACTGAAGCATTCTAACGTCCTATTAGAATTTCTAAGCTAAATCAAAAGCATCCCATTCACACATTCTCTATAGCTGTGCTTTAACTCATTGATTCAAGACACTATCTGCCCAATTACTGTCATCCCTTGTATTGCTATCTCATCCATTATAAAACGGAACACCGCACAAAGAGGAGGATGCTTCAATTAGCTTCCGTGTTACAATGAATGCAGAGTTCAAACCTAAGCAGCTATCTCACTTAATGCAAATACAGCTTCCCCCTGCTTCTTCTTTAAGGATCTTCATACGAATCCTCAAAGATGACTCAAAATCAGGACAGTTAATTAACACCTATCAGTAAGTTAAGAGGTGTTAGCACTTGCCCCCCCGTCTGAATAAACTTAGCTGCAGATACTAAGTCCCTCTGGTGTTATCACTCCCTTACTTTCAAGTTCATTAAACAGGCTGTTTAATCCTTCATGGGTGAAGAGGGTCACAACGTGTGTGTGTATATATATACACACACACACCACTTACTTTCTTTACTGGTGTTTTCATTTCTTCCTCATCATCCTCTAAGTCATCCTCATCCCTACAATTAGAAAGGTAGTCACCATAACTCAAGATTCATACCGACAACTTCAGCCACATTAGGAATGTCTTCCCCCTCCCTCCCCAATAAAATGTTTTATTCATGAAGGAAGCAAGTAATCTTCCCAAGTCTACCTTATACCTTGTTTTAACACATGGCAAGGTTTTAGGCCAAATACTCTACTTACTAGAGTTAAAGCTGTTAAATGCACTCCCTTCTGCTTTAATACTGAAGGCATGTGTCTTAGGACTTCTAATACTACTAATAAAGAAGTTCTAAATGTATTAAAAGTTAACTGATTACATAAAACTAAGTTTTATAACCCAGTATGACGTATTTGAATAACACTAATTTAGATTGCATTGCCAAGATAAGCTTCTGGTAATTCTGCTCTTTTTGTAGCCAAGATAAAAAAAGTAGCTTGTTTACTTAACATCCAGCTATGTCACACAATTTGTATTCTGGAAGTTTACCCTGTATTTCAAAACACATTATCAAAAAAAGAATACATACTCGTCATCATCATCCTCATCTTCATCATCGTCCTCATCATCTTCTGATAATTTTGCTTTTTTCTTAAAAAAGATCAAGTATGTTAAGTGTCAACACTATCTTGTCTTAATAAACAGCAGCTTTGATCCAAAACAATTTGTGGCATAATTACAAGACTATCTTCCATCAATACAGCTAAAATCAAAGAGTTACAGCCGACAAGTCAAAACCTATTGACAAATTTACAGCACATCCTGAGTATATGAACCTTTCCTTCTACATTACAGAGCTTCAAAAGCATTTAAACCCTTGCAGTATGCTGATTATAGAGTCTGCACATAAACTAGAATCTTCCACATAAAAGTAGCCTTCATATTAGCTCCTCCAGCGAAGCTGTACTATCTGTACAGAACTACACTTCCGTAATTTAGTACTCATCAAGACCCAAGTACAAAATAATCCTTCCCCACAGATTTCAAGAGACCCCATGTTAAGTGAACCATCGCAAGCCATCTAACTGCTTATTCCTAGAGGCAGCATTAACACCAAGCCAGAAGAAAATTCTGCAGGCAAGCTAACTGAAAGTATATGTACCTGTGGTGTTTTAGCTCCTCCTCCACTTGCTGGTCTCTTTGTTGAAGTGTTCACAATTTTTGTATCATCTTCCTCATCATCTGATTCTGGTTCTTCCTCTAATGCTGATAAAATGATGGCAATGTGTAAAAAACCCACCTCGTTTTAACAACATTTAAAACAAGATTGCTAGTAAGAAACAGAGGAGTATCACCCACACCTAAATAGGTAAGGTCTTACTGAGGTGCTGAAATGATAGGAGGAAGCTTCCTACTCGCTGTCTAACCACTGAGATGAGAAACTTTTCCAGGTGACTGTATGCAGATACTACTACACTGAAATGCAAAATGGGTGAATAACCATCTATGCACTGCCTGTCACACTCCTCACAGAAAACAAGCCAAAGAAAGTCAAGAATAAAGTCTTCTTCATTTCTAAGAAGACACATTTAAAAACTTCTAGAGAAAGATCAGTCTCAAAGACTATTCTACAAAAGAGACGACTAGTCCTGGCTCAGTTTTTAGCATAAACTCCAAACTATTTCATAGGCAGTCTTCTCGCTCTCAACTGATAAAGCTCACAGCTTTCTGCTGTGAGACACTAACACTGGGAACCTAACACCAATTTTTAAGGAGTGAATGAGAACTGGAATTGCACGGCTGCCAAACTCCCCTCATCCATACAAAAAAAGAGGCAAGAAAGGGTATGCAAGCACTTCTCTAAACTCTTGTCCTACAGTCACCTCATGCCTCTGAGGACAGTGAATTAAAGATTCAGAGGGTCCATATTAGAGAAAGTACTGCTTGATATACCAGATAAATCACTCAAGTTCTATTGGTGCTGACAGGTAACAAGATCACAGCTTAGTAACAGTAACACATACCTACGAGATGTTGACCACTGACGTAAACAGGCCCTGAACCACATTTCAACCTCAAGACCACTGGCGGTGTGATCTCAAAGCCACCTAATGAAACCTAAGGGAAAAAAAGGATTGTTATTTATTCAAATATTAAAGGCAAAGCATGCTTAACAGACAATCCACTCAAATGAAAACAAAAGCACCAACATCTGTAGACTCCAAAGCTAGTATAGTTACTCCCAATTCCATCCGACAAGACTATTCCAGAAGCATTTAGAGTCAAATCGGGGTCAATACGCCACAACAGGGTTTACTGCACTCTCATTGCTTACCGTAATTAACACACACTTTTCAAAGCCCCGTTTGTTTCTACTGCTGTTGGCAGCAATGCCAATTTGAACATCATCCATCACATCTGCCCCCAGCATTGTGCAGTTCCCCTTCACATCAGCAACACTGATCCAAATTACATTCCATATGGCAGAAATGACAAGTAGGGTGCCCTTTAATCAAGAAAGGGTAGCAGTCACCTTTAGAATCTCTTAAGAGCTTGGGACCTGCAGAAAACAACAGGTTTTTCTCATCCCAGGCTCAAAGAAAGCAGCACAGGCTACAGATGCATCAGCTCGCAAACACATACATTTGTATACATAGAGGTGACATGCGTAATCACTATCACTTTAAAAAAAGGCACAATTTGAACAAAAGTCTATTATAGCCAGATGACTAGAGTAGATCTACTAGACACAAAACAACACATTTGTATTTACTACACATGGCAAAACTGACACTTGCCTAAACCCACCCACCACTATGCAGCTGCACTAAAGTTCAGTCAACCAAAGCCTTTTCTAACTTGTCTTCCTCACCTGAGATCCAATTTATAGTACAGTTTTCCAAGTTCCTCTACTTACCGTAGGCTGCACTGACATTTTCAGAGATGCCAGTACTACTTTGATAGGGTTGCCTTCGTAGTCCAATGCTTCTGCTTCTACAACGTGTAATTCGTCTTTGGCTCCAGCCCCTAAAGTAACCTGTGAAGTACAGAACAGTGCACATTCTGAGAATCTTCTGAAATATTCTCAAGTTTTTTAAAATTTTAAACTCCACTTACTCTTGTGTATCTCTTAAGAGTGAAGTTTGTATTTCTGACTGCTAATGATTCAGTTGCACTCCTCCCCAAGTCAAGATGCTCTTTCCCCATAACACCGGCACTTACAAGGTGCAACTCAAAGCACATGTTTTGATGAGAGTGAAAGTAGACCTTTTTCTCCTAGATTACTGTATTTAAATGGATCAGCAGCAAGTTCAGTCAGCACCGAAGCTGGCCCAAGGGAAGAAGTACAAGCTTACGACTAGAGGAAGGGAAACAACTGCTGTCACTACAACAGAATCACAGCCTTTACCAGTCCCCTTCCTGCCACGTTTCATCTGTCAATTGCTTCACTTTACCACATTACACACTTTTTGCCTGACATTCAATGAGGAGCTAAGTCTTAACAACTGCTCGGCTCAGTACTGTCATTTACGCATATGCCTTCTTGCATTAATTCACCAAGCTCTGAGAGGTGCTGTCCCAGAGCATTTCGAAACTCAAGTGCCTGGATTCCATACTCTCAGTACAAGTCTGGCACTTTCTGAAGATTCAAAAATCATAGCTGCAGGGAGGCAAACGAGTGACAGACATGGGACAGGCCTGAATTTCCAGTTCTCTGGCATCAGGATTACCATGCAAGGGATGTGAAAAAGCAAGAATCCGATGAAGTGCTACAATTATTCCCTAGAGTCATGAACAAGGCTCTCCATTTCCTTTCCTAATGCCTATGAAGAGAACTTTTCACCCTCCGTGGAAGAAGTGGGTTTAAACACATCAGGCAGAGGCGCACAATTCAAACTTTCATTCTCCAAGAGCCTGATCCAGACAAGATGTATCAGGCTGAAGGCTGAGAAACAGGATATAGGATTCACGATTCCTGGCAAGGTTTGTTACTGTAAGTTTAAAGAGGTGAAATTGCTGCTCTGACCTCATCTCTCAAATGGGGTCGCAACAACACTGAAATCATTCAGCTGGTGGGACTACCCACCAGGACAAGAATTCAAGAGCACGCCCTCCACCCCCAGTTACTGTCATTTGCACCAGTTCAAGAACCCTGCAGCTTTTATTTACTAAGCATCTAGGAAGTATCCATTCACATGCCTCCATTCCTACACTGAAGGAATGCACACCGGCAATAAATAGGTAATGAAGCAGTGACCACCCCAGACATCTACAGGAACCCTCAAGCCACTTTCTACCTCTACATGGATCAATCCTCCCCTCTTTTCACTTTTATACTTTTGTCTCCCCGCTTCTTTCTGTACATCATACCCAAGTCCATCATCACATTTGTATCTTGACAGATGTCAATCTTTATACATCTAGTCTTTTATCAGCTGCACAGATCCGTCACCAGGCATTTGCTACCTTCACACTTTATCTTCCATCAACTCCTTCCTCTGCTTGCCGAGGCATTTTCTGTTTGTAGCTATGTCTAAGCTCTTCCACGCCTCTTAGATATTTCCAGTTTGTCATTTGTTATTTCAACCCCCATTTCTCCTACCATTTTTTCTGTCTTTAAAAAGGCAGGTTATTGAATTAGTCTTTTTGTCCCCACAACCCTAAAAACTAAGTACCGGTATGCATCCCTCATGAAGAGTGCACAGCATCAGAAGAGATGCTACAGGTAATTCTCCAAAAACAGGATCTTTGGATAAAGCCATACAACTCAAGCATCACTCAGTGACCAATTTAAACATTCAGATATAGGAACTATCCGCGTGAATTTGTCCTATACATACTTTGCCATTATATTCTTCCCTAAAGAGAGACTCTCATTAAGAACAAATTAGTTATTGTCAAGTCCAGGCCGTAATTTTCGTAATACACAAGAAGTAAAGACATATGATTCACAAAACTATAATGCCTATATTAAAGCGTTGTTAAGTATTCCTGTGAATAAGTTTGTAGAGCAGTATTATTCAAGTGTCCCGTAGGAAGCAATTCTGCTGCAGGAAGTAATCCATAATTAAAAGACTCTTGTTTCCAGATGTCATCAAGGTATCTTTGTGCTTGAATAGGCACAGTAATAAACCCTAAAGCAGAGAGGTGCTGCAACTCTTCAATTCCTTTCCTATGAAGTTGCGGCGTATTATCTTTCTGCTAATCCAAAGTAACAGGCTCAGCCCAGAGCAAAAGCCTTGAAATATCGTGCCTTACTTGCTGTGGGGGCAGGAAGATCTACAGACACATTTAAGAACTCTAAGCGTACAGATCCCGATTTCCAGGAGTATTCTGCTCAGCAAAGTCTGTTAGATGAATTATCTGAATAAAAGACAGCATTTCCCAGTTACATCCTTAGAGACGGCAACACTAAGGATAATAAACCAAAACATAACACCTACCCCCATTTAGATGTAGTTATTGGCTGCTTATGGAAAAAAAGCACTGGAATTATGTTAGCTGAATATATGGAAACGTTTTGATTATAAGGTTTCTAATAGGAGTCTACTAAAAAGTACCCATGTATGATTCTTAAAAATCTATTCTCCCTCTGTGCTCCTGTAGCATCTGAACTATTGCATTAGAGATGCCAGCTTGTATGTTCTGGCCTTCAATTCTCTTTAGTAGATAATTGCTTGCCTACTGTGAATTCATTTTTGAACTTTACCAGACTTGCATTGCTTGCTGTAAATGACAAAACATCAGTGGCTATTTTTAATTTTTTTTCCCCCAGTACAGCAAATATGTGCCATAGTATGCCCACTCCTAATAAGAGATTATTTAACAGATTCACACAGAACAACTTACCACCCCCCCCAAAAAAAAAAAAA
>VZSZ01000919.1:23245-38052 GCA_013398815.1 Ibidorhyncha struthersii | reverse complement strand
GGCCGGGCCGGGCCGGGCCGGGCCGGGCCGTTCGCTCACGGGTGGGGCCGCGGGGCCTCCCCAGCGCGCCTCGCCGTGTGCCCGCTCGCCGCTGGCGCCTGAAGGGAGAGGCAGGGCGGCGGCGTGAAATGGGGCTGTCCGGCGGGAAGGGCCCGACGCCCAGGGGTTGCGGCGGCCCAGGGCCGGCGGTCGGTGGCGGGCTGCGCCCCGCCGCTCTCCTCAGGTGCCTGCCCGGCCGGCTGTCGGGAAACCGATAGCAAGGGCGAGGCAGACAGCTCGTCCGGGCAGCCGTCCTCGGGAGGCTCCGCGACCGGCACGGCTGCGTTGCCGCCCTGCGGGCCAGGGCCTCGCCGAGGTGGCGGAGAACCAAAAGGCTTAGTGCTGTGGGCAAAGTGGCAAACCCTACGGAGGCGCGGGGCGGGTTAAAGCACAGCCTTAGGGTTTCCAGGCCTGAGTCACAGAGCTTGAGCAAGGCGAGGAGCTGTGTCTGCCGGTGCTCCTCCATGCGGGGGAAGGCCTTGTAGAGGCTCCTCCATGCAGGGGAAGGCCCTGTTGCAGTGAGATGTGCTCTCCCTATTGTACTGCCTGTGCCACAAGCTGAAGGCTCCTGTCAGCTGTGATTAAAAGAAAGGAAAAAAAAAAAAAGCAGCCCTGTCTCCATCCCTGTTAAGAGTGAGCTGCCCTTCTGAGTTGCTTCGCGTGCCACTGAGCTCCGAGGACCAGGGGGAAACGATATTTTGGGAGCCCCCCTATCAGCCTGTATGTGATGGGACTGAACTACTCCATGTAAATTGGTACGTGGAGACATCTGTGTGTCAGAACACAATCATGTTTTTTTGTACTGAAAGTCACAAGCTCTGAAAAGACGTGTGTGTGCATTAATTACCACAGATAGTCTATCACTGGCCCTGGGCAGGGCACACCTTAGAATTACCATTCCAGGCTGTCCTCGTGTCCAGGGGCTGATCTGTAAAAGTCAGATGTGTTGGGTGCTGTAAATTAGCTAATCTCAAAATTAGTTTTACCTGAACACCCACTCTTCAAAAACAAAAGTATACAGCCTCTTAGTTCTCGTGTCTCGCCATTAATTTGAAATGTGTAGTCTGTATTCATAATATGTGCATTCATATTCATAAAGTAAGAAAATTAAATTCTGTTGCTGAAAATGAGACAAACTGAAACAAGAAGTGACGCACTGGTAAAATGCACCTTACCTGCCAAAACGTGGCATTCACCACCTTTCTTGCTCACCTCTTTGAAAAACAGCAAATGCAGTTCCACAGTACATATACATTCGGCTTCTTTTCAGGTGGAAAGCCTCTTGTTTGCAAGATACAATTAATTTTCCAAATAGGAGGTTATTTGAGCCGTGGGTTCGCCAGGATACATCCCCCTGCAATCCTGTTAACGTTAAAGCAGATCGTCTACCGAGGTGTTGTCAAGTGGATTGCCACAGGCTAACTAAAATACAATAATAATAAAATTGACTTGTGTGTGAGAACAAGGTATAGGAATAAGCAGCTCACCAGGTGAGCGAGGGTGGGGGATTTGGGCTGCTGAGGGAGTCCTTGAGTCACGGGATAATTTTGCCTGGAAGGCACCGCTGGAGGTCACCTGCTCCGGCACCCCGCTCACCGGGACACCAACGTGGGTCGCGCTGCGAGGGCTCCGTTCCTGCAGTTCATCTGGGCCAGTTTGCTACAGTGGTGCAGTAACTAATCGATGCTAATTACAGCTGATTTGGGTTAAAATTAATGGGGGTTTTGCTATTTCTCTTCTCTTCCAGCTCGTCTACTTAAATGTAAGATGACACACTTGTAGTGTGCGACAAGAGTATTTAAGCAAACCCAGAAAAACTAACAATCTTTTTTTTTTTTCTTCCTTTGTACCCTGTAGCGGAGACACTGTTAATTTGCAACCTGTGCACCACTTGTGTCTATAGAAATAACACCCTGATGGATGTCAAAATCAAAAAAGAGCAGAGCAGGGCGTTCACTTAAGCGTCATGAACCACTCTTTCCATTTACTCCACTTAAAATCTCCCTAGGAAACCAGTAAAGGAACCGCGTTTTTTTCTAACCTTCAGTTTGGTTCATTTCTTATTATCTTTAAGAAGCAATTACTTCTAAAGGTGGCCCTTAAAGTAGGAAGAGTGGCAGTTTGGCAATGCAGCATAGGGAAGATACGCACAGGGATTGGTGCAGCGGCAGAGGCCGGGAAACCTACCGAGTGTGGTGGCTGGTGTCGCCGGCAGAAGAACGGCATCGCTGATTGATCAGACATCTCAGCTGAGAGGGGCTGTACAGGTGCAGATAAGATATTTGTTTGATTTGGCTTGAAAATGGGAACCGGTATCAACATTTAAAATGAAGTTTTGGCATCACCCGAACGACAGACAGACTGGAGCGGGAAGGTGAATGGTGATGGTGGAAGAGGCTGTGGCTGTTTGCGTGTACATTTACCTGGTGTAATGCCAACAGGAATACGTGGCTAAAAACCACCCAAAAACCTGCTCCACGTGGCACCAAGCTGCTCACAAAGCAGACTTGCTACAGAAGTCCACCCAGTGCTGCTGAAGGGGAGCGGTGCAGCCACAGCGTGTTCTTGTGCGTACAGAGTCACTTTTAATTCAATTAGAGTCTTCCATTACTGAGGAAATAAATGTGGGAGGAAACAAAGGACAGACACAGAGAAGCAAAACGGGGGTAGAAGGAGGAGATATATGCTTACTGCGTCTTGTTTGGCTCCGTAGGGCTTTAGAAGGGCTGTCATATATCACGACATTTATTATTTCTGCCATGTACTAGGATGAGGAGTCCATTACAATATCGATCATTTCACTCTGCTCAACTCTTCTCTATGTAATACTCAGCATAGCTGAAAAAGCTTACAAGTGATTTAGAAATAGCTGTACAGGGAGAATTGAGGAAGAAATCGGAGCCAACATGGTTTCGCTTAATGGAATTCTCTTTTTAGTAAGCTTTTACGAAAGTTAGGAAATTGCATTTTAAACACGGTTAAAGCCACAGCACAGTTGCAGTCAAGCAATCAGAAGCTACAGACACAATAAAGATTTCCTATGCAATCTTAATTTACACACTGACACGATGACATAATTTTCAGCTGCGTTGCCACATAGCTGTCACATAACGCCTTCACTGGGCTCCTCCTCCTTTCACCGGTCAATAATTTCTTCCGCAATGAACTCGGGGCCAAAATCTTAAAAGGCATCAAACCACTTACCCTTCCTTGACATCAAAAAGGCTAATTTCAAACCTGAAAATCCAAATATTTTGATTTAACCTGCAACAGGGGTGGATGGCAATCATCGGATGGGGCAGCACAAGGGAGGCGCTAGCTGTTATCATTGATGTACCATTAGCGGTACCCGGCAGCAGGAGCAGGACGCCGTTCCAGCATTGCAGCGGCAGCCAGGACAGAGCTGTCCTGGAGCCGTTAGATCATCTCAGGGTCTCAGGCCAACCCGTGCCCTAAACGCGGAGCTGCCGCACGGGTGAGAGCTCTGCTGCCCTGTGGGGATGCTTGGAGAAGACTTGTCCTTGAGGTTTTAATTTCCCTCCACTTCCAGGTGGGTTTGCAGCCAGTCCGGAGAGGGAGATGTGATGGAAGACCATCCTTACCTGGCTGTCTTCTTTCTTACCTGCAGTCTGCCTTTTACTGCTGATCCTGCCATGGGTGGACGCTAGAAGTTTTCTTCATCGTCCTTCTTTAATGTGCTGTCTGTTCCATCCCCAGCTTTGCCTGTAAATCATTATTTATGCAAAGCAGCAGGAAGGTCTGCATCAGAAGATCCTTCAGCACAGGAGAAAGCTGCGTACTGGGAAGGGAGCCGAGGGAGGCTAACGACCCGGCTTGTGTGCTTATGACAGCACGTGCTGATGCTGCTCCATCTCTTCTATGTTCTTGCACGTAGCTTTCAAGGGATCCTTCTCATGTCAGGGCCCGATTTCAGACCTTCATCCCTAAAAGGGAGGAATGACAGACCAGCCAGGATGTCCACAAGGAAGGCACTCGGGTATCACAGTGATGGTAAGAAACAAAGCTACACAGCTAGATTACACCAGGTGTGAGCGTCACAACAATAAAACTTGAGGTAGCCTGAAATCTATCTTTTTTTTTCTTTTTCTTTTTTCTTAAATACCCTGAGTCGCACCAACAGACACAGGATCTAAACATCTGGTATGAATGATTCAAGCCTTGGGTATGGGATAATTAGTTCTAATTTAGAAATAATACAATGCGTATCTGAATATAGGTGCCTTAACAAAAAGAGATCAAAATTGTACTCTTGGTTTCTTTGCACGCAGCTGAGGTTCAGATATGGCTCTAGTCATGCCCAGATGGTGGTACTAGCCTGGGTCTCAGCCAAGTGTTTGCAACGGTGAAAGTTGGATTTTTATGGTGACTTGGACCATATCAACAGGTCACGGACCAGGATACGCAGTAGAGTCAGGGCTCTGAGTGTCACGGGAGCTGGATGTCGGAGTACCTGGGTTAGCATGGCCACGCTACGGAGAGGGAAGGAAGAAAGAAGACAGGGTGTAAGAAGGATGCTTCTCCCATGGAGTTATGTGACCTGATGCAAGGATGAGCTGTCTCTGCTTGCCCGCCTTGGTGCTGGACATGAGCTAGAGCCATACCTTTAAAGAGAAGAGGGAAAAAACGTGTACCTTGTACAATTCAAGGGGAAATAGTATCCTGAACATTTTCACTAGCCCTTGCCAATACTCGGGACAATCCTTACCAAACAAAGGCTTCTGGTCCTTGAACAGGACATAATCAGCAGATAAACTGAATCCTACCAACTTCTGTATATTGTGCACATACACTGCTTTGCAGCAAGCAACATTTTAGGTCAATGATGTTATCGGCGCTCCCAGGTGCTGTTTCCTCCCTGGGAACCCATGGCTCCAGGACATGTCTTACACACTGATTGCTTCTCCACCTGCACTGTTTTCTGGATTATTTTTCTTTTCCTGGAAAAAACTGGCCGCAAAAGTCAACATACTTTGAAACTTTCTGTGCCCTGTTGGTTCCAAAGGTGAGACCACCTCCCAGTAAAAGTTTGGAGATGGTGGGGCTGAGGTGTCTCCGGCAGGACCATGTCAGTGAAGAGCTCCATAAGCCACGGGCATGTAAAGCTGGCAAGGCAGACTACACATAACCGTTGCAGCTGCTCTGCTCCAATGATGCCAGATGCCCTTGCCCCATGACCTTGTCTACAATGCCTCCCCCTGGAATATCATTTGCTGCTCTGTACTACTACTATACCTGCTGCCAGCCCACAGCACTTCTCTGCTTGTTAAACCCAATGAACTTGATCCCAAAATGATGCTCTACATCACTGCTGACGTGCAGGAGCTCTGCTGACTACCCACAGGTGACCAAGGCCATGGAGAAAGGGGAGAATACCTGGTACTCTGCATAAAATAGCTTGTTCTGGTGGTCACTTTTCACATCTACTTCTTCTGCAGTATGGACTTTAAAATCTCCTCCCGTATGCCCTATGGGTCCCGCAGGCTCTGGGAAGGGCAGAGCTCAGGCCATGGTGTGGGGCCACAGCCCACCCTTGTCCAATTCCTGATTTTCTGGTGTTTGTTGTACTCCTTCCTCTCTGTAACTTCACTGCCAGAGCCTGAAGTGCAGCTCCATTTAGGGTTTGGAAGCATGTAAGACGCTGTTGGTCAACCATAATTTTGGGCGGATGCTCTGGGTACAAGTTCAGGAGAGAGAGTCTCTCAGAGACATCTTCTCAGAGCTGTCTGTTCTCATTTCAAGATCAACAGCACCATCTAGTGACCCCAAATCAGCTTCCTACAGACCTGTCTGCCTCGTCTCCCACATAGCGTACTCTCCTCCAAGTCTCCCAGGTGAGGTTTGTCTGTCTGTGCCTAGCTGCACCTTTCCTGCTAGAGGGTCGCTTACTCGAAGGTCTTGCATGGTGGAGGCTGAGGGCGCTCAGCCACAGTCGCAGACCTCCGAGCTGGGATAGGACGATCCAAATTATCTCGCAGGCCAAGAAACATCGCTGAGCTGTGTGCCGGACCCCATTTGGCTCAGTGAGAATCTTTTCTGACTTCCTGGGCACCTCTCACAGCTTCCACCTTCAATAGGAAACTGTTCAGGGAAAGAAAATAACCCTCCCTTAGCCTTCCCTTGGTCCTCTGCCATGTTTGACCTTGCTCGCATGTTGGGTAAGGACCTCAAGCACACCAGTCAAAGGTCATGTTTTGTCCCCGAGATCCCAGTGGCGTACATAGCTGATAACACAGGTGTCAGGAGCGTCAAAAGTATGGCCAACATTATTTCTGGTCTCTCAACTTAGAGCAGCATGCAGTGAGCCCTTCTGTTCCACTCCCCATCACCCCTCCCTGCAAAAACCCCACAAAACCAAAACTCCGCAGGATCCGCACACAAACCTGGAGAGGCCGATGTTTCCTTATCATCCCAGCTCCTGCAGTGCTGCATTTCAGCCTCTCTACCATACTCCCCATGCTGGGTATAAAGACAGAAGGACGTCATGTTGACAGCAGTATCATTTTGTGCCTCTTTTTTACCCATCCAGGACAATTTCGACCCTCTCTACTTCCCTACTGCATTCTCTCAGTTGCTTGACTCTCCATCAGGCCACCTTGCAGGCTGAGGATGCTGCAGGGAAGGAAACAAAAGGACCCCAAGTTTTTGACTGCTCACGGTAAGGCGTTTTGACGCATCAAGCGCCTCCTCCGGTGTCAAGGTCATGGCCAGGAAAACCATGCTCTGTGAGATACCTGTGGCGAGCTCTTATATTTCTGTTTGCTCATTAGGCTAAAACAGGTCCACGTTCCCAGCTTGTGTTAGAGGCCGGGAGTCTGGAGCCATGTGGTTATACACAAGGGTCTCCATCGCAGCTCTCAAGTTTGCAGAGACAAGCCTGGGAGAGGTCTTGCAAAAGAAACCGCTTCGGAATCGTGAAAACGAACCTGATGGATGTTTAAAGCCATCCCCATATATCAGTTTCTTTCCTGGGCTTTACTAAGCTTATCTAATGTAAGCAATAGTATTAAACCGTTCTGCATTCAGGGTTCTATTTGCCCAGCTGGGGTAGCGGCATGAGGTTTTTAGGATCGCAGCAGCATTCCAGGGTGGTTTACTGACTCCTGCACACAAAACATTCTCAGTTCACCTTATATGCTTATACATATAGATGCTTATATGCTTATAGGCTTTTGGACAAAGTTATTTACTGACCAAATGAACATTTATCACATTTTCAAGCTACAGTTGTGAAAATTTTACGGATGAAAGAATGGGCTCTGGTCTGATCTCTGATCACAAATGTGACTTTAGAGATGTAATACACAGCTCTGTGATCTGTCTGAAGCACTGCAAAGGTCAAAAGATCAAACTGAATGTTAGGAATCACTGGGAGAGAAACAGAAAATACCATTAGGTCAGTGTATGAGTGCAGGGTACAACTACGTCTTGACTACTATAGGTAGCAATAGTCCTGTTGTGAAGAAACACAAAATGAAGGGCTATTCAATAACAAGAAGCATGGAGAACGAGAAACAACTGTCTGCTGTCTCTCCTAATACAAGAAATAGCGGGCATAAAATGAAACTTGTAGGTGGCAGATTAAATAAAAGGAGGAAAAAAAAAAAAAAAAANCAGGGAGTTGACAGAAACCAACATTCTCTGGCTCAAGAATTCCTTGAGCAGCTTGGGAAGATATTCTGGGGAAAATATCTCTGGAATCTTAACCCGCTGTCGTAGGTCTCTTCCAGTCCCTGTTGGCAGCCAGACGCCGGGCTGGCTGAGCATTGCACCTGACCCAAACGGGGAGCAGGGGATGTCACTTCTCAAAAGAACACAGAACTTCTTTTACAAGAAAGAGCATTTCCAGCTTCCTTAGGACGAAAGAGACCATTTTTCAATACTGCTTCAATTTCGTCTGAAGTTTGGAAGTCTGAGTGCTGACAGCAACCTCAAGGTAAGAGTTCCCATCTGTTTCGTGCCGCACTTTCCAGGCTTTGCTCTCTATTTGCAAGTCTTTAACAAGCTTCTGCGGAGCTCTTTGCCTCTTTGCCAAGATCCTCGCTTTGTTTTGTTAAGTATAAACGTTAACTGGTCTGATACAACCAGATGTACTGCACACATCTCAGCAGCTCCCTGCTGCTGCCAGGTTGGGCCCATCAGTTTAATTTTCCTTGGTTGCGGTGCCTTTTAACATTTCATTACAAAGCAGCACTCGTCAGTCACTCTACTTATCATCTGCCATTTCTGTCACCTCAGCAAGAGCCCAGAATCCCTCCAGCGTCTTCGCCAGCGGAGTTTCGAGGTGGGAAGGTCTGTCCCAGGAACAGATCGCTGTTGACAGATCAATTAGCGCTTGGCACTCCTAGGGTTAGTGTCGCCCACGTGCTGTTACTGTGTTACGCTCGCATGCAGGATGGTTCCTCACTCTTGTACGTTCCCATCTAGCAAACGCGCCTGGCACGTGGCAGGGACTTCTCCCGTGTGCCTGGGCATCCCTCAGAGCAAGCAGCACGTGGCTACGCTGGAGCGCAGCAGGAGACCGGGTGGACGAGGGCCACAAAGTCCACGAGGTCCACGATGGCGTCCCTCTGTCCTCCATCATGGTCGTTGCGGCGTTCACCAACAGGTTGCATCTCACCCAGTCTGAACAGAAGCAGTTGCAATTAGGTGCAAACCCACAACCTGTATGTTGGTTGTAAGGAAGCAAAGGTCAACTGAGGAGGTCCCAGACACAGAATCACAGAGTCACAGAATGGTCAGGGTTGGAAGGGACCTCTGGAGATCATCCAGTCCAACCCCCCTGCCAGAGCAGGGTCACCTACAGCAGGTCGCAGTGTGTCCTCGGAGCACATGTGAATGTCTGGGCACAAGGACACCTTCCGCGAACACAGGCTATAACCACCCCAGCCTGTCACCGATTTTGAGTCTATTTTCATGTTTTCCTCTCACTGACAGTACTGCCAGTCCGCTGCCTCTTGTCCTGCCTCTCATTTGGTGCATCAAAACGTTCTCCTCCCCAGTAGGTTGATATTTCTATCAACAGATGCTCGCCTTTCCTTTCGCAGGTCCTCTTCATCAGCTTTTAACTGCCACGTTGCAGTGTCTGCAATGGCACTTATTGTAATTCATACCATGCTCTGCATTTGCTTTGGTTTTGAACTCTGTCTCTGTTTTGAGACTTTTCAGTTTGTGCGTGAGAGTGTTTTAGTATTAGAATTTCACAATAACTTCATGTGCATCTTTCCTTTGTTTTTTCCCCATCTCTAAGGGTCAAGAAAACTTGATAAACTCATTTGGTATTAAATTTCTTTTCTTGAGATCCGTGCTGATCTTTTTGAGGTCAAGACAACAAATTGTTAGACCTGGAGTGCCTTACTGTTACCTGCTACCAGCATCCAAGGTCCCTGCAGAGCCGTGCTACCTCCACTGGTCCTCCCAGCACCATCCCATAACGTGCCTGCTCCTCCCTACAGTGCTGAAGGGTGCATAGCCTCTGGTCCACAGGGGCTCCACTGGTTTTGTTTTACGAGACATGTTGTAGACATGTTGCCAAAACTAATAGATCTTAAAAAAAAAAAAAAGTAGTAATGAAAAAAGGGATCAGTTAGAAATGTCATTGATCAGGGTAAGAGCCTCATCCTCTCGGTATGTTAAATCCACAGGGGACAGAGCAAGGATTATTTTGGCTCACTTATTTCTTGTTAATAAATTGGAAAACATGGATCAGTTCTGCAGTGCACTCATGCAGCGAGGCTCACCACCCTTGGTGGCACTAGCCCAAGAGGAGTGTCACCGCCGAGACAAGCTGCTTCTCAAACTCAACCAAGAACCCACACTCACAGGATCCCAGAATCCCAGACTGGTCAGGGTTGGAAGGGCCCTCTGGAGCTCACCCAGTCCCACTCCCTGCCAGAGCAGGGTCACCTCCAGCAGATGCACAGGACAGCGTCCAGGCGGGTTTGGAATGGCTCCGGAGTGGGAGACTCCCCCACCTCTCTGGGCAGCCTGTGCCAGTGCTCTGCCACCCTCACAGCAAAGGAGTTCCTCCTCAGGTTTAGATGGAACTTCCTATGCTCAAATCTGTGCCCGTTCCCTCTTGTCCTGTCACTGGGCACCACTGAAAAAAGACTGTTTCCACCCCCCTGGCACCCTCCCTTTAAGGACTGATAACCATTGGTAAGATCCCCCCTCAGTCTTCCCTTCTCCAGACTGAAAAGCCCCAAGTCCCTCAGCCTTTCCTCATCAGAAAGATGCTCCAGTCCCCTCATCATCTCTGTAGCCCTTTGCTGGACCCTCTCCAGCAGCATTCTGTCCTTCTAGAACTGGGAAGCCCACAACTGGACACAGTACTCCAGATGTGGCCTCCCCAGGGCAGAGCAGAGGGGGAGGACGACCTTCCTCCACCTGCTGGCCACACTCCAGGTAATTTTCTCATCAGTGGCAACACGAGACCGTTTTCATCACGTTTTGGGGCTCTGATTTTGCCGTCAGGTAGGCAGAGCCCTTCGTTAACTAACATGACGTGGGGCAGCTCCCACGGTTCTCAAGCTCAGCTCGTGTCAGTGCCTTTACAGGATGGGGACTTGCATTTGGATCTGGTTCCCCCTCGTAGGAAACTTGAAGCAAGAGGGATAAATAAACCTAAGTGCTACAAGGGAGTGGATTTTTGTCAGAGGGAAGAGGCGTTGAGGGAGGGCGATGCGTTGGAGATGTCTGTACACCAGAGGGCACTCTGAAATTGCATATGTCGAAGTGAAAATTTATCAAATGATTGGGGCTGGGAAAAGATTTAGGATAGCAGGAGGAGTGGGGATTTCACCTATAAACAAAGACGTTTTAACCTTTATGCCAGCACGTAAGGGTGACTTTAAAATATTAAAGCCTGTGTTAGAGAAACAGAATATTTTGCTAACAAGACATTTTTGAAGTCTTGAAACCAGCAGCAGTCCTTGCAGTGTTCAAGTTTTGGCCTGATTTACCTGTCATTTACGAAGGTATAAGTTAGCAGCAACTTTGCTGGAGTCAGTCCCATTTAATCAACATTATTATCTGGCCCTGTGGGTATCTTAAGCTGTTAGGGATGACTCTTCTCTCCTACCAAAAAACAAACTTCACAGTGCCATCTTCTCTCCTGGAAAGCTATGGCAGTACGGACACCCCAACCAGGCAGGAAATTCCTTTGGGTAAAACCCCTGTGCTCTCCAAGCGGCCCCGAATAAATCAATGCCCACGACGGCAGGGACTGTGGCAGCCGGACCTTCGCTGGCCATCTCGCCGCTAGAAGGCAAAAGAAACACGCAGAGGACCGGATTAGCTGTGTAAAGCCCCCGCTTCCAGCCCTGGGAACGCTCCCCTGGGGCACACGGCATTGCCACCCTCGGCTCTGCCGACAGATTTCTCCTCTAGCGCGATGAGTACCGTATCTTTCACCAGCGTTAGCATTTAAGGTGATTTCCTGCTTGCAGTCTAACAACCTAACCATGTAACAGCAAACCCCCAAAGGATGGGGTTTGGGTAACAAACCCCAGAAAGGATGATATCTGCAGGAAAGTGCCAGACTGCCCCGGTGGGCTGGGGCGAGCCCTGGCGCAGGTCGAAACCCGCGGGTTTCCTGGGGAGGGGAATCCTGGAGGTGGAGGGATCTCTCTAAGTCAGTCCGAGGATCCCAGCTCAATAACAGAGAGACAGATAATAGCATTTGAACGCTATCTTCTCCAATTCAATTGTATTGATTTATTGCCTGTCCAATGAAGCCATCAAGTGTACAAAATGGTTAATCTTATATTATTTTTTTTTTTTCCCTGCTGTCTGCTCAGAGGAGTGAAGTTGTAAACACAGACCCACGCGAGGAGGGTGGCGGAGGCGGAGGCGGGGGGGGATATTTGACTTTTTCAAGGCAGATGCTGCGGTGCGCCTATGCAAAGCGGATCCTGTTTTAGCACGGGGCAAAGGAAGGACACAAGCTCTTCCCGCTGCAAAGCTGCTCCACCTGAATGGTTCGGACTTGCTGACAAACCGCTCTGGTATCACTGCGCTGGCCCAACCTCGAGAGCCGGCGGGAGCATCAGCGTGGCCAGCCTGGGCAGAGCCTGCCCCAGCGCTGCCCTGCCAGCCCCCAAACCCAGCTGGGGGCCGCTGGGCTACCTCCCTCCTGGTGACAGGGGGGGCTTAGCAAGGCCCATCTGACCTGCAGGACTTACCTAATTCAAAGCCTTACCCGTCTAAGTGAGGGAAAGAGTATCCCAGCCCATACCAGCAGACCTAAAACACGCGGGAGATATTGCTGCTGTTGGAAACGCATAATTTCAAAATAGAGGGTGGCACGTCCGGCTGGGGCGAGCGGGTCCCCGGCTCCGGCGCTGGGCGGCTGGGAGGGAAGGAAAACGATTTATTCTTTTTTTTTAAAAAAAGTATTTTCTTTCAAAATGTACATTTGCAATTAAAGGCTAAGTATGCTGTATATTTTATTAATGATGTGGGATAGGGAGGCATTTTAAAGCTCTCTTTTGTTTTGATGATTTTATTTTGGAAGAGGAGGAGGAGGGGAAGGAATTGAAATGGAAAGCTTAACACTTATAATTTCAAAAATTTGGCTTATATTTTAGGTTCTGGTAACATGCAATTACAGGCACTTAGAAAGAATTCCCTTTTTTATACTATGCCCTAGAGCATAAAATTAAGAGGCCAATTCAGGCTTTGTACTGCTTTCAGAGGCAGTTTGCTTCAGCATAGATCAACATGGAGACTGACTGTCGCCTTTCTATTGAATTAGGTCTATATTTTTGACAAGTATGGCAGCAGTATCATCACTTTAATCACCAACAATCCATTGTGTCTCTTTATGCTAATAAATAAAACATTCTGTGTTAAATATTTCCCAGTAAGCACTTGAAGTCCTGCAATCACCACTCCTTCTATATGTTCCCAAGTAAAATCATATAATGGTAATAAAATCAAATGATGTCTCGGAGTTTTATAGACAACTAATAGCAGTTATTGCGAAGTGCACATCAGATACCAATTGAAGGTTACATTTCCCTTTAATATAATATAGCATGCATATTTCACTAACTGTCTCTGTATATGAAATGAATTAAACAATATGATGATATAGGTCAAAACCAGAGTTCTTTAGGAGAGGCCTTTAGGCGGAAGAGTTTTACTGGAGCTGTGTGTTAAGAGTGGGAGCCTCTGGAGCGCTGGATGCCAAACACGGGAAAATCATCCCAAGTTACAGAGAAATTTCCAGAGAAACCTCCTACCCTTCCCGGCCAGCCTGTACCTTCCTGAGGGCCCTGCCCACACGCTGGGGCTTTGCTCGGGGGGGTTGGTGGTGGAAAGGGACTCACAAACCATCACAGAAACGGCCAGGAGGGGCCCCCAGCCCATCATCCTGTCCTCTGTTCTGGAGGTCTAAGACCAACTCCTGGGGTCGGTCTCTTCTCCCAAGGAACAGGTGACGGGACAAGAGGAAACGGCCTCAAGTTGCGCCAGGGGAGGTTTAGATTGGATGTTAGGAAAAATGTCTTCTCCAAAAGGGTTGTCAAGCGTTGGAAGAGGCTGCCCAGGGAAATGGTTGCGTCGCCATCCCTGGAGATATTTAAATGACGTGCAGACGTGGTGCTGAGGGACATGGTTTAGCGGTGGGTTTGGCAGTGTTGGGTTAACGGTTGTACTCGGTGATCTTAAAGGTCTCTTCCAACCAAAACGATTCTGTGATTCTATTCTATACACATAATCGCAAAGCAGAAATTTCAGTCTTAAGAGAAACACGACCAGATCGACAGCGAGCAAATGAAGGCACCCATGCAACCTGCCACCCACCCTCCAGCGGGACTCTGCCAGCAGCTTGGCCAGGGCTCAGGGACGGGCTCCCACAGCATCCCGCGGCCACCAGGGACACAGGGCGTACCCCCTGGGGTCCAAGGCCCCGCCGACTCCCCCTGCTCCCACCACCCAGCTTACCCTAGACTCCCAGATCCCCCTCCCCTGCTGCTTGGCCGTGCCAGGGCTGTGCAAGCCCTGCAGCCCCCTTTGCCGCTGGAGCCACTCCCGCACCAGCACCGCACCGCAGCGTGGGAGCCCCGGCGCGGCTCCGAAAACACGCCTCGTCCTCAGTCTCCCTGATTTCCCTGGCTGCGTTCCCACACTTCACTCCGGAGTCCGGGAGCCTTGGAGTCACCCTAAAGAAACCCTCCCTAAACTTCAGATCAGCCTGTCGAGAGATTTTTCCCATCCCCATTACTAATATACCTAATATATTCAGGGGGCCTCGCCTCAGTGAACATGAATTGTAAACCATTTCTCTAATCCCCTCAACAATACCCTTCCCCAAACCTTTTTTCTATCTTAATTAGATATTCTATCCCTTTGGTTTAAAATAGTATTTAATTTCACTTAATGATTTCAACAAAAAATATTAGGATTCCCCAAACAGACATGTTCCCTCTGAATTCTCTCATTCTTTTTTCAAGGGCTTCAGTTTCATCTTTTTGTTGCTTTGTCAAAACACAGCTAATTGACTGTCCTAAAAGTACAATTTTAGTAATTTCTCTCAATGAAGCATCGACGCCTCCTCTATTAACACTGCCTAATTGGACTTTGAATCCCCAGCCAGCGACTTCACCCATGCTACGGGTCCGGATCACTGCAACAGTAAATATCAGCATCCCAGTTAAATGTAGGTTGGCTCACATTCCCCCAAAATTGGCTTTCTGCTCCTCGGAGTACAATCTGATGTAATATTACATTAACCATTTTTTTTCTTT
>VZSZ01000919.1:1425-23220 GCA_013398815.1 Ibidorhyncha struthersii | reverse complement strand
TTTTCGAGGGGAATTGGAGGAACGGAGGAGAAGCTGAAGCGCAGATCTGCATTTCATCTCCTCGGTAAAAGTGCGTTTGCTCCCCGGCGCCGGCGAGGAGGGAGCGCTGCAGATCCGCGGAGCCTGGGGGGAGCCTTTACAGCCTCCCAGCCACCGTTTCCAAGTTTGTTTCTAACAGCTCCAACTCCAGAGGGCATGCCAGGTAAGGAGAGGGTAGCGCCCATCCCCGTGGGCCCCACGGCTCCGGAGGGGTACCGGCACATCACCCCGTCCCCGGCACATCACCCGGAGATGGATCCCAGGGCAACTCTGCCGTGGGCAGTGGAAACCGTTTCCCATTTTTTCCCCTCCTTCCCCAAAATACACGCTGCATGGCACGTGGCTTTCAACCAGCGAAGACCCTGGCGCGTACCGGAGGGGCCGGGAAGGTTGAGCGGCCGTGCCACACCGCGTGTGACAGCAAATCACCCCCGGTGTTATCTGCAGTGGCTCTAATTATCTTACAGCATCTGCTATTAAAATGCAAGCAGCAGGCCAAGCTACAAGTAGAAAACAGAAACAGAACTCCTCGTTGATGCCTGTAATAGGCACCAAAGGCATATAACTCTGCATAATTGCTAATTGTTATTACCATTGCAGTTGATGCCAGAATTGCCCAGAGATGCCTCTTGCTGCCGCCTTCCCTGCGGGACTCGGGAAGGGCGCCGAATCCCAGCAGGACCGGCAGCGTTTCCCGTGGCAGAGAACCCCCCCCGCCCCCTCCGCCAGCCTCCTGACCCCTTGCATGGAACGTCGTCAGCGCCGGCCGCGCCAGCAGTGAAAATTGCAAGGGACAAAGTTGACTGCAAGTTCTAAGGGCGAGATCAAAGCGCCTGAGGATTTACAAGGGACGGGCCTTTGAAGCTCCCAGCGGCAGACAAAGTGCTCCCCGCCATGCCACGCTCCGGCTTTCAGCTCCGACAGCGAAATCCTCTGGGGCCTAATGAAGCCACTTGACCTCTTGCTACCCCCCCATTCTCCCATCCGCAAAAGAGGGTATTAACACTTCCGACATCCCGGCGGCCGAGGGGGCTCGGCGGGGTCTGACGAGGGCCGGCCGGGCTGCCCTAGCCCTGCGCACAGCCTCGCCACAACGGTGCAGCGTAAAAACACCATAAAACACCCCAATCGTTATTATAGGGTTTGGAGAGCTCTTTAAAATACGTGACAATATCAAATATTGGGGGGGTTTCCCCCCTTTTCTGCTGCCCTCGGTAGGGATCAGCCACAACCTAAGTTTGCATTGCTGAAATTTTCCATCTCACGCTCGGACCCCTCCTCGATCCGCTCCGCTCCGGGTGCGAAGCCCTTAACGAATCCTACCAAGAAAACCCATTTCTACTCCACGCTTACACGACCCACTTGCAAATTTACAGCCGGCCGAGCCCTCCCTCCTCCCAAGCGATCCGCCGGGCTGCTTCTCCTCCTCGCCGAACGCTGGGCGCGGAGGCAGGCAGCTCGGGGAAGGCGGGAGAGGAGGGGGGTGGAGGGATGATTTTTAGCGCTGGTCCAGATTTGGTCCCGAGGAGACGGGGCTGTGCAGCACAGCAGAGGGCACTCCAGCCCGCTGCGCCCACCCAGCCCAGCCGGGAGGACCCCGCTTAAAAGATGTTGCTATCAGCTCTTTCCTTATTGCCGGCAAGTGCTCCAGCGATAAATGTTTTCTTGTAAACATGCCATAGATGGAGGTAGGAGCCAACAAAATGGAGATGCCAGAAGCTTTTTGTCTTTGTGATTTAGTTTCTTATTAGAACATGCTACTGGGAAAGAAAAGATATCATTGATAAGACTGACATTAGAGTCAGCCAGTAAAATTAAAACCCCAAGGACTGGCCTGGCCCTTTTCTTGTCAGGCAGGAATACAGATTCTCTGCCAAACTAACACTTTCAGATACTCATAAATGTTAGAGACAAAACTTTCAAAAAAAGAAAGAGAAGGATTTTTTTGCTGCCTTCAGTTGTGGCAGAACGGTTTCAGCTGCGTTAAAGGGCCTGGCTTTCCACCCGAGCACTCACCCTCCTGCCCCAGAAGAGGACCCAGCGCCAGGGAGGCGCCGGCAACCGTGGGCTCGGGGCTGGAAGCGTCTTGTGCTTCCGCATCCTTCCGAAAAACTCCAGTCTTAACAAGAAAGCAAGACTGGAAGCACCACAGTGAGCTCATGGTTGCATCCAGAATTTGAAAGGCCACGTGCACAGGGTGATGATGGATAAAACCGATTCAAACACCGGTTCCTCTTGACGTCCGCAGGCTCACGGAGCCAGAGCAGGAGGTATCACAAGCGCTGAGCTGCTCCTGGCCAAATCTCCGGTTGCTTCTCGCAGCTCAGATAAACGTTCCGATTTATTCTCACTGGCCTCATCCTCCTCTCTCATTTTTACACAGAGAAAACCTTGCCTAGAAAGCACATTTTTGCATGACAGGGTGAAGAGTCCGTTCTGTCTCTGGGTCCTTTATCTCAGGGCACAGAGGGTTCGAGCTTCTACATTCATCCGCCTTGTGCCCAACCCTGCGCCCAGCAGCGCGCGCTGAAGCACCGGCTCACACCAGCCCACTGCGGACGGACCCGCTCCCCGCCAGCACTGTGGAGAACCGCTCCCCCCACCCTCGCACGATGCGGTTTGGTGCAGTTTGGACTTTTCTGTATGCACTCAACCATCAGCACGAGGGAGGTGGTGGGACTTAAACCCACCTCCAATTTCGCAGCACCATGCCGGGCAGTGATGCAGCAGCGACTAGCCGGGCTCACGAGAGGGCTTTCTTAATAAATTCTGATTAATAGAGAACAAGTTCCTCCTCTGCCTGCCCCTTTCACAGCCTCCCTAAAACCAGCCGCCCAAGCCCCCTTCGACACGTGTGGACCACCCGAGTCTTACACCAATGTTACATGTCATTAACAAAACATAAACCAGCGGTCATATCTTAACGGGAAAAGTTAAATCTCTTTATGCAGTTAAATAAAGATACCTTGTCCAGTCATTAAGAAGTGATTAGCTTATCTAAGAAATAACAGCGCTAGTGCTGTCAGACTGGCACACAAACACTAAAAAGAGCAGGGATCAGATATCACATTAGGCTAATTATAAAGAGAAGAAAAGACAAGCAGAAGCATAAAATAGCCATGTGGACAGTATTTTGCTGTTTTTTTTTCTTTGCACGGAAAAGGCTAAACACATTCTGCAAAAGAGAAATTTGCGTATTAAAAAAAAAAAATTCCTCTTCTGGTTTTATTCATTTAGTGCCGTACGTAAGCAGGCAGCGCACATGCACGCAGTCTTCCAGGGTGTGTGAAGCAGTGGCCAAATCCTGGTAAGGACCAAGTTTCTTAAACCTAACCAAAATCCTTAAATCTCTGTGCGATCAACCTGCAGCCCAACGCCAGGCCTGGAAGCCTCTGCGCAACAGAAGGAGCATGGCAGCACAGCTCGTCCCACACGCCTCCCGCTCGCCCCCTCGCCGTGGCCACGTTCCTCCTCCTGCACAGCCACAGAAACTCCTGAGCATTTTTCAATATATTCATCACTGACCGAAGGGACAGAGTGTACCATCAGCAAGTTGGCTGATGACACTAAACTGGGAGGGGTGGCTGACACGCCGGAAGGCTGTGCCACCATGCAGCGTGACCCGGACAGGCTGGAGAGTTGGGCAGAGAGGAATCTAATGAAGCTCAACAAGGGCGAGTGTAGGGTCCTGCACCTGGGGAGGAATAACCCCCTGAACCAGTACAGGTACGGGGCTGACCTGCTGGAGAGCAGCTCTGTGGAAAGGCACCTGGGAGTCCTGGGGGACAACAGGATGCCCATGAGCCAGCAGTGTGCCCTGGTGGCCAAGAAGGCCAATGGCATCCTGGGGGGCATCAAGAAGAGTGTGGCCAGCAGGTGGAGGGAGGTCATCGTCCCCCTCTGCTCTGCCCTGGGGAGGTCCCATCTGGAGCACTGTGTCCAGTTGTGGGCTCCCCGGTTCCAGAAGGACAGAGAGCTGCTGGAGCGGGTCCAGCAAAGGGCTACAGAGATGATGCTCCAGTCCGCTCATCTTTCTGATGAGGAAAGGCTGAGGGACTTGGGGCTTTTCAGTCTGGAGAAGGGAAGACTGAGGGGGGATCTTACCAATGGTTATCAGTCCTTAAAGGGAGGGTGCCAGGGGGATGGGAAATAGTCTTGTTTCAGTGGTGCCCAGTGACAGGACAAGAGGTAATGGGCACAAACTTGAGCATAGGAAGTTCCATCTAAACCTGAGGAGGAACTCCTTTGCTGTGAGGGTGGCAGAGCACTGGCACAGGCTGCCCAGAGAGGTGGGGGAGTCTCCCACTCCGGAGCCATTCCAAACCCGCCTGGACGCCATCCTGTGCAACTGCTGGAGGTGACCCTGCTCTGGCAGGGGGGTTGGACTGGATGAGCTCCAGAGGGGCCTTCCAACCCTGACCAGTCTGGGATTCTGGGATTTTTGGAGACTGGGTACACTCAATTTCTTGCCCATTCTGGTGTGTTCACCAGAGGTCACCCTGCCCAGCTCCAAAGTCCAAAGGTGCTTCATTTTCATCGGCAAGAAGCTGCAATGTCTACCCTCTTTACACTCCTAGGAATAAGGTTTACCCTCCCACAGCGGTCCACCAGCTGGATGGTTTCTACCTGTGTGTGCCCCATCCCACTGCACTCAGTGGCTTCCAGTGCACGCACTGAACATCGGTTCTGCAGCAGCCACGCCATCCTGGAGCCCTGTAAGGCAAGACTCGTGGGCCAGCTGTCCTGACACCTTATGCATTTCACTCCCAGCTTATATCTGGGGAAAAAGCTCAGCTTCTAAGACCAGGAGACAAAATCCAATATACCAAGCCAGAAGCTGCCCAAGAGGAAAAAGCTGCAGCAGAAAGCACCAAAGCTCTCAGGTCCTCGCTAGAGAGAAGAGCCTGCGCCTACCAGGGGCGATGGCTGTGGCTGCTCTCCCTCCTCCCAGGTTTGTAAACCACATGAGTCTTTTCTCACTCAAAACGCAGAGAAGTGATGCTGTCCTTAGGATGCTGAAGGCCCAGATTGAAGTCCCTCTTCTGCTCAAATTACAACAGAAATTTGCCCCAGTTTTTTGAAGAACACTCGTTGCATTATAGATGCAGTACTTTCACCCGGCGAATACGGGAAGACCTTGCCCTGTGCCCACCCGACCCGCAAACCTACAAGACGCAGTCAGCTTTGTTAGAACACCGGCACCGAGCACCCAGCGGATCCCAAACCAGGGGCCACCCTACTGCCCAGGAGTGCCGTCCTGGATGCAGCTGAACGCCCGCCGTGGGGACAGTGCACGGCCGGAGCCCAGTTATCCGTGACAACGTTTGAAACCTGCAAAAATCTTGGCACTTGAGAGACTTTGGAGGCAGAAAGCTGGGTGTCTGGTGGCGTGCGGGACACCCAGAATTAAGCGGGGGTTTGGGAGGATCTCCATTTTGAATTTAGGCTTAAAACATCCGTTTGGCGGGAGCAGCCGAGATGCAGACGCAGCTGTAGGCGGGCAGCTGCCCACCTTGCTCCGACAGCCAGCTAAGCACAGAGCCCCCCTCCAGCTGCGGCCAGAGACACCCCCAGTTCCGCAGGGGATGCGCCGGTGCTGAAGAGATGCCCATGCTCTCCTGCCACTGGTCAGGACATCTCCCACAACAAAGTTTTCCAACAAAACTAGAGTACTGACCCGATCCGCAGAGGTCGGGACCCGTGCCTGAACGCCTGGTACAGCCAGAAATATCTGGTCACTCTTGGGGGAGAAGGGAGGTGGTTTTCCATTTTTAACACTTGCGTCCTTTTGAAAGCTTTTATACGCCAAACCCGAATATTAATAATGATGGCAGGTCCTACTTTCCTTGAGGCGATGCCAATTTTAATGCATTTTTTTTACATAACTATAGTATTATTGAGGAACAAGTAGTAAGTGATAGATACTTTAATGTAATACGAGTCAATACGTATTTATATGTGCTTTATGACTTAATCAATATTGCTACATTAGCAAGAATAAATATGGTGTTTCCTTTTCTGGCCTTGGAAAGAACAAATAAGGAAAGTCACATTATCAAGTTTAGGAATGAATAAAATCTCCGCGTTTCCCAGACAATTCAGTAAACCTCTGACATTCATTTGTTCTCCAGAGCAACCAGTACCTCCCTGGGCAGGGCCCGGGGCAGGCGGCACCCAGAGACTCAGCCTGGGACTCTGGTTCAAATATTTCACAGACAGCTCCCTAAGAGGAATTTAAAAAAAAAAAAAAAAAAAAAAAAGGAATCAGGCCCCAGCACAGAGTGTAGGTCCACTGCAGCATCCCGAATTTCAAGAATCTCGCACCCTGAGCAAGGAAGGGTTTTACCACTGAAGAACAGGAGCGCACAGCTCGCGTTACCCCCGTGCTTCTCAACCAGCACCTCCCCGAGCTGCGCGTAGCCCGCCACCCCAGCAAACGGGAAAGAGAAAGCGTGCCTGATGTGATACATCTCAACCCATTCACTGCTGCAAAAACTATAGGTTGTGACAGGCGTAGGACATCCATTTTTATTATGGACAGAAACTTTTCTACCAATTCTTTGTTCCAGGCCCAGCCCCACCAGCAAGACATTGATCCTACACATCCTACAAACTCCTCCTACAGTGACAGGCCTTTGGCTGGAGCAAACCTGCTGGGAAAACTCATCCCAAGCTCCCCTCTGCCCTTGCTGCCCCTGAGTCGGAATCACGCTCCTGGCTCCTCCTTGGGTACATACCCCGGATAACAACCGGTGACCTGTGCACGGTGCAATGCCACGTCACCTTGTTCCTGACACACCAACACAGGGAGTGAGAGCCACCATGTGCAAACTGAGCTTCAGAACCTTGATGGGATGCAGGATGCGAATGGCTTCTGATATCTGCCTTGAATATCCCCAGACCGTGCCAGAAGAGAGAAGCCCACTCCTATCGGTACTGCTGGGAACCAAATCCAGGCAGCGTCTGAGAAGAAAAGAAAGATCACAGCACTTGTTCTTGCCCCAAAATTCCCCAAATCCAAGTAAGCAGTACCTGTTTCTACTAGGACTTCCAAGAACGATGGCGCTTCTGGGTGGAGCGGAGTATTTAGCGCTTTTCCTTACTCTCGATCTACCATTTGGGATCTAATGAGATGGATGCAGAGCAATACCGGGCTAAAGAACCAACGCTGGGCAGCAGCTCACAGTTCAGCCTTCGCTGATGGCACCGAAAATGGCTCGAGCCCCTACTCTTAAGGCTATCGTTTCCAACACCAGTTAAGGGCTTTGTCTTGAAGACCTCAGTGAGACTCCCAGCCCAGTACGTTCCAGGGAGTTTAAGGCAGGTTCTTAATTTATCTCATCTGACTAAAGACACTCAGAGCAGGTCTCGGCAGCAGCTGCTGTCCCTCGATGTCGCCCACTACAACTCCTGCCCACGTGGCTACAGAGGGTAGCTCACTTCAAAACCTCCTTCCAACATTAGAAGACCTCTATTTGAGATGAAAGATTCAGTGGCCTCCCTCACCAACGCTCACCTGCCCAGCAGCAACCAGCCCAACTCCACGAGGACTCGTCCAACCTCGCTTCTGGTCGGCCGCAGGCTCAGCCTTCGGCAGAGATTGTCCCTGTGCCGCATGGCACCAAGCCACAAGGTGAACCCGAGATATCTGTGAATTGAGATTTGCTCATTTGATGTGCTCCCCTGGCGGAATTAACCTCTGGAAATCCAGCCACTGCTTATTACCTTTGGCTAGAGCCAAGCTGGTTCCATCTCCGTCCTCCACCACTGGCCTTCTGAGCTGCTCCGCACACGAGCTTTTTTCCTAGAGCTGGGCTAACAGGCTGTGCCAGCAACGCTGGAGCTCCTGCTAGACCCGCTTGGGCCAGTGGTGGTCTGGGTCTCCCAGGCAGGAGCCGCCCACTCACACCCCAGTGGCACCAACTGAATTAAATGCAGCCTCCTCCACCGCGGTGGGCTTCTCTGTCCCCTCCCACCATACCAGGATAACCCCCCACGGCTGCCCTCTTGCCATTCTGGATTTACTCTGGTTTCTGTGGGGTCAGAGCCTGACCTTACAGATCACTGAGCTGTGACTCACCTAAGGACAGGAACAGGGAGGGGGGGAAAAAAAATAAATAAAAAAAAAATCTCCTCTATCCTCGATTCGGAGAGTTTGGCAATATTTGTTTATTTTTAACGGATCGTCGCCGCCACATTGCAGAGCTTTTCCTGTTGTGATCGTTAGGACTTTTAACTGGATCATAAATCTTTTATTAACATTTGGTATTATACTAATTAAAACCGTTCCATATATGTATTATTAATTTCTCCAGCACTTCTTGCAAGGGTGACGTTTTTAGCTGGCTTAGCAGAATGCGCCATAGTAAATAAGGAGAAACTCATTTCCAGGCAATTAGGCTTGCAGAAAAATAAGTTTCTTAATGGAGGGCACGATCATTACAAATTTTACCTAAATAAACAGGGTTTCTTAATGGTAACTCTTCAAGCTAAGTAAACAGATTGGTGTGGTAATGTCCTAAGCAATACTTAAATGTAACTGTTTAATAAATTGGTAAATTACTCATTTCATCTTAGAACAAAATGGTAATACTGTAGTAATAACCTAGTATATATTCTGTAAATATGAAGCATTATCACTTTAGCTCTGAAGAAATCACCACAGCGATATGTCAGCATTGATCTAAAACTGCAGCATTTTATCTCAAGTTTATTACCCATTTTTGAGAATCGCTGAGATTTTCAGAGCATAATGGCAATAAAAGAAGAATTTAAAAAGCGCTTAAATGTGCATAAGTTAATCAGAGGTATCCTCGGGGGGAAAAGGAAATTTGGTAAAACATGAATTATAAGCATCATTTAAACTTACTTTGGACACTAGAGATAATAAATGGCACCATAATTTAGAAATAGCTTTTAACATCAATGACTGTAAGTAGCACTTTACTGTTCATAAGAATTGCAAAGCAACGGTGCTGAGGCCAATTTTATTAGCCATTTTTTTCTTTATAAAAGCAATCCAACCATTTCCAAACTGAGCAGACAGGAACAAGAGTTACGTGTTAATATGCAAAATGCANTTTTTTTTTTTTTTTTTTTTTTTTTAAATAGCCAGCAATAAATTTACCCAAAGATACAGTCTGGAGACAATTGAATGATCATTGAAGAAGAATAAAGCTTTCTCAGAGTTTACATATTTGGGAAAAGCAGATAAGAGGAGGAAAAGGAGGGAGAGAAAACCGCCCATACATCCCTATTTACTGGGGAATGTCGCGGCACTTCCGAAGCGAAGGGGAGCGGCAGTAAATCAGAGGGAGGCAGCGCCGGGGGAACAAGGCTTCTCCTTGCTAACTTTTCAGGGCTGACAAAGCTGCGGTCGGAGGACCCCAGCAATCCGTACAATACCCCATTAACGCGCCTCCTTCCCCGGCCGACAATGCAGCTTTCAGAGCTATCAATTATCAGCCCTCGCACCGATAAATTTTGGTCAGGCAGGACAAGAGCCCCTTTGAGCCAGCGGCAGCACACGCGTTATTTTGGGAGGGGGGGCACGTGGGGGGCCCCCCGGCTGCTGTGCTGTGGGGAATGCTGCATGCGAGACCGGCCCCCGGGGAGCAGCGACCGGCCCCCCAGGTACGCCCCTGCCACGTCTCCTTCTGACACCCGGTTCCCCCGTGCCGCCGGGCAGCGAGCAAGAGAGACGCCAACGCGGGCTTTGCCCTGACGGTGCCGTGCGTGCGCGCTCACCGAATTGGCAAATGAGCCGAGCTCAAGAATTAAAATTTATTTTAATTGTTCTCAGACTCATCCTGTGACTTGAGAGTAAGAGAGATTAATATTCTCGAGACTTTCCACATCTGAAGCATCCGAGATCCTTGACACATGAAGTAGCCCTGCATGGCGGAATGGGTTGTTAACTCTGAAACTCAGGAGAAAGCAAATATCTATATTTTAATTATTTTGCTCCTGGCCACTTTAGCATAATCAAGATCTAACTACAGTCGTTATCCCGCGTTGCCAAACCGACTCCTCCATGCTTTCAGGGCTGCTGGGAGTCTCAGCTCTCCAGTTTGTCCTCCAGTAGTTTCTGGGACGTGATGTGGTTATGCACCATCCCTAAGATAAAATAAGAATAAGGTCACTTGTATTATTTCCTGGGGAAAAAAATGCAGGCCGTACTGGTAACAGACTTGCTAGTTTTGTGTCAATGCTGGGAAGATTAATTCAACCACTAAAAGAAGAGCCTCAGCGCAGAAAGTGAAGCTGTACAACAGAATATGTAATCGTCATACCGATTCACGAGAGCATCCTCTGCTCCAGGACTTTGCCTCGGCCTCCAGCGAAGCACATTTCCAGCGGGAGAGACCCCTCTGGAGGTAAAGAGAGGATGGGAGCTCTGCTAGGTTGAACAAAGGGAAAAACAGGTGGCGAAGCGAACCTGAGTTTCCTATGTAGAACTCTGAAATGGCAGCGTCGAGCAAACAAGTGTGCCACTGGTTCCAATGGCTAGAAGATAAAATCATACAAATTCAGGGAGAAAAAAAAAAAAAACCCAAAACAACAAAACAAAAAAAAAAAAAACCCAGGGAGCAAGAGGTCCATTTTTACTGTGACCATGATTAGGCACTTAAATTTCAAATCGATTCGCCATCATGAGGAATGTCTCATTCAAGACTGGATTATTTTTTAAACGACATCTCTTAGCTCAAATAAGGCTTTACTCAGGATAAACGTAATACCTGTGTTATTAGGCACTGAATTAAGATGAACAGCTATATTTTAATTTGCTCTTCATAATTAAAAGCAAATCTCTGGATATCTCAGGCTGATTTTTTTAAGCGTCCATTTATATGTTCCTGTTGGGAACAGTTCTAAGTGGACATCTTAAAACGACAGAGGTAGGTGCCAAAAATATTTCTAAGATTCCTTGAAATCTGGCAACATATTTTTAATTAGAGAACTCGAGTGCCGTGCTCAGTGAGCTGGGAAAGCCCAGCTGAAGGGGCAAGTCTTGCAGCCCTTTTTAAGACTGGTTTCAGACTGGAGTCTCGGGGGGACAGGAGGACGGACAGACAGGCTACCCAGGGACACTGTGCCCCCCAGGAACACGGGGGTGCACCACCTTCAGCTCCCGGCAGCAGCCACTTCCGCGAAACCCGCTCTGCCATACCCTATCTGGCACCGAAATGAGCAACGTGGAGCTCGGCTTCTGCCTGGAGACGGCAACATTTCCAGCTACTCTTTTCTCCTCTCCACCGGTGGGGGTTTTGGCTTGTCGCATCAGAAGCGAGCCCGCTATTTTCATGCAACTCTGGAAGCGGCACTTTCGCGTTCAGATCCGTGTTTACTCACTGCATCCGTAAGCGGTACAGACCGAAGGGATCGTCTTCAGCACTGCGCTCGAGTGGCACGCAAAGCCCGCACCGGGGGGTCGGGCGCGAGCCTGGCCAGCCAAAAAAACGTACAGCTCAGGCGAAAGCTGCCGTCCCGCCGCCTTTCCCAGCTCCCCACATACGGCTGTCAGTCCCAACGAGCGTTTGTACGCACTATCAGGAAAACTAAACGCACGCGGTTATGAAGATGAAAACTCAAAGCCGAAACGTGCGCTGAAGCATTTGGCAACCAACAGGATTGTTAAATGGTACCCACGAGCCAGATTTTCAATAAATCAGAACAGCTCTATGAATGCTCCGTCCCAGCGTACCAGTAATTATCGAAGAGCTCAGAAAACAGACTTGTACAGCAAACGTCAGGACACGGCGAGTTCCTCGTGCCACCCCCGAATCAGGCAGACCCTGCTGTTCCTAGCAGAGAGAGAGGAGAAAAATTCCCTGTCGGCTCTCCCCGAGTTACAGCGGAGCCGATCAGCAGTGAACGGCCCGAGTGTGTTGGTGTTATTCTGAACCGTCTTTGGCCTCTAAACCAGAGGCGACTGCTGCACGAGTACTCACTTAGCACAGGCGCAGGAGGCTGCATCTTCGGCTGCTTTCAGGCGCTCTCCATCCGCGCGCTCCCCAGCAAGGACGGTGCCAATTCAGATCAAGCCCTATTGTACAATAATGACATTCGGAGAGCACAAGCCAAGTGCCGAGAGCAGCTGAGCTCTCCCCCTGCCTGGTGGGTTCAGGAAGAGTTACAGGTGTAGGATTTGGCTCGGCTGCTTTGTGGTTTTTTTCCTCATCTATTTTCATATGTGTTGGAGCCTTCCATGACACGGCGCTAAATTCCAGACACAAAAATTATCTTAAAACAGATTTATTTTTTTGCAATGAAGAACAAAAATAACAAATAAAGTAGCACTCTCTAACCAAGCGAAAGCTATAAAAGGTACAAGCACAACCCTTCCACAGCCACTTTAAGAGCCCCCTTCTGATATAAACCCCCGGTGGCGGGTGTCAACCCCTCACCCTACCTGGGGGCAGCGCACGGGCTGCCCTCCCCGGGGGTCGGGATGCAGCGGAGCATCCGGGGCGGCCCCGGGGGACGGGCGCACAGGCGGCCGAGCAGGTGGCTGCACACGCTGCCTCTCCCACCTGCTGCCCCGTGCCGAGCTGCAGTGAACTTGTCAGGCCGTGCTATTGTCACTGAACACAGATGTCGGCTGGGCAGCCATCACCCGCGCCCCGCTTCGCCCGGGTGTGCTCCAGCCGCTCGCCGTGAGGCGCTGGCGCAGCCATTTGGCGGAGCACCCTGTTGTTCAGAGGGGCATTTGCCTGGGTTTTAGCACGTTTGCTGTCTTCTGGCTTGCTCGGCGATACGGCGGTTTCACCACAGAGCCGTCCCAGCGCTCGCCATCCGATGGGACCCCAAAACACTATGCACAGGGATTACTCCCTTCCGCCCCTCTGCATGGACTCACACCAAACCGTCTCCACTTCTAGGGCAGCACCCGGTCACTTGCTCCCATATAGCCCCACTGCACTGTGGTTTCAAACACAAAAAGATTTCTTTTCCAGCTGAAAGCCCAGCAGAATCTCGCAGCAGAGCTTCCCGCAACTCCGGGCAGCCCCATGTCCCTTCCCCACCGCTGTGGCTCTGCACAGCCCTTCCCCTGCTCTCCCCCAGCCGTTCCCATCACTCCCACCTCCGGCTTTACTCTTTGTTTCCACCCTGAGATGTCTCCTGTTGCTGATGTCCCCCCTGCATCTCTCCCACTCCCTCCCCTCCAGCCCCTGCTCCATCCACCAGAGCTTTCCCGTGTCACACACCGTGCCACAACCGACACGGCCAGTGTGAATCACACCTCACATCTGCATTTCTGCCTCTGTTAATTTTAAGTAATAAGAAGGAAGAGTCATGGCCAGAGAAGACAAAGAGCAAAGCAAAAAACACCCTTGTGAAGAGGAGCCAACGCTACGGGGAAGCGTTTGGTTTGCAGTTGGAAAGCTGCAGACTGACATCAAAAGCAGTCAAGGAGGTAGAAGTAAACCAAGACGGTCAAGACCGAGGCAGGTTCTCTTATTTTTCTATCTGAAATAGCAAAGAGGGATTTGTGTTGTGCACTCTGACCCGGTTTCCTCTGGTTCGGCTCCCACTTGTGGTAGTCCCACCTGAGCTGTAGGACCGCAGCCTAGATCTGGACGAAGGACTGAAAGACTCTGCTATGTGTAGCACAGAGAAGAGAAGACAACTGCCTTCGCAGGTCTGGCAGAGTCACCAGGGAAAATCGGTTGTCCATGTGAATTTTGAACATCGCGGAAAGATAAAAGCTTGAACTGGAGAGCGCAAGGTTTGTGTCAGACAGGAGCTTCCCCTCCTTAGGAGCAGTTTGAGAGTCAGTGACGCAGAGGAGGTTGGAAGCTCCGTCTAAGAAGGTTTTTGGACAACCGTCTGCAGTTTGAAAGAAAGTCCTGACACGAAGAAGGGCCACAGGTTGCTTTATTTCCCCTGCCTTATTCCGTATGGCAGTGAAAAGAGCGTAGTGATTTTACCCCACCCCCGCGCAGCACAACTATATCCTTTCCCCTCTGAGCACTTGGCAGAGATCGAAACGGAGAAGGGCAACTTCATAAAGATCAATGTAGGAAAGCCACAAGCATGACAAGGCAGAAAAAAAAAAAAGCCCTAAAACCCTACGATTTCTTCCCTCGATGAGTTTAGAGGAGGATCACCTTTCAGATCTCCAAAAAGGTCCTGCAAGTGGTTTTTTTCCTGAACACTTTGCTTATTCCAGGAACTCCGAAATATTTCAGCCTGGGAGGGGTAGAAAAGGCTTTTTCCCTGCTTGGGCTCTCAGAGGCGATCGCCTCTTGCCGCAGGGACAGTAGCACAAGGTACGCGTGCACTGGGCTTGATGACTCTGAAACGGTGTTTCAAAGAGAAACTGCTACCCCTGACGTGCCAAACCAGGCACAGAAAAGCCTCCTTGCCCACCAGCCCCACGCTCGCCGTTGGCCTCCTGCTGAATAAAGGGGTCAAATTCAAGTTCAAAGCATTCCTGATGAACAGTCTGAGGACACAGGAACCTCCGCAGCTCTTGACAAGCTGGAAGCGATGCCGGGTACAACAGCTGCTCCGCTGGAGCACCGAAACGGCAAAGCTCCCCAGTGCAACGCGACAGCTTCAGCAAGCGCGTCCCCGACTGTGCAAACTGCTTTCAGAATCAATTACCCATCTCAGCCTCTTCTGGGCAAGATGCAACATCCCACTTGGTTGGGTTTTTTTTTCCCCCCGCAACCCTACAAAAAGAAGGCAGAGCGACGTTAGGATGCCACGTTAGCAGCAAAATGCTAAGGGGGCTCTCGGCTTCAGGTGGAGAACAAACACATGCACTTGCGCAAAGAGGAAAGCTGGGAGCAGGATGCTCGGCAGCTACCAAAGGACTGACAGAAAATAAAGGCTGAGGAATTGCGCAAGACCAGAAAGACACAGATGCCATGAGAAGGAGAAAGAATATTTTAAGAAACTCCAGGGAAAGTGTGGCCAAATGCTGCTCTGAAGCTCTGTTCAGGAGCACAGGTTAGGAGAATCTATCCTAGAATCATCTGGGTTGGAAGGGACCTTTAAGATCATCGAGTCCAATCATCAACCCGACACTGTTAAACCATGTCCCTCAGCACCGCGTCTACTCATCTTTTAAATACCTCCAGGGATGGCGACTCCACCACTGCCCTGGGCAGCCTGTTCCAGTGCTTCACAACCCTTTCCCTGAAGACATTTTTCTTAATATCCAAATTAAACCTCCCCTGGTGCAACTTGAGTCCATTCCCTCTTGTCCCATTGCCTGTTCCTTGGGAGAAGAGACCGACTCCCCCTCGCTACACCCTCCTTTCAGGGAGCTGCAGAGAGCGAGAAGGTCTCCCCTCAGCCTCCTTTTCTCCAGGCTGAACATCCCCCAGTTCCCTCAGCCGCTCCTCATCAGACCCTTCTATGAAGCAGCGTGCAGGACTGCAGCTCCTGAGACCTATTTTTAGATGCCAGAACCAAAATGAGATGAATTCCCAACAGGTCTCCACTGCCTATGAGGGAATCGGCTCCTACACATCAGCCCTGCAGATAGCCATGTTCCACCAGTGCACCCACCTGCCTGTGTGCGAACCTCAAGGGTATAATACGGCAGCAGACTGGAGATTTGACAAAAAGGCTTGAAGGAGCACAGTTGTCACCTCCCAGACCTGCAGCTCTGTGACAGCTAAAGCATCCCTGTCCTCTCTGCTTCACCTCCGCTCCCAGAGCCAGTGCCGGGCGCACATTTGGAGGAGACAAGCGAAGAGCCGGCGTGGAGGAACAGCACAGCCCGGAGCCCCTGCCCATGGGCAGGAGGCTCCATCCCAGGCTGCTCCCAGGATGCCTTTTGTCTGGACTTAGAAACATTCTCCGCTGTGGCAAAATTCCCCGTTTTCCGGCTTTCCAAGGAAAACGCAGCTCACACCGCGGACGGTGCCACGGCTTCCCGCAGCGATGGGGTGGTGGAAGGGGAGAGAGGCTGCTCCCCCGGCCAGCCCCAGCCCCTCCCGGTGGGGTGCCGGCACGGCCGGGGCCGCAGCACGCACCAAGCCCCGACGCAGGCGCCCTCAGAGCTCTCGCTCCTTTCCCTCACTCCAAGGGAAAGATTTGAAGGCTTCTTTAATTATTAACCGTTTTGCTTTGTTTTCCCTCTCCACTTGAGAGCCCCGGCTCTTTGGAGGCCGGAGAGCAGCTTCACGGAGCGCCAGCCCTGATGGGACCAGCCACGGGACCGGCACCAGCCGTACCCACCCGCGGCTGCTTATTCCCTTCCAGGCTGCTCCCATTACCATTAATGGGAACGACGTGTGCAGATGAACGAGAGAAGAGAGTCTAATGCCTTTATATTATACCACCAATTAAGCACTCGGGGTCACGTCCTCAGCTGATGTAAAGTAGAAGAGATCCACGGAACTTAATGGATCTCTGCTGATTTACACCAAATGAAGAGCTGGCCCGCTCTCGCTTGTATTAAAACAGCCCAACCGTTCCAGCTGCCTTCGTGTTTAACAGCTTCGTGCTCCAGCCAGGCTTTGCTAGCACTCCAGTCCATAAACCACAAGCTTTATTAACTAATAATTAGTTTTTCAAGATAAGTTTCACGGTCATACTTTCAGNGGTCTTTCCACAAACACGTTAGCACCTACCGCCCCGTGAAAGCGCCTGGGAGTTAAGCGCCTTGGATTCAAGCCAAGGCATGCCTCTCGCGAACATAGAGCTGATTTTAACCAGGCAAGCAGCCCCCTGGATTTTAGCAAGACCCCTGAGCTGCGCAAAGGTAAGCTGGGGCACGAGTACCTGCCTGGGAAGGGCACGGTATAAACGCTGCGGCATCATTCAGTTGCCAGGTAGTACCTGAATACATGGAGCACTTCTGGCACAGGGCAAGCAGGGCGATTCGGNCGATTCGGAAGGACATATTAATGGCTTCCGTAATTGCCCACACACACACCCCCCCCAGTTGCACATAGCCGATCGTTGAGCAGAAAAATGGTGTGATGCTGGACCACGTCCTTCCCCCGTGGGCTGCTGTCTCAGGGTGTGACCAACAAAGGGGCAAAGTTTTGGAAGAACGCTGGATTAAGCTGTAAATAAAATATGATTTTTCCAATCATAGATTATTTACTCTCACATTAAAACGCAACTGCCCAAACCGGTATACGTGAGCTTCAGCAGGCGCACAGTTCGCTCCTTTTCTTCCTTCTGCAACCGGGTTGGGGGAAAAAAAAAAAAAAAAATACACAACAAAAAACCCCAACCATTTAGTGCCTTTCTGCCACCAGAAGGAATAAAAGCAGCGTGCTGTACAGGACTGGGGGGGAAATCATGACAGCCGACTAACACAAACGTTCTCAACGAGGAATGTAATATGGACAGCTCTTACAGAGACAGTTCTCGTGCAATAACTTAAACAGTACAGATTACTACTTGGGGAAATAAAAGACAACATAACTTTGAAACTTGAAAAGCTCTTTCTTCGTTGTAATCAATTGCAATAATCCATGTCAGTGATTTAGATGAAGATCAACTTTACCTTTCTTTGCTGATGACACAAAACTAAGAGCAGTAAAAAACTTAAGTGCATTTGCGCACAACTAATGGATTGGATGTGGCATGTGCCAATGGAAGTCGGTATGTATAATGCAGCATACACTGGATGCCAAATTAATGGGATCATTTGGGCATTCTGGAACACTTGTGGCACCGAGCTTAAGTCATTTAAGGGGCCTGGCAAGGGTTGATGACCTTCCATTTTCAAAAGACTGAAGCAGCCCAGTAATACTGTAGGCAAAACATGACAATGAATTTTATCCCCTCCATCCAGCTGCTATACCCAGCTGAAAGCAATAAAACCAAGACAATGAGTCCGTGCCTGGTGTCCCTAAGAAGAAATATATCAAAATACAGGTTCACCTGGACAGGGAGCTGGAGGTTCAGGCACACAGACGCCGCACCAGACACTGCCGGTCCCGCGTGTGCAGGCCAACCTTCCCGCTAAGCTTGAGGACCTGCCCTGGGGCTCACACCGATCTTCCATGACTTCCGCTTCCTTACCTGGATTAGTTCCCGAAGGAAGCTGGTTGTAGCACGGGGGGAAATGCATCTCACCGCTACCGTATAACATACGTACCCAAAATGGTGCAGAGGTTCATTCAAACAGCTCAGGTGTGTGACAGCGGGGACAGAAACAGCTGGGTCTAACCCCTGTGGTCCTGCCACAGGGCAGAGCAGCCACGAAGGACCCAGCAAACACCACACGCTGGTAATAAGAGCCAGCGGGAGCAGGACCTTCGTTACGTGTGGACCTGTGTCATGCTCCACAGTGAAGCGGCGACACTCAGCTGGACTCAGGAGGTAAACGCTCGCAGGCTGAGGTTGGAAAGTTCACCTTGGTGTCTGTACAGATACTCCAGGTGTTACCGGGAGATCTGCTGTGGGACTCCACAATCCAAAGGCAGATTTCACTCTTCTTTTATTATTATTTATTTAATTTTTTAATTTTGAAGGTATTTCAAAGAATGGCCTAAGGTCTGGATTTGTGAGGGCGTTTAGGGCCCGCTCCGCTCAGCAGCCCGGCAAGCTCAGGCCACTCTTCAGTGGAGCACAGCTCCTGGACATCCAACACAGCAGCAGTGCAGTGGGCTCAGACCACCCAGCGCGGAGCGCAGCAACGCGGCGCTCCCGCAGAACTGCTGAGACTTTCTTCCGTGCTGCCCGAAGAGCGCGAGAGCCACCTCAAACGTGAGAGTCATCTCAAAAGTCTCTGCTCCACACTCCCCAGCATTTCCAGCTCCGGGCACGTCCTCCAAAGGACGCACGGCCGTTTCTGAATGCGCGACGCAGAGATGCCTTTAGGCAGCTATCTCCTATTTCCTGCGATGACTTGGAAATAGTATTTTATCTCTTGCCCTTAAAGAACATCGACGGGAATGAAATGTCTAAATATCATTGCAGTTCTAACCTTGGCAGCAGATTTTTAAGAGTACTGCAATGCCCAGAAAAGCAGAGGGACCCCCCGAAAAAAGGGGGGAAAAAAAGCACACAGGTGCCAAACCGCCACCAACTGTACTATAGCCCTGCCCCATCAAAGCTAACTGGGTGCCTCCAGGAGGCAAACTCAGATCCTCAAAAACAAGCGTGCACCAAGTAGAAATATTTATTCCGCTGCTGCGAGTCAGGAAAAAGTGGGAGTGGGCAAGGGAAACGCACAGCATCGAAGGGAAATGCCCAAAACAGCCAAAAGCAAATGGCGTATACACCCCCTCTCCCAAAAATGCCCACCTGCGCAGAAGGTGCACCTTTCGGCCACCTGGTCCAACTTGCTCAGGCAACACCAGGAGGGATACTACCAACGGAGAAGGAGGAGCGGCGATACGAGCAAGGGCTCACCTGAGTGAGTCACGGCCCTCACATTATTCCTCATCAGTGGTGGGGCTGATCGCGGTGCAGAAACACATGCTTCAAGGAAAATTCGCGAGCGTGAGGGAGGTGTAAATCTCAGCATTATTTATGTTAGCTGTAAATGAGATAAATTATGACCTAGCTGAGCAAAACACTTTTGTAAACCAAGGCTTCAAATATTGTGTAGTTTGCATGTTTAACAGGACCGGGCTTTCATCACGGAGTGGAGAAGGAGAGCTAATAACCCATTGATTTTAAGGCCCATTTAGGAAAAGAATTGCCTATACAGATCTGATCACCGTGCATTACTTCGTATCATCTAATACCCTGGGCACAAAATAATGCTGAGAGATGCAAATTACAGAGCCATTTTTATCCTGAGAGGGGTTGCGCCTGTGCATGCGAGCGTGGTACGGGGGCTGCTTTGGGTCTGGGCTGAAAGCAAAGTCAGGAGGGACTCCGAGGAGATGGTCGATGTTCCTCCACCCGGCTCTAGTGAGCCCGAGCTCTGCCTTGCGCATCCGCCCACTCGGCCCCACGCGGGAAATCACGTACACACAGGATTAAGCCAAGTTCAGAAAGCGATCTGCCCAAAGTTAAGTCCCACTGGTAATTCGATAATCCTTAACTCCCAGTGCCTTTCTCCACCCCTGTTCGGCAAACACCAGTTTTCCTGGGCTTAAAACTTCCAAACAGGAGGCAATGCGAGTACACAGCGTGGGCTTCCCAGAGCGCACGCACACGGACACAACATTTCACTTGTGGATTTAAGACAGCTTCGGAAAGATCTTCCGAATGCTAAGAATTATCAGTTTCATAGCAGAATCAAACATCGACGTAGCAAAACCCAGCTTGACAGGACGTGCAGCACCTTCAGCGCTCTCAGACCACATCTTGTATCACAGGACTTACACCGCCTACGCTCGGATGACTCCCCCTGAACTGGCCATGCTGCAATACGGTTGCAGGAGCTGCTGCTGCCCTCACACCACAGGCTTTTATCCTCTGCTTAGCAGAGCGTTTTAAGAAGTCTCCCGTGGAGGTAAAGAACCTTTCGGTAATGAGTGGGAGGGTAGGGGATAAGCCACCCTCCCCTGCCACTAGCCAGAACCCATGCTGCAAGAAGGCTGATTCGGAAATTGGGCAGTCAAACCGCTGCGGGTACACGACAGCCCGACTCGGGTTGTCCACCACGCAGCCCAAGTGCAGTAGGCGGACAGGGCAATCAACAGGATGGAGGCAACAGCCAGCCCACCCCCAAAAGGCGCCCTCTCCTCCACGGGGCACCCCCATCCCCCAAGATTACATTCCTTGGGACGGCGAGGCTCAAGCCGGTAAGGTCTAAAGTCCGTGCAAGTCCCCGTGGGTGGCTTTGTCTGCTGATGGACCTTCAGAGAGACACAGCAGGGACCATCGGACAACCCTGTCACACCTGAATCAGGCTGGCAGCGAACACCGCTTTCACCCACGCAGAGGGAAATATTGTGTGTTGGTGTTTCCCTGAGGCTCCTATAAACACAGGTGTGGGTTTACCGGACAGAGTAATTGGAGGTAACCCCCACTTCTGTCCCCTTCAGCGTGACCACTCGCATCAGTACCCCCGTACCGCCCATGCAATCTTGTCTTACATGACGTGGATACACGAGGCAGCCTGTCTCCCTGGTACTCGGCGCATCTCAGAACCTCGAGACCGGCTCCTCCGAAACAAAGACACCAGCCATAACCCCAGCAAAGCCCAAGCGTGCTGCGACCAGCGCACCAGCCCCGCTATTCGGTAACCATTCAGATGGCTGAAATGGAAGCTACCGGTTTCCAAAGTCCTTTGGAAAGTTGGCGCACCCCAAGGCTTGATCCAGCTGCCTGCGGCACACCCCACGGGCAACGGCGGCGAGGAGAGCCCGAGCCCAGCCCGGGCTGTCACCGCCGCGTTCAGACCCACTTGCGCTGCTTTTAATAACGGGGCTGTAAACACTCTGTGGCTTTGCGCTAGATCCTCGCCCGCCACAGAGCCGATTACTGCAATACGCAGCATCATTACGCTCTCTGCAAATACACGGCTTCTGGCTCATAGCAGTTCAGGGGAAAACTGCAGGGAAATCAGGAATACAGAAGTTTATGGTCGTGGGACGCTCGAATAGTTAAAGAACAAGGCTGTCTTGAAAGCGATGCGGTTTATAGATGTTAGGGGGTACAGATACAACATCAGACACACGCGTGAATACGGGTACCCGTTTCTTCCAGCCCCCTTGCATTATTCGGAGCTCGCCCCTTCCACAGTTTTAGCCGACAGGCGGGTTTCTCCCGGCTGCTCTGCATGCGGTGCTCGGGGTTTCTCCTCTCCGCCCTGCGTGCGGGGCTGCCACATCCCCCCACCGCTGTGCCCAAGCGGCGGCGACCCGGCACCAGCAG
>VZSZ01000918.1:1062356-1092978 GCA_013398815.1 Ibidorhyncha struthersii | reverse complement strand
ACCGGCGCCCGACTGGGTGGTGCCACCGTGCCGCCTGCTGCGGAAAGGTGTATGTGCTGCGCGGAAATGTGAGAGGCGCAGGGGGTGTTCATAGGTGGGTTTTGCCGGGGACGGGCGGCCCAGGGAGCGCAGAGGGTGCAGGGAAGGTGCTGGCTGCTCCCAAAGCGGGTGCGAGCTCAGACAACGGGAGGGACTGCTCGAAGTCAGTCCCTGAGCCACAGCAAGGAGCAAGCCCAGCGATGTGCAGCCACGTCGGGATGCAGGCAGGGACAGGAGCTTCCACCCTGTCTGAAAGCAGGTTCAGTGCAGCAGCGGCATCGCCCGCCCAGTGCCCCCACAGCCCCCCGTCCCGCCGGGGCTGCCTGGGAAGGGTCACAGGTCTCTGCGCCTGACAGCGTCCCAAAAGGTGCCCTCTCAACAGCTACGCAGGAGTTTGCGATGAAATTAGGCTCACTCAGAAGAGGGGGGGGAAGATTACACCTTCACTTATGGAGGACACCAAACAGCGGTTTCACGCCGGTGGGAGCGATGCTCCGTTGCTGGTGCTTCTTGCGCATTGCGGCAGCTCTTTCTCCGGGGCAGTGGGGGCTCTCTCCACCCTGAGCTCCTCAGGCTTCCAGAGCAGCTGCAAAACAGTGCAGCCATTTGCGAGGGTTCGTGGCAGGAGCATCACCCGGCAGAGGAAGGGGAGAGTCTTTCCTCCCCTGGTTTAGGAAGTCACAGCACCCTAAAGCTTGTGGCACCAAGTTTTGCAGCCCTTGATTAGGCTTTTCCTCAAATGGACAACCAAACAATTTTGGGGCAGTGTAAATCTGTAAGAATCCGTTCCCTCCACCACAGGCAAACCTCAGACACTAATGTATTTTGTAGTTAAATTAACAAGTCTCACTTGTTTTCTCCCTGTCGCATCAGTCTGCACACACTGATATTAAAGCTTCCATGGCACACAAGTACAGCCTTTCTTATAGGCCGAGATACGCTTATGGTCGCGTATACTTTTATCCTGATTTAGACTTAACTCCCTCTTTCATAATAGAGGCATCAACAGTTGGAAATGTGCTTATTCAAGACGTCTTCCTCATTCTTCAGTGACCCACAGATAACCCAAAGTCACGTTAAAAAGTGGAAAGGAGGAGTGGATGAAAGAGTTGTCTGACATATCTTTAGCCACCAGAGAGCACACAGAGGTATGTTATGTTGAGTTGACTCCAAATAATTTTCACATGAATTACTAAAGTGCCAGAAATGTATAATTTATTAGCATTTAAATAAATCACAGAGCAGAAGTGCTTTAAGGTTATTGGTGTAAGATGCGCAGACCGAGCTATAATTAACTCAAAAACGTCATAGAGTGCAGTCTCTAAGTGGTGCTGCACCAACACGACAAAGCGCAAAACGGGTTTGACTCCTGAAAAATAAGATGAGTAACACCACAGCAGCCAAACCCTGGAGCCGGGGGTGACACTGGGACTGGGCTGGAGCCTCTCCGCCACTGGCAGGGCTTTTCCCCGGGCTGCAGGACACGAGTCTGTCCCTCTGAGCACGTCCTCTGGCGGGACGGATGGGCACTGGGCTCATCCCGGTGCCGCAGCCCGCCCAGAGCAGGGCCAAACGCCGGGGGAGCGAGGGGGGGGTCAGGGGCAGTGAACCCAGGCAGGTTCAAACCCCACTCTCGCTGCACCTTTGCGGGTCACCATAGCAGCTTCTGCCCTTCAGGTGCTGCATTTTGGCATGAAACCCCGCGGTTTGGTTACACGGCGCGTGGGAAGCAGGAGCAGTAAAGCTCTGCTCCACCACTGCCTGTGTCACACACACACACAGCGCTGAGCGATGCAGCACCGGCACCCCCAGACCAAACACCAACATGGAGCTCGCTGTGTGCCACACGCATCCACGTGGAACATCTCTCGTGGCAAAGATGTTACTGACACGCAGTGAACGCCCACCCAGCCGTCCCCACGCAAGGGACCCGGGCACAGCCAGTGCACGACGCTTTTGAGCCGTGGCCAGAGTGGAAGTGATCATTCCTTGTAGAGTGCCAAAGCGATCCTGCCTCACGCGTGCAGTAGTCACGCAATCACGAGTTTAAAACACACGACATAAGATTTTTTCTACTTATACGATTTTCAGATCATATAAAAGCTGCAAACACATGGCCGAATAAGTTTATAAGTTTCCAGTTTATACTAGGGTTAAAAGCAAGACAGAAAATATTGAAAAAGTACAGGAACAGCATATAAAAGTCTGTATCATCATAATGGAGTTTACCATTGTGAAAGCACATTTAAGATCAAATTGAAAATAAAATAAGCAGACAAATCACAGTAAAAAGCATTACATTTCCAGGACGACCACTGCTGGGGTCACAGAAGATCTTGATTTAAAATACATTTTTCTGGAGATTAACATAAATCCCGTTCTACAGGGTTCCCAATGAACTCCTCTGCGTGTCTCTCCTCCCTGGCGATGCCGCCCACCCTGCGCATGGGGCCGGAGGTGGCGGCACAGCCGGGTCCCGGCTCGGGGGAGCAGCCCGCGGACGGCGACGCTACCGAACCCCATTGCCGGCAGCGACCCCAGTGCCGGGGCGCTGCCGTACCCCACGCACGGGACAGCCCCGTCCTCGCCGACCTTGGCGCTGTCACACTAATCTCTGAAGCATCCCGGTACGACCCCTCGTGATGAAAAATTATTATTGCAGAGAAAAGAACGCCACTCTTGGATTTGGTAAGTATTTTGTGTGTGTATTCAGCCCGCCCAGTTATGGCTGTTTCTCCCCATAAAATAAGCTTCAACTAATCCCCTGCAGCCGCAGCTCAGCGCTTGCCTGCGCGCGGACACGGACGTAGGGAGTAGCCCGGGCAGCGTGGGGACACCTCGTCTGCGGGGCTGCTGCTGCTCCGAGCCCTCCGGAGAATAACGGGTCTGGAGCAGAGACCTGGGAAACCCGGGACTGGTCCTCACCTGTCTGTCACACAAGCGTAAAGCGCTGAGCTCCAGTCGCCCAGTGTCGATTTAAGATGCCGACAGATTTATTAACAATAACTCCTGGACTGCATATGCTGCTACTGAGCAAATCCATCACCACTCCAACCACAGCAGGCGCTGAGGAGCTGAGCGGTGCGCGGCGTTACCCGCACGTCAGCCGCAGACAGCGCTGTAAGGGACAGAGGCGACATTCCTGTCACCTCACCCGGCATTCTGCCTCGGAACCAAGTGATGTGAAAATCTTCACTCAGGTACTACAAGTCAGACGCTTAAAATATTTAGGTGCCTAAAGATGCAGATTTCAAATTAAAAAAAAAAAGTTTAGATAACCATTATGTCCCAGTGCTTTTACCTTTCAATTAAACCTGTCTCCAAACGGCGAGACAATATGTGAGATGCTGAAGTGAGGCGGGTTCTCCGAGGAGCAGAGAGGTGTGGAGATGCCGGCGTGGGAAGGATCCCTGCACCCTTCTGCCACTACAGGGGAGCCCGCCTTTAAAACACCAAATTAGTTTTGCCAACCTACGCCTTTCACCAATTCTTATATTTAGCTCCTGACACGGAGCAGGAGGCCCTCCCCGTGGAAGTTCACGTGCCCTTTAGAGCCTTGCTGTGTCGCTCCAGACCAGATGCTGTTCCCACCGCTTACGCCACCCTCGCCCCCCCAGCCCCCCGCAGAAGCAGCTGCCAAGCACCGGGTTCCGTTACACACCAGCCCGTCCCCCCAGTGGCTCTCCACATCGGGCTCCACATCCACAGGTCTGGCACGGATCATCCCACCCCAACGCCAACAACAGCAACGGGGAATAGTCTGTGCAACGATCCCGGGGGGAGAGAGAAAGAGCTCCTTAATCCATTTACATTTTGATCATCACAACTGCAGATCCGTCACAGAAGAAAGCAGTGGAGGTGCACAGGAACACTTTGTGGAAACGTCATTTTGAGCTGCACGCTCGTGTCAGCGATGCCGTCAGTGAGGACCCAGATAAACATTGCACACCCTGCGCCGCGGGCTACACACCGCACAACGGGGTCCCAGGGCTCAAGAGACAAGTTAAAATTATATTTGGTCTTTGAGAAACCTCTCTCTATACTATTATTGTTGTATTTCGTACAGCTATGGCTGTAGCTACAAAAGCGATTCTTGGCCTAATAATTATAGCAACAATTGACCTTCATGTATTCGTTAAGTGAAAACAGTTACTCACCACATCTTGCTTTGTACAGAACGGGTTTCAGCGAGATGGTGGTCTGTTGCTGCGGGAAGAGCTGTAACCCCACTACAAGTACTTCTGTAATAGGGGAACACTCAGGTGATATTTGAAAGAGCCGAGGAGGAAAAAAAACAAAACTCCAGAGGCACACACAGAGAGAAAAATGCTAGCCCCCTTGCTTTCTATTCCCTTTTGCCATTAAAGTTAATTTTGATTGTGTATGAAGAAAAAAAGCATTTTGAACTGAATGCAAATCATTTCCTACCCAGCGCCGGGGCTGCGCCTCCTTACGGGCCTTCGCTGCACCTTGCAGAACGCCGCCAGCGTCGTTTGGTGGCTACTGAGCACTTGCACCAGGGAAGCGGGCTGTGGAAGGACTCTAAAGTTCAATTGCCGACTATGAGAAAACACCCAAAAGCCGCAGGTCTATCACAAAGAGCCTCTTCAACGACGCAGAAACGCCAGCTCATGTGGGCAAACACCCACATCGCAGGGCACCGGGATGCGAGTGAGATGGTGGTACCAGTACTGTTATTACATACACTGGGAAGTTCCTCCCTCTTGTGCCCCACCGCTCAGAACAGGAGCGCAGTGAAGAACGGAACGGGGACAACTCCCGTCCTTGTAAAGTGTCTGGTCTGTTCAGTGTAGCTCAGCGCACTGCCAACACGGGTCGGCAGAGGGGAGGCGAGAGAAAAGGCTTTTGAAAAACTGGGATCACAAACAAACATTCACATTCCTGAAAGCAATGCAGGAAAGAGAAGGGAGTAACAGCAATTAGTGAAAGGAGCAAAGACCGACAATGACGTTAATAATAGAATAAATTAGTTTTCAGACCAAACTGCAAAGGGGTTAAAATTTGCATGGTTATAAATTCATGTTTTGTACACTATTTTCAATAACCCAGCGATACTCCAAACCTATAAAATGTCTAGAAAACATTTTTCATTTTGTTCAACTTTGAACCTTCCCCNCCCCCCTCAATTTAGCTGACTTAATTAGGACTACTTCAGAGCACTGGCACACTTGAAGATTTTTTCCCTAGCTAGTAATTATGAAGCAAAACAAACTTGCACACGCATTCCATACAAATAAACACCCCCTGCACACAAAAACTTCCACCCCAAAAAAGTGATAACACTCTTTTTGTGATAGTTGTAATTTTTTGGAATGGTTCTGCTGTCCAATTTATTTAAGTTAGAATTTTCTTTATCTTTTCTAAATCTTGAACCATTCCATAGTATATCTTTATTGCAAAAAAGTCAACATGCATCTTAGAAATTCAGATTGTAATCAATAAAACAAACATTACATATATGAATTTAAATGTATAAACAGTTAGAAATTCAACAATATCTCCTATTATACTATTACACAAGTTCACAATTTGTAAAAACTATAGTACAAGTTTACTATACACCGAGAGGAACTTTATTCCTTTTCACATGATTTCGTTAAAAAAAGAAGTGTTGTTTTCCCAATAAGCAGGCAACTGTTTTCAGATTTATCTTTTTAACTCGAGTTTGTTTTGATCTTTTTCTTAGGTTTATTCAACAAGGAAAGGGAGATAATTCTTTCAACAGTTCCTTTCTCTTCTCACATACTCCTTCTGCGTTTATACCCCAAGTTCGGACTGGTAACACCCAACGACACGCTGGCTGGGGCGCCCCAGCTGTGCTGCTGACCGCCTTCTGTCTAAGCTACTCTCTGAAAATACATGTGACTTTCACCTTAAAGCGTTGCCACGAAGTAAGCCATCCTGTCATACTGCCTATTAAAACAAACAAAACCAAAGCGACCCCCCCCCAACAGTTTAGTATAGCCTAGAATAGCCTCACCTACAGGGAGGCCCTCAAGCTCTGGCAAAACGAAGGTCACTTTCAAACAGCTTTCCTCCTCCTTAAACACCCACCAGCAGTCAGCTAGCGCCGCACTGCCCATCACTTGCATTCCCAGTAACAGAATCGTGGGCTTTCACATGCACAACCTAAGTTCAGAGGCACAACTCACTTCTGTGCCTCGGCGCTTAGAAATCGCGTTTGGGATGTCACTTGAGGGTTTATGTAAGCCTGCCGATGTGTACTGCAAAGGGGGATAAAAAAAAAAAGTCATATGAGGCTCTCAAAAAAATCATTAGATTTACCGCACTCGCTTCCCTCCTCTCGCCCAACCGGAACAGCCCGCGTGTCCCAGCAAAGACACAGCGTGCCAGTCAGGTGTCACTTTACAGCTAAAACCATATGAAAAGGAATCCCATTCTACGTGTGTCAAAGGCTACTGCAATTTTTCTTACAGCTTCATTCATTCACTGTAATTTTCATTTTCCAAATACAAAAATACAACAATTCTTATTGAAATCTATACGCTGGTAGTTTTAGTACACAAAAAAGCAAAATATTTACAAAATTATACAGTTTAAGAAAAAACTCTGTACAAAAAAATATATAAATCCTTTTGTTCCCTCTATCATTTTTTAAACTGTCAGGACTCAATATGTTTGTTGCAATGGATTTTTCAAAATATACACTGACTGAGCCACAGACATTAAAAAAAAACATTAGAGATGATGGGAGAAAAGCAAGACATTCTTCTAAGTATGTAGGATTGGTTTCCCCTCATTCCTTCATGTCTGTAATTTAGCCTCAGTATTAGCAGGAAAGTCCTAATTACATATAAAGAGGTGAGGTGTCAACGTGAAGAGAGAGAATACTGAAAAACACATTCCCTTCACCTGACAAGGACACAGAGAATTATGCTGTTTTGGCTTTTGATACACCACCACGGCAAAAGGATAACGAAGGTGGGGGAACTGCTAACCCGAGGGCACGCTCAACTACATGTCACTAGCCAAGTTCAGAGCCACCGTAATTTAAAGGTTTTGATGTAAGTTTTCCTTCAGTTGGGGACTTGCTGGCAAATATAGTGGCAAACTAATTATTCAAAAGAGAAGAGCATTTTTGCACCGACATTCTGTTTATTTCGTATAGAAACGTACATAAAATGTACTGAAAAGTGTACGGTACAAATGGACAGAGTCAAGGAAAACGCTTACTAGATACCACGGTCGGGAAGTGTAAGAGCCATGTAACAGTTAGGAGACACAGCTCAAGTATCTGAACGTGTTATCCTCGCTTCTCTCAGGACACACACCGATGCCGGGGGGTGCGTTAGTATGGGGGTGTTTTTAAAATGGTACAATAAGGCAACTGAGAATGTAATGCTCTTCCTCTCAAACGGGTCTGAACAAAACTATCCTTGAAGATAAATTAATAACCTTCCAAAACCAGCTCTGAATGCTCCTCTGAAGACTTATCACCTAAAGCACTGTTTAATGCAGGTCTTTGAGCGGGACACCGATAGTCTGTTGGCTAAAGTGCCTTTTGCTCTGAAGGCTTCACGGGTTTGGTTTGAACACAAGCAAAGAGCTGGTACCAGGCAGAGGAGGAGGAGTTTCTGCTGGCTGGGAGGCGGTTGCCAGTTCGGTTTTCTTTTTGAGGAAGTATGAACTCATCACATTCATGCTCACAAATACTGAAATGCAGTAAACAAACAGCCTACCTTAAACTTAAACCTTATACTGTAACTACAGAAGAAGGTCAACAATGAGTGAAAATTCACTCAAATATGTGTCATTGATGACGTTTTCTGTGAAGCAGAATTTGAAGAAACAGCGTGAACTGGACAATGTTACAATAATACCCTGTTAAATTGCTTCTTCCATCTCCTCTCACAAAAAGGAGTAGAACACAGAAATTGTGTGGCTTTTGAACATATTGAAATAAATCATTTATGAATCTAGCCACAAATAATTCCTACGATAAGTGACTCCATATGAAATAAAACGCTACCTTTTTTCAATTAGCAAATGAGGCAATATTTTCTTTCATAACATTTAATGAAAGTTTGCGTCTTTCCCCCAACCCCATAATATTGCTAAATAAAACCTGTAATATCTTTTCAATTATAAACTAACAAAACAATCACATTATAAAAAACCCAAAACAAGGTAATACAGNAAAAAAAAAGTCTAAAACCCCCCCCCCCCCCCCTTTCTTTTTTTATCCTTCTTAAATAGAAAAAAAATCACCGCCCTGGTGAGCTCGGTAATTATGCAAAACGTTACTGGGCCTTTGGCTAGCTTAGTATCACAGCTCTAGATCCGAAATGTTTTTATAACAAACTTTGCTCATTTTAAATCTTGTGGTTTGAAAAGAAAGTAAAGCTTTTTTGGCTCATCAACTTCCTTAAATAAATGTTTAAAAGATGTAGCTTGAACTATATTCCTAAAATTATACATTTCCAACATCAAGTTTCATCTTCTCCAAGAACGGGACTCATCCTCATCTTCATCATCATCATCATCATCTTCGTGCAAAAATAAATCTGAGGTTTCAGTCTCCTAGATGAAGAAAAAAATGTACTTTTAAACAAAGAAGTTCCACGCTGTACCCTGGGAAACAAGTCATGCAACAGAGCGCCAGTTGTACTCTCTGTCAGGTTCTTGTTTATCGTATGTCTCACTGAAATGCACACAATCACATTCAACAAGTTTTACCGAAAGAACAGCAGTCTCACACATTGAGAAAGGAAAAGAAAGGTAAACTTCAAAGGAAGCAGGAATAAACAACCACCCACCCGCCCTCTCTGAAACAACAGCTTTAAACCGTGTTAAATGCCCAGACAGAAAAACCTTTAAAAGCTTAATGTGTTCGTAATTACAGGAAAGAATATATGGAACTTCTCCTACAGTGGAGCATTGATACTGTGAAGTACAAAGNTTTCCCCCCCCCCCCCCTTTTTTAAAACATGGAAAACGTACCTGACTATTCAAAACCAGTTAAGTTTCTGGTTTGCAAAACCACCTTTTGTAAAATTTATTCAGTAAACAGAAAACTGTATCCTAAAAGAGCTCTTAGCTATTAGATTCCTGGAAGAGTGGTAAGTTTTCTAACATTTTCATACCTCTTCCTTAGACTCCTCTTCCTCGATTTCTGTGGACACAGAGGGTACCTTAGGTTTGTACCATGATATCTGTAGCCTTCGGTCTTTGAAGCGGGATCCCTGGTTAGCAGCCTAGATTGTATTTTAAACAAACATATTTTTAAAAATAAGAGGCTCACGTGAAGAATTTAATATTGCCAACAAAGAGCTTGACCCAGTGAACACCATGCAGATGCACATTTGAAGATCTCAAACATGTAAGCCACAATCATCCACTACGGACTTCTGAGAGCAACTTCACTGAAACCTGAATCTGCTAAATAATGCACATTTACCAGCAGTCTGGAAAGATTAGCAGAGCTCCGAATTGATCGTGACATGGAACCTTTATCAGCAGAAGACCTATGTTCCTATTAAGGTAAACAGGAGGTATTTCCCCCTTCAGTGACACTCTGTGCAGTAGCAACAAATACCCACGCTACCTAGCTCAAACTAGAGGCATCAAAGCCTGTCATATTTTAAAATACAAAGGCAGACACAGGAAGTTAAAAATTCTTATTTTAGAATGGGGGGGGGGGAATGCACCATTCTACTTACATTCTCAGCTTCTGAGCGAGATTTAAAAGTTAGAACAACACTTAATGGGGAATCCTCTTCTTGAAGGTCTTCAATATCTCCAAATTTCTATGAGAGAAAAATTGATTAGGAATAGTAGTAACATCCTCCTCCAAATCCATGATTGTCATGTGCTGCAACTGCAGTGTACTGAAGCACCACTGAAACCTTATTTTTTAGACAGAACTGTGAGAGGCAGAGAATTCTCAGCTGCATTGTCCAGCAATACTGCAGCATTTGCACCTGTACTTTTGGGCAAAAGTTCGTATTTATTGTTATTAGAATAAGTGGAGCTTAATTTTGCAGGAGGAAATGAAATAAGTGTATTAATTTATAGCTCAGAAGTGAATTCAAAGAATTCACTATTTCCCTTATTCTATTCTGCCCTTCATTGTTGAACTTCTTTAGACCTGTGAAGCAAGTCCTTCAGAGCTCATTAATTTGCAAAAGAGATTTCAGTAATAGGAATTAAACATTGCTACAGAGCTCCTAAATACGTTCTATAAGTATACTACTGGGAGGAGGAAAAAATATAATCTAATATGGATAGATTAACAAGAAGTTTGCATTTTTAGAATTTATATACTGCATAATGGTGAAAATTGGAATGACCACAGCAATGAGTTAAATAGTAAAAAAAACCCCAACCCCAAAACAAACATACAAATAAAGGATTTATGCATGGAGTACAAGCAGCACAAAACAAAATTGTAGTCAACTTCAGATTTATAGAGAAGAGAAGTAGTTTAAAAGACAGTAAGATAATACCTTGAGCAACAGCCCTAGTTGTTTGTATAAACTTTTACTTTTTTTAGCAGCTAAGGAGGGCTAAAGCTTTCCAAACCATGGAATCTCTCAGAAATTGAATTAAAGCAAAGATTTTTTTTTTTTTTTTTTTAAAAAAGTCCCCTCTTAGGACTTTTCCCAGGGTTCATGGCAGTGTTATCATAGCATAAAGCAGGCTGTTTTTTTTGAGCAAACTATGCAGCATTTTTCATTGAATTTACCTAATCAAAGTAGTAGTAGTGGCCTCTAACCTTCTGACAAGCAACAAGGCAAATGCAGAGAGTAACAGTTCCCTAAAGGGTAAAGCTTACCCCACCGTATGAAAAATGGTAAAGTTCTCTGTTCCCACTCAAAACAGAAACAAACGAGCTTTCAGGTTATCAGTTCCCTCAAGAACTCTACTTCTTTTCTGTATGCAGCTCTAAAGGGCAGGATTCTACAAAATTAGTTTTCCATATCAGTCACGTGCTATGCAAGGAGCATCCAGAAACACAGAATTGACTTGATCAAGCTTAGATTTCATGCTGGGTTTATTTCTGAAGTACTACACGATCTCTCCGAGAAGTTTACTAGCTTTGCACGTCAAAACATTTCATTCTGGAAAAAGTAACTGAGAGAAATGTAAAATCAGTTTTTCCTTTATTATATGGTGCTAACAGGTCTGTTAACTTAGCTTGCAAACTAGCCAGCTACTTGCTCTACCATGGGTTTGTAAACAAATTTAACTTTTTTGAAATGGATGTCCTGTTTAGCAAAACAGTGCTTTCCCCGAGCTAGAGAGAAACAAGATAAATGGTATGAATTGCTAATCTGAAAAAGAATTTGTAAACAGAAAGAGGCTGATAAATATTTTTCAGCCTTCTAACATCTGTTTTAAACTATTTTAATGCAGAATTAATACGAATAAGCTACTTAGCTTTTCCCATTGAAAGAATGCATTGAGCAACTACTGTAAAGCAGTGGTAAAAGACATTACATTTACACTCATTAACTCTTGAAACCGTTTGCTCATCCATAGCCTGTTCCATGAATTCAGGATGAAGTCATTGATTTGTTTGCACTAACAGAAGCAAGAAGACTTGCATCTTCAAGAATTTGGAAGAGAAACAGTTATTTACAAAGTTCTTAGTGTGCCCCTCTTTGCAAGTAAGCACACATTCAGGGTACTGGTTACCTACTTAATCTCAGATTTATAGTCCGGGCACAATTCTCTTCTTCAGGTTTTTTTTTTTAATGTGACCTCATACTTACAGAGAAGTGCTGTAACAATTCATCTTTTTCCTCTTCAACAAAGCCTCCAACTGTTAGTGCTTTGGGACGATGATCCACCACCATATGATTCAACATGCCCCTTCCTCTCCCACCACGACCTCGTCCTCGTCCTCTTCCTTGGGCTGGCACTGTTTTTGCTCGACCAACAGGCAAAATGCCTAAACGGGCAGCCTGTTTAAAGAAGTCAAGTAATGTACAAAGCCATCCTCAGTTTGAAAGAATTTAAAACATTTAAATATCATAAACACATTACAAGCATCGATCCAGACAAACTCACCTCTACTTGTAACTGATTTAGCTTTTTTCGCAATTCAGTTGTGTCTTCTCCAGAAGACAGTCTCTTATGAAAGTCCAGTTCTGCATCTAAAAGTTCCTTTTGTGCCTTAGAGAAAAAGGAAGGGAAAAGCAGAACTGTAACGTGTGCTTTTAACGTTTTATTCCACTTCTTCAGCAACACATTTATGTAAATGATACAGATAGATCAGTACACAATATCCACACTTTCCTCTAAATTCAGTTTGTTTTAATTGTCTCCATGCCCCTCCCCCAATCCATTTTTTAAAGGGCCCAGAATCCTCTGCTTCAGAATTGGAACAAGCCTGAATGTGCTACATGCAAAACTAGGTCATCCGAGTTGCTTAAAACCGTAGCTCGCTTGTCCATGGTTATCACTCTCAAATTCAACATGCTGCTTGGAAGTGTTTTGATCTAACGTTGCTGCATTTTTAGGACATCATATTAGAAATAGTTACAAAAGACAGCCAGGCAACTGTTTTGCGCAATACACACCTCTGTCTTGGACTTTAATTTTGATGGTGTAGAGGTTGTTGATGAAGTTTTTAATTCATCCTTTAACTGAGATATTTTTCCAGCTAGTTCTTTTAAGGTCTTCATTATTTCTGCTCTCTCTTCTGGTTTCATGGCCTTATTTTTCTCCAGCTTGGATATCAACATCTATATATTAATAAAAGAGCAGGAATATAAAATTCCAGGAAAAACCAACAGAACAGACAGGTATCTACAGAATATATTTAAGTAGAAGACATTCCAGATTTACCTTCTGGCATTCTATTTGTTTTTCTAACATCTCCTGCTTCTTTTTCCTCATGTCTTGTTGGAGTTTCATTGCCTCCTACATGAGGAGAAAATTCTTTCAATCAGAATGCTAGACTGCTTTTTACTATGTACACGTATATATCACATTTTCTTCTTCAAGCTATAGAAGTGAAGACTATCACAAAAACTAATAGCCTGCAAAACGCACAAGTACGAAGTCTATCTGATCTGGAAAACACCAATAAGAAGTTGCTAACTTCCTGCTGTGAAGTGCTGTACTAAATTTTTGCCCCCTTTTGACACCTCTTAAGTAAGATATCCTACGATGTCTAAGTGTCGCATACCTGCAGAGATTAAAATCAGAGAAATGCCCCAAGAAAACTCAGAAAAACCACACATGACCAAGTGTGGCAAGTAAGACACCCTGAAAGGAACACTCCCTTACCCATGATTAACCTCAATGTGCATTTGCAAGATGGTTGGATAATGATGATGAAACCCACACTAATGTAGAAGCTACACAGTAATATTTGAGGTTTAAGTTGTCTATCAAACCTTTCTTTATAACGTACTTTGAGCGCTATACTGTCAGTCAGCCAATGAACAGTAAACTACCTGTTTCTTTTTAAGGGCTTCTTGCACATCGTGAGGTTTAGACCCTGCACCAGGCTTCATACATGTCTTTAAGTTTGAAGAACTGTAAACCATTTTTGAGTGGCTTGTAGATGTAGGAAATGTCTGAAATAGTAAAAACACACACATAAAAATATATAATAGCTGAAAATGAATGTGATATACCATCAAGGAATTTGAGAGGAATGTATTCTGTGAAACACGAACACAAAATTCCAGATTTGTGCAATGAAACAAAGAGCAAGGCAATTAACACACACGCATAAAGGCATCAGTCTAACAGTTGACTTGCTTGGAAGCAATCAGTTCAAACACTTGTTGAAAGGATTTCTGCAAAAGATACTTACTTTCCTTCGTCATCCAAAATTCCCTCTGTACCCTTATATCCACTAGGAAGATCACTGAAGCTCATCTTCTGCATCTGCATTATATTCAGCTTTGCAGTCATAGTCTAACATCACACTTTCTGATCAAATCAGGCAGCAAAAGCCACCTGCATACTTCCGTTCTTAAAAGGAGGACTTCTCTGTGGCCAAGAACACATGCTGCACTATATCAGTGCAAATTAAATTGTATCAGCTTGAACTCTATGCAGAAGTATTCTATAAACTTCTAGCACTACTGTTAAGCACCCAAATCACTTGGAAACTGATTAGATTTGCCAACCAAAAGCCCATATCAACACAGGCTGTCAAATTTGTTTACTATGAAGCACTGCCAAAAATATTTCATGCTACTTAAAATACTATTTCTGAAGTCATTGTCCCTATTTTAAATAAACAGCTAATGAAACTAGGAAGAAGTGACTGACCATGGCTGCACGGAACATTAGTGAAAAGACACAGAACCAACTGGGAATAATTCGCACGTTCTATTTGCTAGTTCATTCTCAGCTAACAGGCCAAAGCTTTAACTGGAAGCATGAAGATGGTCAGCCTTCATAAACGTACCTGAGAATCCTCTACCACAGCTCCAGACTGGCTTAAGTCAGGCTGGTTTCCACCTGCTGCTCCAAGGCGACGTTTCACTGGGACTTTATTAAGGACATAGGCACCAGATGCCGGTGGTTTATTCATCACCTGTGCATCAACAGATATTTGAAAAAAAGAAAGATTATATACTCTGCTTTTTTAAAGTAGCAGTCATTTAGAAACGCTGATAACCTTCCCCACTCAATCCCTAACTGAGCGGTAACAGCACCATACCTTCGACAGATTGCTATGCATTGTCACAGCTGGCGTTGTGGTCAGGGCTTGCTGCTGAAGGTGAAGTTGGTGATGAAGAGACTGTGTGGGTGTCTGCTGCTGCTGTTGCTGCAGCAATGGGGGCTGCTGTTCACTTTCCCTGTGCCACAGTACCCTTATAAACCGATTGTTCAGAACTGCCTCTGTGCTGGAAATTGCCTTCCTAGCCTCGTCGTTAGTTAAGTACTGAATTAGAGCAGCTTCAGGATCATTCTGGAAAGCAACCTAAATCAAAAGTTCATTAGAATGCATTATTTTTCAAGGAAGAAAACATCTCAACCTGTAGCTAACCAATCTACAAATAGCCTGCAGTAATGAGTGGGGTATCTGATGATATTAACATCTCAAACTAAAGGTAAAACATTCTATGTGATTAAAGGCAAGTACCTTCTGGCAAGCATTACACGTACTTGCAGCAAAGCCTATATACAGTAAAATAAAATATGTTTTGTTTTTTTTTTTTTTTTTTTAAAAAAAGGACTCTTCCCCTAAATAGCATCATATATTCAGAACATTGAGAACTGCCCTTGGGGTATTACTGAAGAGACCCCCGTGCTGAGTACAAAGGTCTTCATTCTAACCTCCTGAATGACGACTGCTGTCCAAGGACGTACAGTGCAAAGGTTCGCCACATTCTCGAAGAAGCATTTCTAACAGTCTTGAATAAGACTACTTTTCTCTAAAAATTAATCACAGGAATAAAAACATATCTTGGACTTTCTATTATAACGTCCGAGATAGCATGTTTTAAATGTATTATTTCATCATCAAGGTGCAGAAAGCACCACACCGTCTTCTGGGCTAAGACATAAAATTATCAACTCAAAAAATACAGAGGCTTCCCAGGTATCTGTCGTTTATTTAGAGGTCTAACCAAGGACTTGAGACACCTGTTTTGTCAAGAAAAATAAATGGAAATTAAATGCTATTTTAACCATGTAACTACCTGTGTTTTGCCTATATAGTGCTTTTCCCCTTCTTACAGTGCAAGGAACACCACTGAACTGGAGCCAGCTCTAGGACGCAAAGTGGTAATAAACTGATGGATGTAAAGTCTCTCCTGTAGCGTCTTTATCAAAATCCTGACTATGAAATACTGCAGGACTATCACGTAAAACAGAAACTGTTAGAAGATCTCTTTCAAAAATTATACACAATTTGCTCAAAAACCTGAGTTGGTTTAGATACTGTTAAACCTGCAAGCCTTTCAAATTTACTAAGACTTCATGAAGGCAGAAGCTAACGTACTTTTACAGAATTAAGATAATACTACAGAGTGGACCGAGAAAAGGTTTCTTTGATTTGATTACCTACTCTCCCCGTTAACCTCCGCTAATATTTCTCAAAAAATAACAGTTCAGCTGCAATATCCAAGAAGGCTTCAGGGAAAATAAAATACCCACATAAAGGCATAAAACCAAACTTCATTTTTTACCTGAATGTTTACAATAGTTCCAAATTTGCTGAAATGTTCATTGAGTTGTGTAATATTGTTCAATTCTGATGGAATTTTTCGAACTTCTAATTTTGTATTAGTATACTGATTCTTTTTCAAAAATCCTGGCTTATTCTGGTTGTTATTTGCTTGCCTAGAGAAAATGAGAGCAAGATAGTAACTTAGAAAGGCATATGTATATGGCAGCAAATGTTAACGCACATTTACCTTTTATTTTTCTCACAAAAAGCATACACTCTAGACCTTAACAAAAAAGAGCTCCTCCCACCACCAAATATTGAGTCTCCATATTATGTGCACACAGATTTTCTGACCCGACCAGCTCAGATTACAGGCAGTAGCAAATAGCTATATTCACAGCACGGAGAGCAACAAAGTACATTCCAATTAGTCAACTGCAGTTTTTACTACTTACTTTCCCAGCCACGGTTTCTTTAATGGTGGACATTCCATGCTACTTGGAGATCTTTTCCTGCTGTCTGGTTCAAGGACAACTCTAGTTACATTGCTGCTGTTATTTGTAATGGGAATGGGAGGTTCAGTCTGGATGATAATATTGGCAGCTGGAGGAAGAGAAAAAGGCCTATGTTATTTACCGTACACCAACGGAGACATCGGAAAAAGCTTTCACTTAAACAGCAAAATAAGACTGAGTTTAAAACCATAAAAATTAGAAAGATTTATCATGTTGGTCAGTTTTGTTTACGAAGTTACTTCAGAGATCACTTGCTAGCCTAACTAAACAATTTGAGGAAAACAAACATTTAGGCCAGCCAGCAGGGATGAGATTTTGACCTTTAAGATCAGTATTAGCTTGAAGAAACAAAGCTAAAACTTCATCTTTCAGGCACTGAAAATTCAGCTTCTGGGGGGTGTGTGTGTGTGTGAATAAAATAAAATAAATAATAAATAAAATAAAATAAATCTATATATAGTGGAAGAAAGGAAACAAGGTGAGGTTCCCAGACTCAGGTTAGAGTTCTGGGATGTGGCATGGGCTGAATAAACAACCAACTTTCCCTGCATTAACCCCTGACAGTGAAAAAGCAACCAAGAACCCATTCCTCCCACTTCTATCCCCTTGCCATCCCTCCATCCAGTTTTCAGCAATAAACTGTTAACTAAGCACAACTATGGCATGAAATTATACTCTCAGAGACATTAAAGTTTGAAGCAACTTTTACAAACACAAAAGCTGAAGCACTAGATCACAATTTGCCAAGTATTTATTTACAACCTTTTTAAGATTATGCTACTGCTGTTAGTCTCTTGTGTATGCCAAATATTCAACTCCTAAAAAGAAGTCTGAGTTGTAAGTGAATTTTCTATGGCTTTTATATATGCCAGAGCTCTGCTGATTACACTGGTGAGAACAAAGACTGGGCATTTTGGGGCATACAGTTTCAACCTTAACTTTGGAGGATGATTTTAGAGTAAGCCTTTCACGCTCTTGACAAAGACAGTAAAACAAGTGGTCTGAAGCACCGCTGCTGAACACTCACCCATGCCTCACAACTGCAATGGGTTCTTAGAGAGAATCTGAGGGCCAGCAATAAAGCCCCAACCCTGCCTTTATGATGTTCATTGAGATGAAAACAGCAACAGCAAATTCTGCAATAATATTTAACCATATTCTTTATAGGATGAGTTACTGGAAGGAAATATTGAAAAAAAAATATGTTTCTTCTCTACTGAATAAGAAACACTGAAGTGTAACAGTAAACACTGAAATTTAACAACTTTTCTTTTAAGGATCAAGGTGGGGAAAGCAGGAGGGAAAAAGAAAGTTACGCTAACAGAACAAAAATCTCTTTAAAGAGCCTCGACTTGTTCTCTCCCCTAAAAGAGACTTTGCACATGTCACCACTAAGAGACTACATCTACATTCATTCCGTTAAGGATTCAGAATTACTTAAATGCAGACTGGGATTTACACAGGCTAGAGAATTAGAATGCTACCTGCAACGTTCATTTGAGAGAACAACTGGCTGACAGAGTCAGACCATCAAGTACAAAACCATGCCACGATAGTTCCCCTCTTCGCTACCATCACAGCAGCCGAGGCAAGTGGAGTAGATTGTCACCTCTGTGCCCAAGGTCCTAAACACACCCTTGGCAAATCAAAAGCAGTCTTCAGACTGTATTGCTGAAAGCCATTTTCTGCACCATTTGTCCTGCTAGAAGCACCCAGCACCTGAAAAGTGCCTTCACAGGCTAAAGAGGAATAAAACTCCAACCAATCAACTTAAAAACACTTGTAACATTCCAAAGCAAGTGGTTATTTTTAATCAAAAAGACTGCTTTGACTTTAATACGGTCATATTAGCATTTTAGAAAAGGTAGAGATGCTGGGAAACTGCTCTGAGATAGTATATCAGTGACAAAAACTATTGCTTTCAGCCTGAAAAGGGGGAAAGTAAGTGTTGACGGTCTTGGACAAAAATAGCAACAGCAATGACTAGAAACCCTTCCTACCTCTTGGATTTGTATCCATCTCCCCAGATGTTAGGCCAATTAGATTTGGACGCTGCGTTTGTGCTCTTGTAAAGAACTGTCGATACTGAGATCTACCAGCACTGGTAATACTAGGAGCTTCAGGGTTATAGCCATCTGGCTCATATGTATCTATAAAAAAAGGAGAGAAATGAAAGAATTTTTCAAATGAGTTTAAGACTCAGGGTTAATTTTCCTTTAAGGAAATGTGTGGATGTCCAAGAATCAGAAGTTGTTTTGGATGAAGAGAAGAGAGAAAAGTGATTGTACAGCCAACGTGTGTAACCATTTAAAACCCTCAACTGAACTTTACGGCCAAGTCTATTTGGGCATATTCTCTCTTTTTTTTTTTTTTTTCTTTAAATCTGATTGTTACTCTTTGTCAGAAGCGCGTAGGTCACAATAATTGAGTATTGCTGATGAGCTGCCTGAAAAAGGAACAAGGTGTCTGTATGACAACCTTCACGATGTCTGACACCGTTTCAAAGGGAGCAACAAGAGATTTAGTTTGAGCATTTATTCTGTAGTGCCTAAGATGCAGAGAGATTTTAAGTCTTTGCTGCCCAACAATCTAGTTTACTTCAGAAAGGATTTTTGGGGAAGAATGTACTTAAACAATTCCAATCAAGGAAAGCTGAGAAATCAGGCAATTTGACCGATACTTACCTAATAAATTATCTTTGGTTTATATAAGAGTGAGATCAGCTGCCCAGCTGCACTAAGGTACTAATGATTATTTTCATTAAAAGAGGTGACCATGAGAACACGAGATGACAGAATTGACTCATATTGTTCCTCCAGCCCAAGGCCCAAATCAAGGATGATGCATTTTTCCAACCATTAATAGGAAAAGCTGTACGAGAACTAGATGGAATAAAGTCTATGAAAAGCCTCCACGGAAACACAGTACACCCTGGAACAGAAATGAACACCTATACAAGGTGACTTGACAGACTTGAAGCACTCTAAATATCAGCTCCTTATTCCACAGCAACAATGAAGACTCTACAATTTAAAACAGCTGCCTGAGAATTTCAATACTGATGGTTTAGTTTCGTTTCAGACTCTGCCAAGAGCTTTCATTAACCTTGCATAGCTGAACAACAAGATCCTCCTCCAGGATTTGGCACACGATAGATTGCAAGAGGGCAACCAGCAGTTGCAACCATAACAGTCCAAGAACAGGACACAGGAATCTCCATGGATGTTCTGGAGAACAGAATTATGTAGTGCAACTGAAGTCAAACGATGCCCTGTGAGCTAAGACAGACAGAATCGCCTGTTACAAGAAGTTCTGAAGCTGAAAGAATCTGATGGTAACATCTGAATGCCTGACCGCTTTTGCGGATAATTGTACAGATTATCTAACAATAGATTTGAGTGACTGAAGTTCTGAAAAGCATGGAAGTGAAAGGAAATGATGTGGATCACGAACTAGAGCCCTCCTTTGAATAGAATTCAGAATATTTATGTAAAAAATCCCAGATAGGAATATTATAAAACACTGAGATTTAATTACCTTATTTTGCTCATGTAAAACATGTAAATGCCATTATGCCTTTCATTATCAAAGAAATATAAGCTTTGTTGGATTTAAATTGAGCAATCTAGGGCTTTCCAAGTATTTTGCTATTTCCCCTCATAAAAATCCACTTTTTGAAAACTCGAGCTCTGTTAAGATGTCCATGCCCATTGAAAGTTATCTTTTTTTTTTTTTAGTTAAAAAGCTAGAACTAAGTCAATTCTGGGGAAAAAATATACAGAAAGAAAGTACTAATGTATATGAAGACTGTAGAGACTACTGTGATATACAGATAAAAAACAAAAATAGTATCCCTCATCTATAGTAGACAAAACCAGATAGGAATAAAGACCGAGTTAAACAGTAATTACAGGTTTGCAGATCTATGTTTTGCCTAGTGATGTTCTGATAAACAGCTTGAAGATGAAAGGATCCGTTTCTTATGCACCTATCTTACTGCTTTGAGTGTATGAAACCCAAATGAAGCTCCCCACAACCGATCTTCCTGCAGACAGTGACAGAACACTACTGCTATTTCACACAGCACCAGCAGATGATGCACTGACCACAAGGAAAGCCATCAGACTTCTTTTTAGATTTGTATGTACTGGAGGAAGACAGAAGTAATAATTTCTAATCACACATCAACAGAGGAATTTTAAAATGTGTATGTCAAGCAGATTTTAAAAAAAGGTATTTGCTTACGTTCTGATACTGTATACAGTAGGTTCTGGGGTAAAGGAGGAGGTAGTCTTGCTCCTACGGGTGCAAGACTGGGCACTGCACTTGTCCCAGGCTGGTCACGATTATTTATCAAACTTGACTGTGTTAAAGGTGGTCCTACAATGACACCATAGAATAGATCACTAAGACTTGTAACTCCACAGATAAAATGTGCGAAAAATTCAATGCAATTTGTTTATTGAGAAGCCCCGCTCAGTTAAGTTACTCTGATCCCAACACCTTTACTCCTTCCCAGNTTCCCAGAAAGGACAAAGTTTTTAAAAAAAAAAAAAAAAAAAGAAAGAAAAGAAAAAAGTGTCTTTTCTTCCCCAGAGGTTTATTACTGCTAGAGCTTGCATTAGTTAAAGCAGCTCCTCCCTTGGCTCTGCCATGGAGAATCAAGGCTTGCTCAGAACAAGAGATCATACCAACTGCATTTAGATTACAGTTCTAAAACAAGAACTACAGGGTTAAAAGCATTCAAAGACAAGGAATTTGTCTAGCTATTTTTGCTTTGTTTGTACCATCTACAATACATATATTCCTACTTACTAGATGGCCAAAAAAGGTCAATGAGTTACACTACACAACCTATCAAGACACAACTACAATCAGAGAGCAATGTCAGTTCACTCAATAGCAAGCCAATTCCACTCACTAAGAGGCTCATGCAAAGTTTAGGGTTAACCCAATAAAAAATTGTTTCTCATGCCATCACTGCTGCTATTTGATACAACTATCACAGCATGTATTGTGTTACTGGAATAGAGTACTGAAACAGAGTAACCACATATCTAATATTCTATTTCTTCATAGAATTTATGTTATAAGATGCACTAAGATACCCAAAAAAGGCTAAACAGTCTCAGAGATCACTGTTGAGCTAAAGTAGATCTTGGATGTATCAATTATCTACTACTAAAAAGCAATACATAATATAACACAAACAGGAATTTATTAGAACTTTTGGGAGATTAAATTTCAACGTTATTGCATTAGGGAAAAAAAAAAAAAGGCAGCTAGTAATCCAATTGTCAGCGATCAATCCAAACACCACCAGAGCTATCAGATAATCTGAAAGATACCTGCCCCTACTTCGCTGCCCAACTTACCTAATTCAGTTTGGAGTGCTTGGAACATCCTATTTTACAAGCTCATTTTTCAGAATTATTTTGGCAATGTTTTGAATAGCACATGACTAGCAAAGAAACCTGAACTCATTACTTCGAATACACATAGATCTTCCAGAAAGAGACATCATTTTAACTCGCTGACATAAAGAAACATAGAACAATGTTTTGACTTACTTGGTACAGGAAGCACAACAGGAGGTGGTGCCTGTGGATGAGCCTGCGGAACTGGCAACCTCAAATTACGAGCTGGACCTGGCAAAGGAGGCAGAAGCATACCAGGAGGAGGAGGAGGGAGTCCCGGAGGTGGTGGAGGAAAAGGAATCATACTTGGCAAGGAAACTTCATCTACTACTAAAGGATCATTTCCATGATCAAACTGGCAAAGATCACCAAGTACACAAAATCCTCGCTCTGCAAAACAGGACATTTAACAATCTTTTTAGAAAAAAAAAAACAACCCACCATTGTCAGCAATACACAGCATCTCAGTTTTTGCTGGAATTTCTTACTAACATGCAATCATTGATCCAATGTTACATTATCAGATGAGGTTTCAAAATAATTCAAACTAGAATAATCTTCCACAAAAGCATACAAAAACATATGTGCATCCACCATAAAAGCTGTGGAAAAAAGTCAGAAGTACCACCTGTTTTATATTAATACACATATACTGCGATCTTTATCACAACTGCCAGTGGTTGAAATACGTGCCAAGCACACACAGAATTGTGAACAAATTCCGTATGTTCTTATCCAGCAACTGTCAGATAATAAGTAAACTGCTTCCAGTAAGACTAGTTATTTCCCCAGTAAAATATTGGTCATACACACATCTTTTACATACATGGTATAATCCACATGCTACTGCATTTTGACTTGCTGCCTATATTTAATAAATACCTAAAAAAAAAGGCCACAGAATAATTGAAACAAGGTACGAAATGGAAAACTAAGAAACAGATCATTTACCATCGTAATCTCGACATCTTCTTTTAGGAGGAGGATTTCTGCCAAATGAACTGGGATTGTTATGATTGTTATAATAATTTGACCAGCTCTCTGTTGTGTTTTCAAGATGGTGCGCAGGTGCAACTACAGTAACAGCACTGGGAATAGATTGTGCAGAGGAATACTGTTCAGTAGATTTACTGGGAGACACAGAAACCGGATTATATGAGCCTTCAGCATCATTTCTTTCACTCTTGAATTTTGATCTCTCTCGGTGCTCTGTTTTAAAACAAAAAAAGTTAGGTGAAGTCTTCATGCTTTGTTCTGTATATCAGAGCCTTGAAAAAAAGATACTACATATTCAGTATTTTGCATGTTAAACTTCTCTTGAAGAAACTTAGTCTTACCAATAGAATAAGAACTAAATATAATGCAAACAGGCTTTAACTTCAGAAGTCTAAATGTTTTCTTTGCAAAATGCATGTTCATTCCTCTGTTCTTTATTCCATTCTGGATTACAGCTTTTGTTAAAGTAGAAAGAGGGGGGGAAAGCCTGAAACTACAAGCCTACACCTTGCCTTTAACTAACATGGTCTCAACGTGCATTGAAATCAATTGTAATCTGTGCCTCTTATTTTTCTAACCGACCTGAATTAGCCCTAAAAGAACAATTAAACACATGGTAACTACTTTCAATTACAAAGAAACCTTCTCTAAAAGATACACAGTAACAAAATGAAAAAGAGGATAACACTATTTTGCAAAAAGATAGAACTTTGGGGGAAAAAAAATTAAAAATAATCAACAGCTTTTGTCAACACGCAGCACAACAATATCAGCTACTGATATCCACTGGTATACACCTGTGGATAAATTAAGAGGTTAGCAAAGAAGAAAACAATCCCTTTAATTATTCTACTCTGAAGAACAGCATCTTAATTAATAATTTCAGGAACACAAAGTTCTCAAAATTTGCTTGAACAAGGACATCTACAACCTGGTAGACTGTCCAGTATGTAGGAGCCACCACACACCACTAACATTAGATGTTCTCCTAGAGCAGCACCTCGGGTACTCACCAGCACTTCTGTTTGCGTCACGGTCTTTGCTTCTACCCCTACTGCGGCTACGACTTCGACTTAACCCTCTGCTCTTACTACGACTTTTACTCCTGCCACGTCGCCAGCTAGATTTCTCCCTGTACAAGTCACTCCGGTCGTAGTATCTGTCATAGTCCCTCCATTTTCCATCATCTCTCTTTTTCTCTCTGGTTCTAGAAAAAAAAAAAAAATTGTAGACCACGTTCATGAAAAGAGAAACCAAATTAAAAAACAAGCTTGCTACAAGACACTGTTCATCCTTCCCATCCAATTTGGATAGTGAAGCATTCAAGTCAGAATTTCCCAAATTACATAGACAAGTACAGGATCTCAAAGTTGAATCACTAATTTGTAGAAAACAGCAAGGGGAGGACTAAGAAGGATCAGAAAGGTGAAAAAGTTAGATGAGCAAAACAGAACACATTTTAAAAGTGATGTTCACACTGTGTGAACAAGCTCCAGCCCCTAAAAAACACCCCAACAATGCTTCTCACTTTATATAACAAGGGAAAAAATGGAATCTATGACATCCCTAGGCAATAACATTTGAAAAAACTAACCTTTGTTCACTGGAATCTGCACGGCTTCTCTGCGGACTGGAATACTTCTTTTTCCTGCTATCCCGCTCTTCTTCAACTGACTCTTGAAAATTCTGTTTAAGAGACAACTACCAACCAAGAATGAGTATCACTATTTTTTTTAAAGGACAAAAATAAGACCAAGATTTAGTTCAAATTACAGTTAGCATACCATATAAACCCAATACTTAAGTACTATTGCACAGAACACTTAGGCACTACAAGTGCTCAAGTGCCAGAGGTTGTTTCAAATCTTTCAGGTTTTTCTGCAGACATGTCCAAAACCAAAACTACTTTGATATTTTGTTTTTAAACAGGATTCATAAAACACAAGTTCTCTGTCTACTCTCTGTCTTGTTCGTTAGAGTACGCAATTCTACTAATGAGGTATTTTCTGAATCTCGTAACTGGAACACACCTAAGGAGAGTTACTTCTCAGAGTAGATACATCACTAGTTGACACTTAGAAATAAATGCTTTAAAGCAAAAAACTGTTCACACAGTTGAGCTACTCACATTTCTTGCTGGCCTCGACAAAAGCAGTTTTAGAAGTCTGTCAGCTATACCACTACCGTAAATCACTCTGTACCCATTTTGTACTGTTGCTGCCTTGGCTGCCATTTTACACTCCTTAGAAGCTACTGTAAATTTTAGTGGCAAAAGTTCACATGCAATAATCTTAAAAAGATTTTTCCCAAATAAAACGAAACAAAAAGGACGGCTTCCTGCATCCTTGTTTAGGATTACCCATTGGTAGAAATATTCATGACTTGGGTTGACAGGGCTCTGGACAGCCTAACCTAAGGCCCTCTGCTTTCAACACAAGTGGTATCACACAGTATCTGGAGTCCCTTCCAACCTAGACTTATCTATGACTCTACACTCGTTTTATTTTGTGTTCTCCGTTTGCAGGAATCACGTAATACAGTGAGCTGTACGACAAATCATCAAGGCCCTACTGATGTTGAAATAGCTACCTAATGTCCTGATCCTGTACAGTTGTCCCATAAAGCTGTCCTAGGTATCTTCTTTTGCCTTATCCCTGCTCCCTCCTCCCCAAACCTCTAGAACCTCCCCATTCCCCCCAGCAGAGCACTGGTTAAATCAACTGAAGGTAGTTCTAAAACACTTCTTACAAATTATGGCAAGTACTTTGAGAAGTGATCAGAAAACTGTTCAAGTGAAAGTCTTGTTCATAATTTGCAACTATACGTCCATCACCAAAGCTACTGCCATAAATTGTCACAATTCTGGGTCTCATCCTCAGATAAAAAAAAGGATATCAGGGGAGAAAAAAAATAAATAGCAACTTTAATTTACATCAATTGATGAATCAGGTTCAGTCAAATAAGAACCTGTATTCCACAATACAATATAATGCAGCTTTGTTTTGGTTGGCTGACATTTCGATCTGCAATTGTCACCTTCATGCCCATCAGCCAGTTTTTACTCTGAGGACAGAACAACTAACTCCAGCAGTCTTTCCTTCATATTACTTTAGACTCTCAGACAAAAGCACAAATCTGAATACCCATTTAGAGTACTTGCCAGAAAAAAATGCTCCCTATGGTCCATTTATAAAGACAGCAGCTCTTAACAATGCATGACATATGCATCCCCGGAGTAAGGGACAGAAGGAAAATTTCATATATACTCTGATGTTATTTGCATCTTTCCTATAGTAATTAAAACACATACACAGCCTAAAATATCTTTGCGAACTGTGATCAGAGTATATGGAAATAAAGAACATTTACTTCTATAGCAATTTTTTCCTCAACTCTCTCTCAAAGCTGGTACATTAGGATGCTACAAACACAGAGAAGAGGTCTCTCCCCTTGGAAAATCACCAACTTCGAAGAAGAAAAAAATAATCTTACACAAGCGATAGCACAGGATTATACAATATACAAAGAGATTTAGAAAACTATGGAAATAGTACTTCACTTTTGAGAAAACATGATTGTTTTCAATTTTGTCAATAAAACTTAAAAACAAGATAAAAGAACTGATGGCAAATGAACACTACCTCACTTTTAAAAGTAATTTTCCCTCTATATAGAGGTCACCGTATGTCACTGATTTTAAGTACTACAGAAAACATTTGAAATATTTTCTATTCCTCACAGAATATACCAAATTGGAAATGGAAATGCTTTGGAATCTTTTTGCTTCTTCTCCCTCTCTTAAACCCTTCCAAATCATTATCAGCTCATACTGCCAGGGACGTCTGAATAGGATTTCTGAATGCTGCTAATCTAGATCAAAGGTAGACTCTACAAAGGGATTTTAAAACTTTCTTGTCTGAATGGTCGTCTTCCATTTTTCTTCAGATGCACAGAGATCATAAAGATCATTAGTCATAGTTAAGTGGATTTTTTTCTTTCACATTTTGTCTCACAAATATACAGCATGGCTAATTTGAAAATTAAGAGGCAGGTCGACAGAAAAAATAATGTTACCTCCTCCTTGACTTCTTCTTTTTCCTGACCTGCAGGCTTTGCTTCTACTTTTGTGGGTTCAAGGGAAGGAAGATAACTCTTTGTGTACAGACTTTCAAAAAGTTTATCTACAAAACCTGAAGTTTCTGTGGATAGAGAACACAAGAAAATATGGTTACATATTGATTTAAGCGCACTATTAGATTTACCAGAGAAGTCCCTGAAAAAAGTCATCTAGCTGGACTGCTCACAGCAGCATCATCTCTTAGATTAACGAACATTAGTTCCATTCAATGAGCTGGAATTAGAGTTGTGGAACTTAAGGTTTATTTAGACAAAGAAATTAATCAGGTATATCAAAGACAGAAAGAGAGACTTTTCCTTCAATCACATTTACAACTTTGAAATGTTCTAAGGGGTAAGCAGGATCGAAACTTATGATCAAGTCCACAGTTATTCCATCAGCTGCAGTTAGCAGCCTCTTTACGGCAATTTTTATGAGAGTAAATTATTCACAGAAGACTAATCATCAGTTTAACATTAGAGCACAAAAAAATGCACAATAACTTCCCCAGTGAGCATCAGAATTTCAAGTGTTTAAAACTTTGAATTGGAACCAAATTGCTATAAGAAGCTTGCAAAAGCCTGAAAGATTAATGCAGACCAGGTTTTCAAAAGTTATCAAACATCTGTCACATCTGTCAGAGAAACTTTTGGCAGCACGACTGATACTTCAAAATGAAATTGCTAGCTTTTATTTCAGAGGATTTCCTCCCACCCACCACGGACAAGAGCAAGCTACACAACTTCATTGTGAGACTTTTTTTATTTATTTTAATCACAAGATCTTTATTCCTTCACACTCTGTCAGAAATATTCAATTAATGGATAACAAGAACTATTTTGAAGGCACCAACAGTGCATCATCCTTCCTCCTCCCCCCAGTGAAGTGAAAACCACTGAATGGATGAAGTAGTGGAAAGCACAGTACCTTTTTGCAGAAAGACATCCAGCTGATCAGCACAGAAAGCCTTCAGCTCTTTCTCTGGTTTGTCTTTCTTGACTAATGCCACAACATAGTTGGCTAAGGCTGAGGGGTCTGCATCACATCTATTGAGAGAAAGCGCAATTCCTGATTCTGCTGAAGGATGCCCAAACCCCCACGTTGGACAATCACTGTTACAGAAGAGCCACGGAAGGAAACCTGACAACACACGTTGGATGCTTTTCTGACACCGAGCACCAGCACGGCTGCACTGGGATGACTGAGCCAGCAAAGGCTTTTTGCAGTTACAGCACAATATTTCGGTTGCCTTGTGCCCACCCCACCCACACCTGACAATGTTTCCACACTTCTGCTCCTTTCTGAGCTCTGCCTTTGCTTAGGAAGAACTACCTTTCTTCTTTTTTCACAGAAAGATCCAATTCTAGGGCAACTGAGCAGATGCCATTGTTTCTCAACTTTCTCTAAGCACAGCCACCATCACCAGGTACAATTCCACAAGAACAGCAGAGCAAGTACCAGGAAAGTCACTGCACAATTATCGTAAAGTATTAAAGTGGTTTTAAAGTATTAAAACATTATTACAATGAAAAGCAGTTCAGAAATACATCGCAAAAGCACATTTTAAACATGCACACAGATATATTCTGCACAACTTAAGTCACTGTGCCAAACATACTGGGGTTTTCCTTCCCCAAGGACTATTTCCGTGCCTAAAAATTTTACAACAATCCTTTAACACTGCTAAAATGTTTAAAGGGGTGCGATCATTAATACAGATTCACCATCTGCACTACCTAAGCCCTTATCTAGCTTCATGAAGGCCAAAGATAGCCAACTTTGTGTGGCAATGCTCTGTCACTAATCTGTAAATTGGATATTGCTTTGGATTCCATTATACAGCTACTAGAAAAACACCCAAAGTATGAACTAGATTAACAGTGTTAAATGATTAAGCAATAGCTCCTTGTTTTGCCTCTGTAAAAAGATGCAGATGCAAGTTATCAGATGGTAGGTAGGAACCTAAAACAGTTAACTATTTGAAGATTTTTTATTTTTTTTTTTAAGATTAACATTTAGAGACGGGATTGTGTATCTTCTAAGAACGTTAACTATGGAAATAGAAGGAAATAGTGTAAAGTATATTGAGCTCAAAATAATGTCAAGTAAAAGAAAATAAATCCAGAAAACAAACAAAACACAAAAAGCCATGCAGGTTACAACTGGTTAGAGAAAACAAAAATTCTCAATGAGCAATCACTCAAGCAGCTCTACTCCAAACTAGTTTGCTCGCTGTTTCCAACATCCGATAAAAACCATGTTAAATACAGCAATTAACATCAAAGAAACCACAAATTTACAGATTTTACAATTCTTACACACATACACTTTATTTCTTTTTGTGAGCGTGTATGTAATGTATTTGGTGCTAGTGCCCACATGCAACTGACTATAAACCTTCAATTTAAAATAAAGGAGATGATCCATCACTTTACAACCGTTTCCATTCCTTTCTCTGTATATTAGTTTCTGTCAGGCATTACATCACGCATTACAGGAGCGTGTGTAAGGTGTGTACACTTCTCCAGGTTAACCATTTTGTATTTTCACTCCTGAATCCTTGACTGTCAGGACACACCAGCAAATTCTACAATTCTCTGCCATGAACACCTGTCTCCAACTCGATGTCCCTATAATGCAGCTCAGATACCAAAGGAATGCTGGACAGCAGGACAGAAGGTTGATTGGAATTGGCAGTGAAGACATCGGAGCAAGAGTTACGCTCTGGTCTAGACAGCCAGAAGGATTTGACCAAGTATCAGACAGACATGTTATCTTAAAAAAAGAAAAAAGGAAAATCATGAAGAATTTCCAAAGCCCTCCTACTTAGTGACTACAACTAAGTAGTTTTAAGGCCTATTTACAATACGAAAATAGAAAAATATCTGTAGAAATATCAGTTAACTACACATTGTAAATGTACGTCCTGCAACTCCAAACAGGTATCAGTTTTCCTTTGTGGAAGCTACAAGGCCAGCTCGTTCCTGGCACGCTAGCTTCTTTAGAAGACCCTTGTTACAGACGAAACTCTTCCAGCACTTCGCTACACCTGCGTCACAGGTATTCCATCAGCATGTGACGTGCACTTCAGAGACACAGCAATTTTCATTATCAAAGAAAAACTCCTCCAAACAATCCTCTCCCACCACTCATAAAACCAGAAACCACCAGTCCTCCCAGCCCCCTCCGCCAGGAGCTGGCCGAAGCCCTGACAGCCTCCCGCAGGCATTGCCCACTGGGTGCTCCGTTGTTCCAGCGACTCTCGTTAACTGGCTTACAGTTTTGTGCGCAGGGCTGTGCTACACTCTGCCCTTCAGAGACCACGCTCTGACACCGCGGCACTCTGCGGGCAGGCTCCGCCGGGGCCTGGCACGGAGGCCGCGGTCGCTATGCAGATCTGGGGACAAAAGGC
>VZSZ01000918.1:1033227-1060906 GCA_013398815.1 Ibidorhyncha struthersii | reverse complement strand
GCCCGGGGCCGCGGCCCCTCCGCGCGGGGACGGCCGGTGGCCGGGCCCCCCGCGCTCCCCTCAGCGCCGGCGCGGCTGTCCCGCCTCCCCGCGCGGCTCCGCGGTGTGTGGAGCCTCCGGAGAGCGGTCCCGCGGCCCGCGGCGGGGCCCTCTCCGTGGCGCTCCGGAGGGGTCTGAGCCGGCCGGGTCGGGGGGCGGCTCCTGCGGGGGCCGCACTGGGGTGATAAAGCCCCGAAAGCCCGGGCTGCTGTCTGCAGCCGGCTCGGCCGCCTCTGCGGGTGGGCTCGTTACGGGCGAAGCGGCAGTCACGGCGAGCTGGGGGATTCGGTAGCGTAGAGGGGTAGGAGGCTTAATTAAACTTTTTGGCGTGAGTTAGAACCTTGCGTTGAGTTGTAGTATCTTTGCTTTTCTTTTAAAGGTACTTTGCGCTTTGCTGTAGTGCTTTTATTGTTAATCAGATCTCTGTTTGCTTATCTGAGTGGAGGCACAACTTCTGCCCTGGATAGCTTAGTAGTGCCTTCATCTTGGGGGAAGACCCCCCAAACCCTCAAACTTCGCGTACGTCAAGCTTTATGGCTGCGGCGTCTGTAGCGCGTGTATCCTTTAACACTTGCAATGTGTTGTACGATAAAGGAATAGGGAGAAAGAATAGTTAACACTTAACGGGGGTGTTTAAATGCCGGTGGAGTTTAAATCATTTAAAACACTTTACCTGAAGAGCTCTCTGAACTGCAATTAGAGTAGACTTGCATGCCAGACTCTTCTGCCCTAAGAAGTACTGTTCCCATTTAATGGGAATGATGGAGAAACATTACATGGGGTTTGTGAAGAGTCTGGAGCAAAACCAGAATTCCATGGGTTTTTTGGCTTATGATTTATGTCCGCTTCTGTCTCCCCAGTTCAGGCACCTTTGAATTTGGTAGTTATTGGCAAGATGATCAGTTAGTTGGGCGTTTTATGTGTTATGTTGACTACTGCAGAGTCCTTTGCCTCGGGAAAAGGATTTTAACCCTTTCCTCACAAATTTTTGGTCTTGTTTCAGGAGGCTGAGTCTCAAGGATACAGATTTACATGGTCTGATCATTGATCACGTTAATGGTGGTCTGTTGTGAGATTATGCTGCAGTGTTATGGAGCCCAGAGACATGCTTGTCAGTGACAAGAGGAGCTCAGGAGCGGCCCGTAATATATTATGATTCTGCTGTTAACCTATTCAGACAGTTTTTAATTCCTCTTTCTATTTAACAGGAACGTAAAGGGACAGCAAAAGTTGATTTCCTGAAGAAAATTGAGAAAGAGATTCAGCAAAAGTGGGATGATGAGCGAGTCTTTGAGATTGATGCTTCGGATAGGCAGAACCAAAAGAGGTATCATTGCATTTTTTTAGGTTTTATCTTTTTAAGTGCTTGAAATGTCTTTTCGAGGGAACTTCTTTCTTTCAGAACCCAGGGGGTAAAAAAAGTGGCCTCTTGAATGAACAGTGTTCTTGGATCATGTGGAGGTACTTAGTTAAGCATTAAGTTGGCATTTCTATAGTTGACAACATAAAGCAGTGATGTACATGTGCTGGCCAAGTTCCAGTAGGATGTAAAAAGCCTTCTCCTCATTCCTTGGTAGTGTCAGTACCCTCTGAGATTTTAAAAACAGACTTTGATGACCTTTACTTTTTGGCATGGAGGAGGCTTCTCAGTGTGATGCCTGAGCCTTTACTAGTGGGAGGGGTTTTGCTCTCCCAGTTAGAAAGGACCACTCCTTTCTCTGAAGGAAGGTGTGGACTTGCTCTGCTTCACTGAGAAAAGAAAATTGTTAGACAAATATCTTGGGTCCTGGCGTAGGCCAACCTGTTTTACTTTGCGTGGAAGTGGCTGGGGGCCAGGCGTGTGATCACTTCTGTTCCCCTGATGAGGTGCTGTGACTTCTTTTAGTATGTGACCTATATTGCAGGCATTTGTCCCGCTACCTCGGTAGTCATAGAGCTTCAGTGTGCACCACTTCTGTTGTGATCTGGAGCTCCAGCAAAATTAGTCCAAGGACTGAGTAAATAGTGAAGGACCCAAATGGGTCAGAAGATCTGAATGCTAAATTTGGAGGTGTAATAAAAACTGCTGCGTGTGAGGGTGTGTTGCTCTCACTGTAGAACTTTTTTTACTTAAACGCAGTCGGTTTTTCTCTCACCTGGCTGGTTTCATAATTGACCTCAGCCTTCTCAAGTTCTAAAGAAGTTTAGAAGGTCCTTCTAAAATGGCAGGTGCATGTAGCGCTGGTTTGGACTGTTTGCTGTTGTGGCGCAGATGCGGTCTGCCCTCGTGCCTGGGCAGCTGCCGAGCATCAGTGTTGGCTTCAGCCCTTTACGTCGCCCCGGGGCTCCCGGGGTAGGTGGGTGCCGCCGAGGAGCCCCGCTCGCCCTTGCTGGGGACCGGAGGGTGGCAGCGCCTGCTGAGCTGCGCTCCTGGCCGCCCGAGGAGGGGATGGAGCAGAGCCGCTGGTGGAAGCGTGTTTTACAGGCGAAGGGAGCGTCCGGCGGGGTTGAGAAACACTGTTTAAGTCATGGTTTGATTTCTGCCCCGGAGTAACCCTGAGAAACTTGTTTAAGACAGAACCTCGGGAGGCGCTGAGCATACCTGGGAGCACAGTTCCTCTCAAGTCAGTAGGATCAATGCTGCTTACGGTGTAGAGGGAGGCTTCCTTGTGGAACAGTGTTAGTCCTTTGGGTAGGTTTGACTGAACAAGCTGTGACCTTGGCAATATGAGGTTAGTTATTTGTTATCTGGGAAAGTCAAACTAACCCCTGATAATAACTAAAGTGGTGTAACAGGTGGCAGCCTCTTAAATTGTAATATTTTGGAAGCAAACAAATGGCTTGGCATTTGTTTATGAATATCAGTGGTACTGCCTGAAGGGGAAAGACGAGACATGAAATGGAGTGCTAAGGTGGAGGTAGAATTTTACGGTGTCCTAAAGATCTAGAAATTATCTTACTTGATCTGAGAGGTGAGGTTACAACAATATAATATGCATTCAAACCACTGTGCAACAATACAGCTCTGTGAAATGAGTAGTTATTTACAGTCTGCCACTAGGAGACCTAAAATCGGACAATGGGAGACTAAATAAATCACTTCAAGCCTTTTCGGTAATTAATTTACAGAAGCAGGATTAGAACTTGTCACCTTTGGGAAGATGGTGTATCTGTTTCAAAGTTTCTCTGTGATGTCAGTCCTATGTGGGTTTTTTCTTTTGCACTTTTTTTAAAAAGATGTAAACCCTTTAGTATATCAGTTCTTTAAAATCTAAGACTTGTGTTACTGGCAAGCAAGGTATTATTTTGACGTCACTGTGGGGTGATAATAGCTGAACATATCAGTTAACTGTTGTACTTTTGCATCTTCTGATGGTCATTTTAAAAGCTAATTACATCTTTTAATTCTTTGAATTTCTTCTCAGCAAAGGAAAGTACTTTGTTACGTTTCCTTATCCCTACATGAACGGCCGCCTTCACCTGGGACACACGTTTTCTTTATCTAAATGTGAGGTAAAAATTTTCCTTTGCTGATATCTTTAAATACTACTCCAGAACAAGTCCTGTTTTTGTAGTTGAATGTTGAGCTAATAGAATGTCTGGTTAATTACTTTATAGATTCAATAGTGACTTAATTCTAACTGTCCTTTTTTCCCATATTTTCAGTGGAAATACCACTGATCGCTTTTTTTAATTCTAGGAGACTAGACTGCAGATGTTTTCCCCTACTCATTCTTCCAGATGTGCTGAGATTTTTGGGAAATGCTGCTGCTTAGCATTTGTCTAGCTGCTAAATGGTGCAAACTTCACAAGAAATCTAACTCTCTCTTGTTTGTGAATACTGTACTCTGTTACCTGTATGTTATCAGGCTTTATCTAGCGGATATGATTCCACAAAATCGATCTCTTTTTTGCACCCATTCTTCCCTAGTCAAAAACAGCCCCCTGAAAATTAGAAAAGCTTCTACTTAGACAGCCAGGCCGTGGCAGACCTGATAACAAAATCTGCTTTCAGCTTCTTTTCCTTTGGTTAGCTTCCTCTTGACTGCATTTATCTATCTTTCAGTAGTTTCATATTAAAGAAGGAATTACACTGATTTTTTTTTTTTTGAGCAGGGGGCTGATTTAGCCTTATGCCATTCTTGTTCCATCTGTTTCATTTTTCCATTTTATATAGTTTGCAGTTGGGTACCAGAGGCTAAAGGGAAAGACCTGCTTGTTTCCATTTGGTTTACACTGCACTGGGATGCCTATAAAGGTAAGATGGTTTGAGTTACTGTGGGCTCTCTCCAATGGTGTTTATACTTAAGACTACTTAGGGCATTGTTTACTGTCCGTCCATCCATAACATGATGCTAATTTAATAAAAAATTCATCAAGATGGTGTGATTTGGAACCTGAATTTGTAGTAAAGATGTGTTGTACTTGAGTTATACATTATGACTTTCTAGAAAATAAAATGCTTTAATTTTAAGTTTACCTATTGTATTTTTTCATTTGCAAGAAAATGCTCACTGTAAACCTCTTCCTGCCGTGCCAGGCATTCCTGAAGTTGCAACATCTCCTAGAAGTTAATGGAATGTCCAGAAAAAGTTTAAAGCATTGTAGCGGAATGCAAAGTGTTATCAGTAAAAAGCACTCCTTAGCTGTAATTGAAGCAATTGCCATGGAACAGTGCTGATAGACTACCAATAACTCTATTTAGGCTTGTGCGGATAAGCTGAAAAGAGAAATGGAATTATATGGCTGCCCACCTGAATTCCCTGATGAGGAGGAAGAAGAGGAAGAAAGTTCAAAAAAAGAAGAAGAAATTATCATCAAAGACAAAGCAAAAGGCAAAAAGGTAAACTTCAACAAAGACTTTCTGGATTGGTAGCTGTGCTCTCAAAGCTTCAAAGTACATGCTATGGGTTTTTCTTCCTTCACCCTCCTCAGAGAAACTTGTGATACAAATAGTTAATTGTTTTTTCCAAGATAGCTGGGTGTTTTTTTTTTTGGTACACTTGAAAAAAAAATGCATCAACTGCATGCCTTCTGCGATACCATTTTAATGCATGAAATCTTAAAGGTGAGCTGGTGCACCGTTTAATAGTTTCCTGAGAAAAATGAGATCATCCAGAGTAATATGCTGATTTTTTTTTCTTTTTTTCCCCTGCACAAAGCATTCACAAACAAGTTGTGGGAAATAACCCCGCTTTCTCGGTGGTAGGGGATATATATATACACCTACTATTCTGATTATTCTTTTGTAAATTGGTATCTAGCTGATTCTGGCTAGATATGCTAAGTAAAATCATCCAAACTATTTTGGCTTATCAGGTATTTAAATGAGTTTTACGGTTTTGGGAGTATCACAAAGCAAGGAAAAGAATCAAGTCTAGGACAAATGTAGAGATGTATTGTTTGTGTACACGAAAGATTGTCACACTGGAAGCAGTGGATCTGGGATACCGTCTGCTGTACATCACCAGAAGATGTGATCTTTCCCACTCTTGCGGGTAGTGAGTTGCTGTTGGGTAGAGACAGAAGGTAATCAAAGGACAATAGCTGGAAGGAGTAATATGAGCAAAGTAACGGCAGAAGAGGTTTTAGATACAAGGGTATAGTGCAGGACTGCTCCACCTTTTTGTGGTAAAAACACATATTTGTTTGACAAGGTCCTCAGTGAACTGGTCATTTCTTGCCAGTCTGTCATGGCACACCCTGATACCTGCAGAGGTACCGGATAGCTGTAAGCACGTAACGGTTGAAAAGGGGAGGTTAATGTCTGTAGGGTTGAATACAAGCTGGGAAATAGCGTAGATCAGAAACTCTAATTATTAATCTTCACTGTGAGAGAAAGGATGCTAGAATATTTGTATTTAACTCGTATATCTGGAAATAGAAAGCATAACATTAATAGAGAAAAATGCTCTTGAGCATATAAAGTTATTGTGAATACAAGAACGTGCACTTCTTTCTAATCTCACTTGTCCTTTCAGAGTAAGGCTGCTGCCAAGACTGGCTCTTCCAAATACCAGTGGGGAATCATGAAGTCTTTGGGTCTTTCTGATGAAGAAGTAGTCAGTTTTTCTGAAGCTGAGCATTGGCTGGATTATTTCCCTCCCCGTGCTGTGCAGGATCTGAAGAGCATGGGCCTGAAGGTAACTGCATGAAATCTAAAACTCAGTTATGCAAGCAGTTATACTGGTATTGTCATTGTGTTCACAAATATGCTGCTTCTCTTCCGAGAAGATTTTCTGCATAATACCAACATTCTGGAAATGTTTCTGGTGGTTTTGGAATTGTTCTTTAACCTTTTAATAGTCTTGGGTGATAATTAAGTGCTTTCTTGTATAGGGCTTATACCCTATGCAACAATCACAACTGGAAACAATAATCGAATAAAGGAATGATGACTTTCACTTCTTGTTTCCGTATTAGATAGTTGTTCTGTAATCAGTATTGACAGTAGTTTTAGGAAGAGGAATGATATTAAATAAAGATACTTCTCTGGCTGACAACAGATTTTAAAAAATAAAGACAAGTAGAGATTATGAAACAAGATAGTGCTGAAATTTAGCTGGAGCAATGGCTTAAAACTACTACAAAAATCTAAAATTCACACTCGGCAGACGGGGCCTTGATTGTTTGACATCTGAGGTCTGAAAGACTGCACATACAGGCTGCATAGTTGTGTTGTTAAGCGTGCACCCTTTGTGTGATACATACATGCATTATCTCTTTGGAGAGAAACTTCTTTTTATTTTTAAAATAATAGTTTTGCTATTGTGAAGTTTCTTGAATTTCTTTATTCTGTTTACTTACTGGAGACTCTTATGCATTTCCAGGTGGATTGGAGGCGTTCTTTCATTACTACAGATGTTAATCCTTATTACGATTCCTTTGTACGATGGCAATTTCTTACATTAAAGGAAAGAAATAAGATTAAATTTGGGAAACGGTAAGCCTGCCACTCAACTGAGTTTCTTGTCACAATGGATAAGCTCAGTTTTACCAAAGACAGGACCTGATGACATATCTCTAGAACATGCTTATAACTCACATTAAACTAAAATCCTTTCATTTCAAATACTCTATTAGTCATGGTGAAGTAGTGCATTTCTTGTGCTAGCAAAGTGTGTGAGACTGTATTCCTGTTTTAGTTTTTCCATGGATACCAACTCGAAGCAAAATAGGTCCAGTACTGAAAGCTCTTGCAAAAACTATTAACATCAGTGGAAACATTGATGCAAAATTTGAAAATACCATTAAGAGGTTTCTTTTTCATAAAGATATTTTTTTCTCTTGTTCTGCATATTATTTTATTTGCTACTAAGTGCAAATATACCTTTTTCTAGATACACAATTTATTCTCCAAAAGATGGACAGCCTTGCATGGATCATGACAGGCAAACAGGAGAGGTAATATTTTTAATTGATGTTTTTATGTATTGCTTATGATCTTAAAAACTGAATGAGAAAATCAATTGTATCTTGGAGCAAAATGGGTTTTGTACGTACAGAGTTATGGGTTCTCAGTTGTCAGTACGTGTGAAAATTGAATTAACTCCTCTATTGAGAATATTTGCCTTGAACTATGGATGGTATTTTCCATTGTAGCTGTTTTCTGTGAGTATTTGGCAATTTGTGCCAGCAACGTCACTACATCATACCATTATCTATCTGTTGAAACAAAACAAATAAGTTGTTATTAACTTATGTGTTGCTGAGATAGTGGCTGTGACGAGGACATTTTTTGACATAGGAGTAAAGTATAACCTCTCTCTCCAGCCTGTGTTTTAATAAACAGCCGTTTGTATCAATGGAAATATGATCTACTTTGAAGAAAGCTTCGGTGCCTTAAATAACATTTAGGTTAGGTTACTACAAAATAAGATTTATTTTCTTTACTGCTTGAGTCAGTGCTGTATATTGATAGCTGCATTATGTGAATTGTAGGGAGTTGGGCCTCAAGAATATACGCTGATAAAAATGAAGGTGTTAGATCCTTATCCCGCAAAATTAAGGTAGGTCTTGAATTTGTAATGGCGAATACGTTCTATCTTCTGGCCAGAAGTGACCGCTAAATGAGACAGTCTGTTTTGCCTAATGCAGAATATAATTTCACCCTGTTATTTTCTGTCACTTCAAAGACTTGGTCTCTTGTTTGAGCTGCTATATTCACTAGTCTGTGTGAAACTCAAATTGGAGTTTAAAATAAAAAAAAAAAGAAAGAAAATGAAAAACCCGCAAAGAACTTAATGACCCACTTTCACCACTTAGGAAATGTTACTTAAAAGTTCATATTAGCTTAAAAGCATGTTCTGTATTGCCCTGAATGTTCTTATTTTGGTGACTTATAAAATACTTTTTTCCCCCCAGTGGCCTAAGAGGAAAAAATATCTTCTTGGTGGCTGCTACGCTCAGACCAGAGACCATGTTTGGACAGACTAACTGCTGGGTTCGCCCAGATATGAAGTACATCGGCTTTGAAACTGTGAATGGGGATATTTTTATCTGTACCCAAAGAGCTGCCAGGAACATGTCCTACCAGGGCTTTACAAAAGATAATGGAGTCGTACCTGTTGTCAAGGAGCTGATGGGAGAAGTAAGCATCTTGCAGCTTGCTGGTCAGGCTTATCTGTTCCTGTGAAGCTTATGCTTACAAAGGTGATGGTAGAATTCTACTTACAAAGAAAATACAGGAACTATTTCAAAAATTTTTGAGTGTTTAGTGACTAAAAGAGCAAGCAGAAGACAGCTTTCTTGGCAGCTGAGCTATAGCTACTTCTGGGAGATCAACCTGATGCGCTTACCTGCGGACAAATGCCTTACTAGTGCCTTAGCATTACTTGATGAATGAATGGTTTTAAGTAACATTTTTCTCCATGCTGGGAAGAGTGATGACTTCTCTAAAAGGAATGGAAAGTGATATAAAAAGTAATGGCTGAAAGGGTTATGTGAAAAGGGCTTTTTGTTGATGCTGAAATTTTCAATACATCTTTGTAAATGAAGCTTTCTTAGCTTAGTAGTTGAATGTTAGTGATTTTTGATATTTACTATCCTTGTGTGTAGTTAGTGGCATTTGTTCATCCTTAATACAAAGTACCTGCATGCTGTTTACATCACTTGATCTCCGTTCACTAAAACTTGTCACCATCTTTCTTGATCCTGCTTTAATGGATGAAGTAGAAAATGCAGTTTTTGTTTCTTTGTTAGTAGACATGATGTGAATTCAAGCAAATTAGAGGAGTAGAAGACAACTGCAACATCTAGACTACCTCCTGTCAGTTTACAAATGGTCGTGACAATATGCTTTTCCTGCCTTTGTTTAATTCAGCTTTTGACAGTGGCTTCCTAACGCATTCCTGTTGTGATGCTGGTGTGCTTCGGATATTTGGAGGCAAACTGTTCTCCCGCTTGCTATCTTTTTCCAACTCTACACTTCAGTAGTTTTGCTTTCTCTGAATTGCTTTGTCCATATTATCTGGTATTTGACTATTTCTACTGGTAAATAGTCCATGTACTGTCTCAAATGGTACACGTGTGCTTTTTCATATGTACTTCCTTCTTGTCTAACTATATATATTTTTTTAAAAAATTATTTGTAATATGTAACAAATGCCAGCAAATTTGAAGAATATCAGCCAGGAGAGCTTATTCAGGTAGGCTGAAAAAGTGCTATTTATTGTAATGATACTCCTTTGTCCTGCATAGGAGATTCTTGGCGCTGCGCTTTCAGCACCTCTCACCGCCTACAAAGTTATATATGCTCTTCCCATGCTCACGATCAAGGAAGATAAAGGTAACCTTACAGCAGCATCTTGCCAAAGCCTGTTTGATGTGCCTTGTGCGTTCAGTACGTGTTGACTAATCTTTTTATCTGTTGTATCTCTTTCTTTGTCAAGGAACTGGAGTGGTAACAAGTGTTCCCTCCGATGCTCCAGATGACATTGCAGCCCTGAGAGACTTGAAAAAAAAACAGGTCAGTCTGTTAACTGAATTGCTTCTGTTTCCTTTCTGTAGTGTGGAGGGTCAAAAGTGGATGTTCAATGGGTAAAATGAAACTCCTTTTAATTGGAGTTTTGCCAGATCTAACTTGAAATCAAAGTAGTTAAAAATAAATGAAGTTAAAATGAGCTGGGCTGTGACATATTTTTTTATTCTGGGACTTCAAGAAGAGTTTTGGACAAGAATCGTGTAGCTTCTGCTGTATCTTAAGCTACAGAAGAGTACCAGTGAAATAGAAATAAATACCTGTTGTGGAAATGACTTTCAGAGGTGAGATTAAAACCTCTGTATGAATTTGAAATGAGACTTAAGGTAGCCGTTGCTATTACAGCTTCAAGAGTACGTGAGTATCTAAACAGCTTTCCCTGGCTATTGAATTTTTGTCCCACTTGTTTGCAGGGTAGAGTAATAGTAGGGTTTTCCGTCTTAAAAATGTGGACAGTTATCACAAAGAATCACCTGGAAATGGGATGGGGATTAAACTCAGGTATGAGAAATGGTGCAAAGGCAGGGAAGTGGCATGGTCTGCTTTATAACAAAATATTATGCACAAGAAAGACTATATGAATAGATAAAAGCCTTTAAATCTAGAAGATTTTTTCTTCTAACCAGATTGCATGTTTTTTCTTCTAACTTTCAAAGGCTTTGAGGGTGAAGTATGGCATCAAAGATGAAATGGTCCTGCCATTTGAACCGGTAAGTATGCCCAGGCATGTCTGTCTGCAGTACATATGACTTTGTATTCATTGAGAAATGTGCCAAGAACTGTGTTGGCCTTTTCCAGAATTTCTGTTTAAAGTTGTCCTCAGCTGAAAGAGCTGAAAAGTTTCAAGTTTTCATGTTTTGCTAGAGTTGTACTATTTGGTCTGTTAGGGGTTGCAACCAAGATTTGTTATTCTGTGCTATACTCGGAGATAAAGAAAAGTATTAATTTTTGTGGGAATTACTATTTTGGAGAGTGGATTGCATCATCATACTGATAACCTGTTTGTTGGTTAAAACTCACAGCCTTAATGGCCAGATCATTATTGTACCTGCTCTATGAAAAGAGCTGAAGTCCCTTACTGTGCATGCAGACTCATGGCTGAAACCATTTTCATGAGAAAACATAGATTACAAGTAAAGCTGTCCCAATGTTCTGCATTATCCTTGCTTCCACTTGCCAGCTTCAGTACTGGTACAGCTTGGTACTGGTGTTACGACTTGTAGGAGGGCAGATCAGGAGTCACACTGGGGACTGCTGGGAACGTTTGATTTGATGAGTGGGATTGCACTAATACTTTAAGTTCTACGCAAATTGATCAGTAATAGATGCTGCAAACTTACACAGAGTGGCAAAATACAGTAGAAGTTTGACATTAGCCCTAGCACCTGCTTCTGCTGCTGTTAGGGTTCTTTGTTTAATATTGCTTTTGGCCAAGATGTCATGCAGCACAGACACTTTCAGGTAACAAGTAAGAGCTGCCCTTTTTCCCCTTCATAATCTCTGGTTCAGACTCTGGTCTGCCTCGGGACTGCAAACCAAGCGATACACACTTGTCTCTGTTTCATTCAGTGTGTCACTTCTAGTGAAGCTTGTGAAATCTGCGAAACAGATCTTTGTGTTAATTTTATTACATTGAGATAATTTGAACTGAGTACCTGAGACTGTTTGGTTAATTCCCAGGTGCCTATCATTGAAATCCCAGGCTATGGCAACCTTTGTGCTCCGTCAGTCTGTGATGAGCTCAAAATCCAGAGCCAGAACGACAGAGAGAAACTTGCTGAGGCCAAGGAGAGAGTGTACCTGAAAGCATTTTATGAGGGAGTAAGTAATAAAAGATGTTGATAAGTGTTTTCTTGCCGAGTTTGAGGAGGAGGAAAAAAGTGTGTAAAGATCGGTAACAAAATCGGAAAGAAGGAGATTTTTTTTCCCCCAGACTACTTCTTGTTCAGACTTCTCCTGCAGTCAAGTTCAGCAGCTGAAGGAGTTCTGTAGAATTGAAGAAAGAGAATGGAGTGTGACTTCAAACTGAGACTTACAGTCCGGTTTCCTAGCAAGTGATCATATTCTGGGGAGTTGATCAGTTTTGTTACAAGTATTGATTTAGAAACTGATATGAACAGAGAGATGTGTTGGTGTGTAGTGTATTTTGGTTTTTTTTTGTTTTTTTTTTTTTTAAATCCCCTATCTTTACTTGTGTAATGGCTTACTATGATGCATTCCTCCGCTGTTTTCTTGTAAGCTGACAACAATGTTTATTTCTGACTAGCCAGTGTTTGATTGCCTATGCACATGCTGACANTTTTTTGCATGTCAAAGACTGCAGTAACTGCTTCTTTTTGTTGGTCTAAAGAGCTATTGCACCTATTTCTTGTTCATTAAAAAAAAATAAAATCAACTCCTATGACCCATCTTTTACAGGTAATGCTGGTGGATGGATTCAAAGGGCAAAAAGTTCAAGATGTCAAGAAACTTATTCAGAAGATGATGGTGGATAATGTATGTGCTAGTCTGCACACAGCTGCTTTGAAATGATCCATGTTGTCCTTTTTGCAGTAGCTGAGTTGCTGAAGAAACCTCTCTGTTTTGGTTCTGCAGTCCTCTAAGTAGTGCTTTGGATAGCTACAAAGTACGAAATACTGATAAAAGAAGGACCTTGTGTTCTTGGACTAAGTGGGGTGAATAGCTTAATTGGAGACCTCTTACTCCTTGCTTCATCCCTTCGCCTTGTCTAGGAAATATTTTGGTGGTTTGATTTAATCTTTGATACCGTTGGGAAGATACTGAAAGTGTAAGATCCAAATTCCCAGTTTCTTTCAAGCCTGCCAATAAAGGCGATCTGTGACAGGCAGACACCTCATCTCTGGGGTTCATCGTGCAGAGAAGGAAGAGTAATAAATGAACAATGATCATATCATCTCTCTAACTTCCTGATGAGGACTGCAAGTGAGAGAGGCTTCAGTTATTTAGCCAATATTCCCCCGTGAATGCAGCATGGTTACGTTCAGATTATAATACAAGACTTCATCCTGTTTCATCCCGCATCAGAATGCGGTTTGTGAAGGGAGAATTAACATTCACCGTTACATTCTTCTTTATCCCCCACGCTCTCTCCCCCTGTTTTTTTTAGTAGCTGTTTTAATCAGTAGGGACATAGTGAGTGACGTTTTGTGCTTCTGTCCTCCCTTTTGTCATGCATGGAGACATTCTTTACAAAATTATGTGAACTGGTACCTCAGAGGAGTACATAGTCAGGTGTTGCCCTCCTTTGACTGAAGTGAATACCGAGGCAGAGAGCCTGTGCAGTGGTGAAAGCCATGCAACAAATGCTGTAAAACAGATTAGAATGGAGGGGGTGCTTTTTAGTAAGATGTGAGGATTTTCAAGACTTTGCTAAGTACTTCAATCGTAGCTTTTATTGCCCTTTCAACTCTTAGGATGAAGCCATGATTTATATGGAACCTGAGAAACAAGTTATATCGAGGTCTGCCGATGAATGTGTCGTGGCCCTTTGTGACCAGTGGTAAGTGAAGTAAAGCTGTAGTTATAAAGTTACTGCCAATTATATCCTACTTGTGGGTTGCTTTATTGCAATAAACTTTTCCTGACTGTAGGTATTTAGACTATGGTGAAGTGAACTGGAAGAAACAGGCATCAGAGTGCTTGAAACATCTAGAGACGTAAGTTATAAAAGTGCATGTAAACGGGAGCGATTGTTTGCTGCTGGTGTTGGTGGTCTAAGAGGGTTGAGAGGAGTAATTAGTAATAGTGTATTTCTTACAGGTTTTGTGAAGAGACTAGGAGAAATTTTGAAGCTACGTTAGGTTGGCTACAGGAGCATGCCTGCTCCAGGACATATGGCCTAGGTAGGCAAAACACTCCTTTTCTTGCTCAGCGCTTCATGAAGATGGTACTCATCACTTAATTTGAAGGCTTAAGGTCTATCTAGAATCCAAAATACGTTTGTTTATTTATTAAAGTCTAGAACAGATTTACCCAATGCTGCATCTTGATCTAGCATCCTGGAGAAGGCACACATTCTTGAAAACACATGTGGGCAGGGGTAACTTTAATTTTACCTTGCTGCAGCAATTCTATGCAGCATCTCTGTAGGTAGCTTTTTGCCTGGGCCATTGATTTGGAAGGGACCTCAGAAGAAAGAACTAATACCGCTTCTTGGGTGTTCTCCTTAAATTGTGACTAGCCTTCACCTTGTGTAGCCTATGACATGGGACAGCTGTTATGGGACAACTGCACTATGATACACAGCAAACCGTCATGAGCTGAAATTTGACAGTTGTGTTAAGAAGGTGACTACAAAAATAGCAAGTACTTTCTCTTTAATAAAATATTCAAATGCATAAGTTGAGTTTTTAAAAAAAGGGTTTTTAAAGGCATAAGCATGAGTACTTGCATATAGTGTGCGTGTATATATCTGTTCCACTGAAAGTCATAAACTGCTTACATATGCTTGAGTGTCATGCTTGTCAGTAGGGATGGTGGCTTCCATCTCTTCTAGGTACCCGGCTGCCGTGGGATGAGCAGTGGCTGATAGAGTCTCTCTCCGACTCCACTATCTACATGGCCTATTACACAGTGGCTCATCTCTTACAGGGAGGTAACCTGAGGGGCCAGGGAGAATCTCCTCTAGGCATCAGGTAAGGAGAGTAAATCATTAAGTTTCTTGTTCAATTAAGTGTGCTTATCTACTGAATTCTTCTTGACAAAGATTTGCCAAGCAGGCTGATTCTTTGCTTTTGTGTTTAAAAAGCATCACTGTTAAAACTTAACCTGCTGTTAGCTAAGTTACAGCAAATCTGCAGAAGGAAAATAAGAAAAAAGAAAGGAGTATGGTGGCCAGAGAGAGAGGAGGAATGTCCATGAAAGCAGAACTGTATGCAGAATAATTCACTTTTTTTACTACTTCTTTTACTTGCCTTGAAATGCTCCTGGCCAAGTGTTTTTGGGGGATTGGTTTCAGTGGCTGCCAAAGTGTCTGTGCTTACTGAGACTGCTTTGCAACTATAAAATACTGTACGCTTCAGTGTACGAAGTGGGCAAGATTAGCACTTAGTTTTTGTCACTATATTAAAAGTTGGTAACTCTCTTAGAAGTTTAGAACCATCTTTTATCCACAACTCATATGTGGAAACCTTCAAAGTAAGAGGGAGAAGGCATTGTACCAAAATACCTTCTAAGACTGCTCTGTGACCTCTTGGTTGGAGTGGTTGTGAACTTTCAGTGATAGAGATCAGAGAGTACAACTCACCTGGAATTGAAAAAAGCCACTACCAATCTTGCCTTGGATCTTATGCTCTAATTCTGCATGTTCTATGAACTGTTTTCTGGAGTAGTTTACACATTGGAACTGGAACTTACCTATAACTAATCTGAAAACCATTTTGAAAGTGAAGATTTCATGAACAGAAATAGTTCTGAAAGTCTTGGCAAGGTTTTAATTTTGGCTCAGACCTCTCTAATTAGAGAGGCTACCTACATACTAGTCATGTCTGGAAACAAACTTTGAAGTGAGCATCCCAAGAACTGAATTATAGATTTGATGTAATTAAGTGTATACAATTAGAGCATACTCTTACGTGAGTAGATAACATCTTCCTTATAGCGTTAGCAAACACTTTTTACTAAGACTTACTCTGTGGGGTGAAGCAAAAGAGGATTTATGGCGTGTCATGTCAGTCGCCATCTGGTTACAACAGTCTTTGGCACCAAACATAGGAGCTAAGTCACAGCCCCCAGCAGTAGTTTAAAGCATAGAACAATAACTGCCAGATCTAAACCAGCAAACTGGTGCACATAAGACTTATTCTAGACTGCTGGTATCAACTGTCATTTGAAGTAGTTGTTTAATGGGTACTGGAGGTACTTTGGGTCTAGAATGCTTTTCTTCTCTGCACAATACAGGCCAAAGCACCTCGGTAGATGTTAACAAACAGTGAATTTGAAATTACTTAATTTGAAATGTGTGCAGGTGGTATCTGGTGGACTCCAGTGAAATTTTAAGGAGCTAGGAATAAAAATTCCTGTAGAAACCAGAAAGGTATTTTTTTTAATGCAGGCCAGTGGCTGCAGAACTGTGGGTCTAAGTTGCATCTCATCAGTGTTTTCATTCAAAATTGTGGATCCTACTACCTCTAGTAATTGGGTAAGATGTGTCTTATAGTGAATGTTAATTTTGAACAGATTAATTCCTTTGAAAGTGGGAAAAGACCACTAATTTTTCCAGGAAGGAGGCGATCTTGAATTTTACAGCAATTCTCCTGTACTCTTGCTGTTTCATGTCTGTGGAAGCCAGAAGCCATGGCTCTATGACCCAGTGTGAGGGAGGGCAGAGAGACTTAGGTGCTGGTAATAGGTTTTCAGTATTCAGTTAAGGTCACAAGTGGGGTTGGGGGGGTGGCGTTTGGAAAAGAAATAATCAGGTTTCCAGGACGTTCAAGATTATGCTTTAATTATTAATTACATTTTCTTTACGGTAGTCTTTGTGCTTTATTGGGAAATATCAAAGGGCACTTTCAAGCAGGGCATGGCTCGAGTAGTTCCGAGTTCTGATGTTTCTGATGTTGGACTCGCTCATCTGCTCTTAGACAAAGTACTTGTACGCTCTTTGTCCATGTTTGCTCTGCTTATCAAAGGGAGTATGTTGTGAGAATGAATCAAGGGTTTTAAGCTGTCTTAATCAAAATGCTGTGGGGTGTAAGAAGAACTTTTACTGCCACGTCAATATGGGACTAATTCTGTGCAGGGCACATCAAATGAGCAAAGAAGTCTGGGATTACATCTTCTTCAAGGCAGCTCCGTTTCCTAAAACAGAGATTCCAAAAGAAAAGTTGGACAAGCTAAAGGAGGAGTTTGAGTTTTGGTATCCTGTGGATCTCAGAATTTCTGGCAAAGATCTTGTTCCGAATCATCTGTCGTACTACCTCTATAATCACGTGGCTATGTGGTCAGATGAAAGGTAAGTTTGGAGATAATGCAGAGCAGGTGTGCAGGAGTTTGCAGTTCTGGTACATTTGCTAATGGCTTTTTTGGACTGTACCACATTCAGAACTAGGTTGAAAATGTATTACTTCATATTGCAGCTTTGGTACAGTTGTCTATAGTAAAAGTTACTGAAATTGAAGGCTTTTTGCCATTACTTCCCTTGTTTTTCTAGAATCCTTTAAAGATTTTAGGATGTCAGATTCATATATACAAATACCAAAACATTGCTTAAAGCAAAACTGAAATCTAACTGCGTAATATGACTTCAGTTGACTTGCTGAATTCCTGTCTGTTCTCGGCAGTTTCCATCAGCTCTAGAGCAAACCTAAGGATTTATATGTCCGAACTAAACAGTACCTTGGCTTGGTGCTTCCTTAGACAATATGTGTAAAAACATACTAAAATGGCATTGGTGTATCTTTAGAGTTTTTTCCTCCTTTGGGAGTGGAGAGAATATTAAGTAGCAGCATCTAGAGCTAAATCCAAATTCAGCCAATGCTGGAATTGTGGTGTTTGATGCTACTTTTCATTTGTTTTGGCTATTTATGGAGGCATGAAATGCTCAAACCAGGACACCACGTGAAAAAGCAAATGTGTAAAAATGGAGAACAAATTTGAACTTCAACTTTCATTGGTGTATTTTATAAAAGTCAGATGTCTTCGGTAAATATCTCCTCCTATGTATCTTCCAGTATTGAATCACATTCCTGCACTGGGTTTTTAAGTAACTTTATTATGATTAGGTTTTCTTAATTACTTCTCAAGGATTGTTAAAACAGTGTATATGTATAGACTGTGCAGTACAGGTTGATAATCTTTGCTGATAACAGGGTGCTTCTAGAAGGATATAGTTCTGTGCATTAAGATACTATGTTTGCATTCCCTTGAACCTCTGTTTAAGAGCTGTATAAAACTGTACATAGGAAAAGCTGTTTTCTCATGTGTAGTAAAGATGGTCCCGAGGAATTTGATATCTGCTTCCCCCGTTGGTGGAGATCCGTGGGACTTTGCTCTATCAAGTGCTGTTGCGCAATGCCAGTCACTGGCCTATAAATTAAAGACAGCTGAATAGGAGTTGGGGTAAATGAAGTATAATTGTAGGAGCAATGTTCCCTGCTTTGCATTTCAGCAATGATAATTCCTAACCCTTATATTGTAGTTCTTTCCATCTTCAAAGACGCTCCTTAATTATTATTATTTTTTTTTAAGACACCCCCTAGGTATTTTTTTGAAGATTCCACTTAAGGGGTTCATCCCTGTCCTGGAACATAAAATGTTTGTTCTTTTTTTTAAAAGAGAAAATTTACTTTACCAAATGCTTTGTATCTTTTCTTGAAACAGAGAGAAATGGCCAGTAGCTGTGAGAGCAAATGGACATCTCCTCCTCAATTCTGAAAAGGTACAGTGAGGTTTTGTGTATGAGATGGCTTTTGCGGTTGCCAAATAGGCACTTGCCAGCCAGGCTGGAAAAATCCTTCTTGGAATTTAAGAGGAGGAAATAGTGAAAATTCTAGTTTCTTCATTGGTGCCCTCCAGTTTTTCATTCATCAGAGGTAGAGACCTGCCTTTCCTCCAAGTCTGTCTAATGCTTTTCTTAAGTTAGCTCTTTTATAGCTTCACCAGTTTAGTAAAGATTTCAGTGCATTTCTGTTGAGTTCTAGGGTACTGTAGAATTTTTTTTTTTTTTGGCGAAATTTTAGCTTTGATAAGCCTTGGAGTAGGTACAGTGAGGGGGAAAAGGTTAGTGCCAGTAACATGCTAATGTATGGAAGTTATGAAATTGAATTTAATTGAATTTCCTGAAGCTAGGAATTAGGCTTTGGAGACTGTTCAATATGAAGCAAAAAAAACCCGCACCAGAGTCCTTCTTGAAAAATCAATGCAGGATGAGCTGAAAATGCCGCTGTTGAAGTAATATTTAAGTTTAATTTAGGTAATTTCTGGAATTAAATTTTGGTACCAGTTGTCCCGTTTTTCAAAGCCTGACGAAGTCTGGGGTGGAGCCCAAGCGATGCAGAAGGCAGCTACTGTTTCCCTGCGGCTGTGGTCTGTATGTGCCTTAGTTGTAGCAACTTAGGCAAGCCTGGAGACAAGTTCAACATTCAGGAGTTAGATGAGTGCTTGCGAAGTTTAGTCTGCTTTTACTGTGATTCAGTTTGGATTTACCAAATTGCTTTTGCTATGGCTCATGAGAAAATACTTTCTTAATGGTTTGCTCAAACCCTTGTTGTGTCTGCCTTGCTTATCCAACAACAAAATGGATGTGTGAGAAAACAGACTCTTCTATTTCTTTCAGATGTCTAAATCTACGGGCAACTTTCTTACCCTGACTCAAGCTGTTGACAAGTTTTCTGCAGATGGTAAGTATGTTCTGACTTGCATCTGGTTTTCGATTATGCCAAAATGACTAAAATTAGTGTTTTGCTCTCAAAGGAGCAGTGGGTTTATTGGAGTAATGAATTGTAATAAATCCAGTGCTTACTGCCCGTTCTTGTTTTAAAAGCTGAGCTCTATTTACAAAATTGGGGTGCATGTTAGCACAACATCTGTTTCAACCAAGAACTGCTCCTGGTGCTGAGCGCTACTTAGGGGGTGCCTGTTTCATTCTTCCACATTCACTTGAGAGATCACAACACAAGACACGTGCTGTCGCTGCGCACTGTTGTGTATACATGCATGCCCTGGTTCCTTCCTGCACGCTCTTGTTTTTCGGACAGGGATTGTACTGGTCTCCTGGTTCCTGGTGTCTGTCTGGTTTCCTTCCTAAGGAGGGCAGTGTGCCTCTCCTGGGTAAAGTGTGTCCTTTGAGACGTCTCTTTCTAGTTGTCCAGGCAGTTTGTAAGTTAGTTGTAATTCATTTTGAGTCCCATGCCTCTTGCATCTATATCTCCCAGCTAATTGCATGCTGGCCACGTTAGCTGATCCACTTTCTTTCAGGCATGCGTTTAGCCTTGGCTGATGCTGGAGACACTGTAGAAGATGCCAACTTTGTGGAAGCCATGGCAGATGCTGGTATTCTTCGTCTCTACACATGGGTGGAGTGGGTAAAGGAGATGATTGCAAACAGAGACAATCTAAGAAGTGGTCCTGCCAACACCTTCAATGACAGAGTCTTTGCCAGGTACTGTACAAAGGCTAATAATGCAGTTTCGTCCATTTTTTCCTTGCAGAGAGCATCTCAGTAGTTATTTTTTTCCTGCAAATTAATGAATTCCATAAAACAAAACACGTTATGGAATAGGTTATGCGATTGTGCTGCACTGGTGACATTGATAGTGTTGTTTTTAGAGTGTCGCCATTATGTGGGGTAGACTATGCAATATTGATGTTTTCACTTCCCTTCCCTCCCTAGTGAAATGAATGCAGGCATAATGAAGACAGACCAAAATTATGAGAAGATGATGTTTAAGGAAGCTCTGAAAACTGGCTTCTTTGAATTTCAGGTAGGAGCTATCTTTTTAGGTATAAGAAACACTTGGTATTTGTTACTTTGTGGATTTCTTTTGATCCTGGTGTCTCTGATCCTTAATTATACAGCTGAGTTGGATTCAGAATTGTGCCAAGAAACAAGAGGACTTTAATAGAATAAGTCTGAAATTATAAAGGTCTGCTTGGGTCATTTTTACAAAGGTCCAGAAAAAGACAACTGTGATGCTGCAAATAGTCCAGATATCTAATATGAGCAAAAAGCTGCTTAAAAAAAGACACTATTAAAAAGAGTGTTTCCTTTATTTAGCCCCTTTGTAATAAGGAACTCTTCATAAGAAATCCAGATAATACATCAACGAAATTGTTTGGAAGCAGAGTGCTTTGTGATATATTCCATAAACTGTGTCTTCGGAGTGTCTGCTGAGCCATGCCGCTTCACTTAATGAATTACAGAGACTCCTTTATGTGGCTCCTTTATGATATTCAGGAATATGGTTAAGAAGGCTGAATTATATGTATAATGATAGATCATATTCATTGCCTTTTTCTTAGTACTTATTAGTATCTTTATGCAAGCTATTTGGGATGATAGTACCTGATACACAGTTGTAGATATTTTTGTCTTTTATGTCTGTGCCAATAAATGCTTTTTTCAGAGTATCATATTAATGCAAAAATCAAATGGCCAACAGACGGATTCGCACTCAGGTGCTTCAGGAACGTACAGTTCTTGTAATAATCCATTATTGACTTTTAAGCTGCTTACATTCTAAAGGCATAGTGTGTGATTTCTTCTAAGAGTTTCTCCACAGCAGTTGGAGTGTGTTAATGGTGGTTGCATTGGCTGTGTTTCAGGCAGCAAAAGATAAATACCGTGAGCTGGCGATAGAAGGAATGCACAGCGAGTTGGTGTTCCAGTTCATTGAAGTTCAGACTCTGCTCTTGGCTCCTATCTGCCCCCACTTATGCGAGCACATCTGGTCACTGCTGGGAAAGGTACTAAAGTCTTGTTTTTGCCATTGGATTTGAATCTAAGCTTTTACTGACTTTTAGTCAGGCTCGTACCAGGCTTATGGATGCCTTTCCTATGCAAGTAGAAGAAACATACGTCTTATAACATGAAGAGCCATAGTAGCTTATCGTCCATAGGACAGTGAACATACAGAGTTAGCCTGTTACTGTGATATATGAAACTTTAATGCGACTCACTTTGGTTGTGTACTCACAAAGAGGTGATCTAAAATTAACCCAAATAATGCAGTATTCCTACACCTATGCATGAAACATAGTTGTTTTTCGGAATTGCCTTGTGCTTCTGGATGAGGTTATGTAGCCATATTGCAGGCGTGTGTAGTCCTTAACACGCTTGCAAATAAACGCTTGTACACTTACTCCTTTACAATCTAGGTACAGGTGGGTGCTCACTGAGGTTCAAACTGTCTTAACTCCAGTTTTCAGTCAAGCTATAATGGGTTGAAAACCCACCAGATACTCATGTGTTTTCATCTCAGTGCATGTCGCTTCTTCCTTTCTTCAAAGCCTGATTCCATCATGAGAGCCTCATGGCCGATAGCAGGTCCTGTGGATGAGGTATTAATTCGCTCCTCTCAGTACCTCATGGAAGCAGCTCATGACCTCCGACTCCGTCTCAAGAACTACATGGCACCTGTGAAAGGAAAGGTGAAGTCTACTTGGTCATCTTCTTAAGTGTGTGTATTTGATAATTCTCTATTGCCTTAGGACTCCTTCCTAATTTTTGTTCTTTGTATCCTTAGAAAAGCACTAAAGAACCTTCCCAGAAGCCTTCTCACTGTACCATCTACGTGGCAAAGAACTACCCGCCTTGGCAGCACACCACCTTATCAGTTCTGCGCAAGCACTATCAGGTGGTCATCCTTTCATGTTTCTTTGGGCTGCTTACCTGCTTTTTTATGGGCTCCTTTTTTCTATCTGTAACAAGCTTATAAGCTGTAACTTCTTACCTAATTATTTAAACATAAAGAACGATAGTTTTAATTTTCTTTATGCTTTTACAACTGTCCAGTAAATTTTGGTGCTTAATGAAAATGTCCCAAGGAGTACCATTGATTTGATTTCGTAGTTTTTTGACAATCTGAGTAAAAAGTGGCCCATGTTCTGTTATTTTTTTCATTTGTAAGTGGTTAGGTTTTAAAATATTCTTCCCAAGTGTATTTCTGAGGAAACATTGTTGACTGACAGATTAATGCTGCCTTACAGTGCAAGTAAGCTTAGAAGCGTTGTTTGGATCCTTGAACAGGTGTAAACTATTCAGTGATGTTACAAGAATTATTCTGAAATCAATTATATAAGCAGAAGAAATAAGCTTTTCTGAGAGCAGAAGAGTCTGTGCTTTGGATGTGGGGCAGCTGAAAAGAGTGGCTTTTGGCATCATGATGAACTGTCCTTCTCAGCTTCAACAAATCCATATTGTAGCTGATAGTGTGTCATCACTTTTCCAATTTGGGGTATTGAGATAAACCAGTATTCCTCATGTGAAATTTGGTTTTGGGGTGTTAAACTTTGGGCATTCTATAGGCTTTTTTCTGCATCGGTGTTAAAATCTGCTGTTTGGTGTGATGCACTAAATAGGATTGTTGCAAATATCTAAATTTTGGATGTAAAACCCCAAAAGTTCAGGAAACTAGTGCTTAAAAATGTGCTTATGATAAGGCTTAAATATAGATTTAAAATGCATAGTCATCGGAAAGAATAAAGAAAATGCAGAATAATTCTGAGTTGCCTGAATGGCAGTAGTTATCTGGGTTTTTTTGTTAAGGCTTTAAAATATTACTTTTAAAAGGTTTCAAAGGGATGGAAAAATTACTGTATGTGGAATCAATGATGATGACAAACCTTGCTGGTATTTATGGGAAAGCATGAAGGGTATATGATATTAAACAGCAAGTCTTTTTAATGGTACCTATGCTTCTTAATGGATGTCCATCAATGTTTAGGTCAGTGGAGGTCAGCTGCCAGACAATAAAGTAATTGCTAGTGAGCTTAACACCTTGCCAGAGCTGAAGAAGTATATGAAGAGGGTTATGCCTTTTGTTGCCATGATTAAGGTAAGTCTCAGAGGGACAGTTCTTGTATAGAAAAAGCTTTCGTGAATAAAACATGTCAGACAAAGGCAAGGATAATCTGTAACTTCGTGCATGGGTATTTTTGTTTCCTTTATTTCATTCCTGGATCTCCTTTTAACTTTTGCCTTCAGTCTCTATCCTGTCCTTGCTTATTTGGCATCTTCGTGTTTTTGTTTATAAACTTCTTTGACATCCCTGGAAGAAAGATAGACTAAAAATGTCTCTACGTGAATTGGCCCAGTGAACAAACGATCTAGTTGAGGCTGAAATGAGAATAAGGTGTTGCTCTGGAGACATAAAAATGCTTAGAAAGTGGGGAACAAGGCTGGAGATAATTGATTGCACTACATTTAAGAGAGTAAAGAAGCAACTCTTCTGAGCCCTGAATGGAATTGGGATTATTTTGTATCTTTCTTATGTTTTTATCACCAATATTCTGATATTTCATTGTTGTTTTCCCAGAGCCTATGAAAATCTTGGTTTGCACTTTTATTTTAAAGAAGCTTTTTTTGTGCTCGCTGTTGCAGATAAAAATTCAGTACAGCAACTAGGAAGATTCAAGAAGCAAAGAATAAGCAAAATTGAAAAAAAAAAAAGAGGGTGGAGTACGATTTAAAACCTTTTTGACTTCTACTCATGATCTGTAGAAGCTGAGAGGAATTAGTAATGGAGAATATCTTAATGAGCGTAAAAAATATTACTCTTTCTCCTTAAGCTTTAGCTTGATTTTTAAAATGCATGTAATAATGTCTTCTATTCGTAAGCTTTATCACGTTTTATAACTGGAGGTGCTCTTTTGCCCTCTGTGTAGGGTTATTCTAATTAATCCTTTTCATGGTAGCTCAGAAGCCTCCAGAGGAACAGAGAGCACAAGCAGCTATGACGCCTCCTGTATAAGTGGAGTTTGTAAAGAGATGTGTGTGTTAAGTCAACGGATAGAGTTGGAAAAGGTCAGGCAAGCTGTCAGTCCTACCAGTGTGTTGGGTCTGAAACACGCCTGTTGTTTGATGTCCTTAGTCTGGTAATAGTTAGCGATCCTGGTGCGCGCAGGGAATGGGTTGGCGTGCTGCGCCTTACCCAGTAATCGATCCTTTCACTTCTAAAGAGCACTAAGCAATTCCACATAAAGACGTAGAAACATCTGAGCTCAGACTCCCTGGATCAGTATGCTTTTCTCTGAAACCAATTATTCAGCAATTCCACTATACAAGGAACATTTCTGCTTGTGCTTCCTATTCATCAAAGGAGAGTTTAAATGTAGAAGAAACTTTGTGATTTACAAAGGGAAACAATTCAGTGTTAGCGTAGGGAATCCTTCACATTAAACTGACAAGGAAACCAGGAAACCACAGGCATGCTGAGTCTGACAAAGCAGAGCTTGAAAGGAGACAGCTGGCTCAGCATATGAAAGCAAGAAAGGAGCAGATTAAATTCTGAAGAGGAAGTTCTGTTTTAGTTAAAAAAAAAAAAAAAATTCACATGGTTTTTATATTGCCTGTAATACTCTGTCTCTTGTGACTGTTGCTGTTGGCTTTCTGGACTAATTAAGTTACTTTTATGTTAACATATAAAGCAGTTGTTATTTCCTTGAGAGAACTTGTTTTACAACCGCTGTGAACGTGTCCAGTTGTTGTGTGCTTGTCCTTTATTTTAAACTAGGTCATAAGACTGAATTTCCTGCTGTGAACTGCAACTGGAATGCTGACTTATTTTGTGAATTCTCAACCTGCACATTAAGTAGGGATTATAAATAACTGTGAATGTCAAACACCTTTTCAATTCTATATTAAAAATGTGTTCTAATTGCTCTTACTCCTCCCATCAGTGTCACTAATTCCCTGCAGAAGAAACCCTGTTACAAGAAAATTATTGCTCCTACGTTAGCATGTTGTGCCAGCAGAGAGCTTTCATACTTAAAAGCCTATTCTCTTCATGACTAATGTAGATAGTTTGCCATTTAGAAGTGTCATTTTACTTGCAGCATTTAGAGGGGTTTTTGTTTTTTTTCTTTCCTGTGACAGGAAAATCTGGAGAAGAATGGTTCACGTGTTCTTGATCTGGAACTGGAATTTGATGAACGTGCAGTGCTCATGGAGAATATTGTCTATTTGACAAATTCCCTGGAGGTTGGTGTATACTTGGCGTATTCATTACCTGTTTTTTACTGGGATAGCTGGAGGCCCAGCCTTTCCTAAGGCTCTAAGCCTGTTTACATTAACTTCTGGGTGCACGTCGCTCAAGTAGTAGTTTTTTATCAGCTTTCTGTATTTCGATCTTGCTGTTTAAATTTGTCAAATGTAGGTGTATAAATCTGTTAAATATAGACGTGAGACGCAGTCATAGGTGTGTAGTACACAAACATGTTCCCACGAAACAGAGGTGGGTTTTGCTGCAGTGCTGGTTGTACCTGCGATAGTGAAGTCCAGTGACACTTCGGAAGAGACGTTTTTCTCTGAGCCAACCAGTGTCTTACATTTTTTCAGCTGAAGAAATCAGAGGGAGATGTTTCAAGGCATTACTAGCACGAACGATGAGAGTCCTCAGCCTTGTATCCTTGGGCTCTTACCACAGCACATCGACTGGAGCAGATTACCCTGCGCTCTTCAAGGAGCCGGTCCTGGGCAGAGCCTGTAACGCTGCTCCGCAGTAAAACGGATGCCGGTCTAGTAGCAGTTATGCCGCTCCATGTGCGAACCAGAGTTTAGTTCAACAGGCAGTATGTTAATGAGGGGACAGCTTAGGCAGGTTTGTGTAAAAGAAAAAAAACCCCACCTGTTCAATACATATATATTGCAAAACTTCATTTCGTAACCTGTACAGTATGAAAAAAAGGTGGTTTTATTGGACTATATTTATTTAACTTTATTGGATCTGTTAAACAGTGAATCTGTTGAACAAACAGTGGATCTTCCATGCGGGAGAATCTAGAGATAGTTGAGAACTGGGCTGAGGAATCCCCTGAAGTGTAACAGTTGTCGTCAAGTTCTGTAGCAGGGCAGAATTACCCCATGTTTCTCTGTAAGCTGGAACTGGCTGGCCGGCCATCAGCTCTGCTCCAGAGGACTTTGGGGTTACTGTGGGCTTCTCAAGATTAAGATGAACTTAACGCGAGTGTGCTGTCGCTGCGAATGAGCCACGCTGCGTGTTGACCTGCATTAGGAGTTACCTGTATAGGACATGATTCGGCAGGTCAGGGGAAGTCATCCGTCTCCACCGGGCTCTGCTGACCCCATTGGGAGCGTGTGCCAGTGCTGTGCCTCCCTCTCTTCTTCCCCCACTGCCCAGCCCCGGTTCGGAGGGGCTTTGAGGAGCATCGGGATGGCTGGGGGAGCCTGGGCGGCATGCCCTCCGGCCAAGGCTAGAGGGGGTGGGCTGCTTGGGGCTGGCCGAGGGGAAGGTCTTGCAGAAATCTGCTGCGCAGAGAGTTTTAAAGATGGTAAAGCCACCCTCTCTCTCGGTGGTGTCTGGTGGCCAAGCCAGGGACAGTAGCCGGGAGGTTCGGCTGGAGGTGCGGCTGGCGAGGCTGAGGGGGGCCGTGGGGAGAGGTTTTTGCGGGGGCAGCGTTGGAGTGGGCTGCCCGGGGAGGCCGGGGCAGCTCCGGCCTCGGAGCCGGACTTGGCCCAGCGCAGGCTGTAGTCCCGCTTTGGGCAGGAGGGAGGTGACCCTCAGAGGTCCCTCCCCAACGGGACGTCGTGATTTTGGGTGTGCTATTGTTGCCTTGTGTCAAAGCACACTTACTTTCCGCTGTGCTACGTGAACAGTTGTTTGATAGGCCTGGTAACTCCTGTTGTTCCCTCCAAAGTGATTAAACTCCTGTTTATTTCCCTCCCCACCCCCTTTATTTTTTTTTTTTCTGAACAGCTGGATCACATTGAAGTGAAGTTTGCGTCTGAAGCAGAAGACAAAATAAAAGAAGACTGCTGTCCTGGAAAACCACTTTCCACATTTAGAACTGAGGTAACACCAGAAATTCAGATATTGGAAGTCTGAAAACTTACTTTAAAAAAAAAAAAAACAAAAAACCAAACAAAAGCAAATATGCCATGTAAAAACTTGAATCAGACACGAAGGTTGGATTTTTTTGCCTTTGATCCAACGGCTCTTCAAAACAAGAAACATCTCCTGAAGCAAATACGTGTGGTTTTTTTTT